>WWET01000324.1:753385-767472 GCA_011038615.1 Limnodynastes dumerilii
ATCAGAGGACATACCTACAAATGTTTTATTGGGGACTGACCTTGGACGTTTAGTCTCCCAATATGTGCCAAGTGATAGTGCACCTGCTGCTGTCATTCCAAAGGAGCCAGAGGACTCTGCCCAGGTTGTATCTGAACTTACTGAACTTAATGATGATCTAAAGTTATGCCACAACTGTACTGTTGATGATATTGTCAGAGATGATGTAACAGGGAAATGTGATGTATTTGGATATACCTGTGATGTTAATATTGTTGATTATGTTGCTAGACCAGATACTTTAGGAATATGTCAGCAATTTGTAGGAAACTGTGAGGTTAATCAGGATTGTGTTACTGTAAACCATGTGTTGGAGGAAGAAAATTGCAGCATTGATATTATTGCTAGAGATGATGCCATAGGGACATGTCATACATCTAGGAAAGATTGTAAGGGTGAACAGGATGTTGTTAATGTATGTGATGTGGTAGTGGAGGGTAGTAGGCCACCTCCCACTGCGGCTGAGCAAGTCACACTGATTGGGGATGAGGAGGGCCTGCTTAGAGAAACTGCATGCCCACTTATCTCAGACATAGGTAGTCTACCTGCATGCATGGAAGTGGAGGATGTGACAGAGGGTGATAAGAAGAGTGTGTCTTGTTTAGCACCTGTCATTGTTCTGCCAGGAATAAAAGCCCTTATAGCCAGTGTGCCCGGGGTGGGGTTCCCCAGGGTAAGGTTAAGTGAACAGGTCACCCAGTCTGTGTCCATTTTACAGGGTCTAGGTGTTACATCTGGGATACCCTATGGGATGACTGATGACTGCCCTGATAAAAGAAAACCTGTGGCATGATGCCACACTAGAGAGTGTACATTGGGAGCAGACTCCTTAGTGGAAGTAGTGGTTGCTGCTACAGGAGGGGGGTCCCCAAAGGAAATTCTTCAAAGAGCAAAATTATCCCAGGCGCAGTTGGATCCTGGTATATTAAGGCTCTTCCAAAGTTGTTTCCCAGGGAAACCAGGACCAAGAATAGTCGCAGGGGATAAGAATATTGACCAGTGTGTCACTACTCTGTTCACTGCACTAGGCCAAGATTCAGGGATGCAGACTTAGTGACAAGTGGAAGTTTACATTTGTATACACCTTTACCTGTGGTCTGGGGCATGGGTCCAGTCAGGTGGGAAACCAGGGGGGGCGCCCCCTTGTGTACCTAACAGGAAGATTGCTTCCTAAGGGAGAAGGCTATGTCAGAGGGGAAGAAGTGTGTTTGGGCATAGTATGGGTTGTGCAGATATTACCCAGAGTAGCAGATTACAGTGGCATATGGCTGCAGTGGAGCCTTGCCTTACAGCAAAATGAAGTCCTGCATCAGTGCAAGAAGGGCAGGCCCACAGCTGAGAAGCTTAGATAAGGACGTGGAAGTCCATTCCCTGAGCTCCTCTTAAAGGGGGGAGGTGTCAGGAACAGGTATGATTAATATCTGAAATGTACAATATTTCACTACATACTTGTTAATTATTGTTGGGAACAAAGACATTTACTGAGGACATTTGTCACCTCAAGGGGTCTGGCTGAATAGCCAAATGTCCCTCTAGGAGTCAGGCAGAGAAAGGAAATGGTCTGATACACTTCACACGTTACCTGGCTTTAAAATACACATTACAGACAAGAGACTCCAGCAACCCAGGGGGGATGCATCTGAGTAGCATCTAGAAGGGACAAGGAGATTTGGATCTAGGATCAAAGCAGTGCTCATACTTTGGGGTAAATTCATACATTCTCATATTTGTGGAAACGCCAAACTTTAGAGAAGTATGACACTTGCTCCGGTTGGTAACACTTAGAATTTTTGAGTCTGTGGCATGTTTGGAAGGGGCCTTAATAAGCCACAGGGCATGTGTATATCCTACCTAGGTATTGTTTGGTAGCTAAACGTCCATCATAAAGTCAGGGAAGTGAATATCATACTTGTATCATTGCTACAATCACTGATAGGCAGAAATATGGTTTCGTGATTTAGTTATCAAAATCAGAGGGGCGAGTTCCAGAATCTCAGACCAGCCCCATACTGAGGTCACAGCCCGGCTAACCAATCACCTCTCCTTGCCAGGGGGAGGAGAGATAAACTGATAAGGTATCTTTAAATATGGAATCAGCCCAAGGCTTAGGATAGTTCCATGTGGGGTGCAGATTGCTAGTCTGGGGGAATTTATCCATCGTTTCTGCTAAGCCCCTAGCAAAGAAGTAATCTCAACACAGGTGACTATTTTCTGTTTTGTTCCCTTTTGTTTTATATTGCTTGTATGTCTTTTATTCTGTTTAATCTTGTAACCTTTTATTGTTAAATATCCTTTTTTTTGTGTAATAAGCATTGTACCTTTTTGTAGAATAAATCTTTCATTTATTTTGCCTTATTCATATTTGTTCTGAAAGCCCTACTCTCTGAAGAAAACTTAACTGCTTTTGGCTACTGCAACTGATAAGGGAAGTAACGCACAAGGTGCTCATTTCAATAAGTGAGGTTATTAATCCAGGGGGGATTTATCGAAATAAGGTCACGGGGTGATAGTCTCTGGTAAGTGTGTTATAACTTTGTTGATAGGTTCGCATTAACCTTTAAAAACGCGTGGTGGCAGTTTGAATATTTGGGGTAAATATAGAGATTTACCATAATAGAGGTGGGTGGTGCTAGAATAGTAATGTGGATTTCATTTGCTAGGCCCCAAGGTGGTCCGGGTTCCTGACAGTGCTCTATGGATGCGTAAGTCACCGGCAACCCGTCCGTGTGAGGGGAGTGTCATTGGTGTGGCCTTGCAACCTACGTGTGTGTAATTGTGTACCTTTAACTAACATATCTGTGAATACGGCCCTGCATCGCTATTCACCTTTATTCCTGGTAGTTATCCACAGGGCTGCCACCTGAAATTGTAGGGCTTAGAACACGTGCCACGGCACTGCACCTCCTCTCTCTCTCTGAGCCCGGCAGTCATCCCCGATGGTGGCCCTGGTTATCCATGAAAAACATTCATACTCCACCTTTATGCCACTTTTTTTACACGATAGTCAATGCCACTTTGTCATTTCTTCTCTATCCACGGTAACCATATCTGAAATATCAGCCCGTATTCAGACCTCCGTCTTCTGTGCCCGTCTGTCCGCCACTAACCGATTGAAGTTACTGGGCATGCGTAGTAATTATTGTACGCTATTTACGTAGCGTTTCCCTACGTATACTGCGTACACGCGGTCTTTAAGAAACGCCACGTAAATAGCGTACAATAATTACTACGTATGCCCAGTAACTTAAATCATTTTCATTTTAACCATGATAACCTCTCCTATTTTCTATTTGATAGTCAATGCAACTCCTTTAATATACCTCTTTATCTATGATTGTTGCTGTTATTTTCTTTCTTTATACATGATAGTTACTAATATTTGTTGACATGATAACCGCTTCCACTTTATCCATAATGACCATATTTTGATCACGTCGTGGGATGACAATAATTGTAGGGCCTGGGATGCCGAGGTGCTCCTCTCCCTGTGTGTCACATAACGTGTCGTCAGTTTTAGGTGGGGCGTTACTGACCTGCAAGAGATGCCCAGTAGGCTAATGTGCAGGGTCCATCTGTTATGCAGCCTGTTACAGCCCTGTAGCAGCAGGTATCAGTGCTAGGAGATTGGTGATAGTGACTGAGGTGAGTATTGTCGCCGGGCCCCACTCTCTCTACAGGCCTAGGTCAAAAGTCCCGGCAGCCGCTCCAGAATGGTGGCCCTTGCCTCTCCTGCTCTATCTATGACTATACATGCTGCCCACACCCTTTGCATCAATTCTTCCACATTTTAGCCATGATGCCACAACCAACATTGTATAGGATCCATACTTTTACAAATGTGCCGTCTTTCGATAGCTAAGATTGGAACACTGCCGCATTTTGCAACCATGCACACGCATTTCCAGGGTTTAGATCAGCAGGGCTGGGCGGGCAGGATTTGGAAAGCAATTTGGCTACATGGGAGGGAGAAATCTGTACAGTTAGTACAGTGAGAGCGTTCTAAGCTTTAAGGTAGAGGTCAGGTAGTGTATCAAGAGGAGCGGTCTTCAGATCCCTGCTAATGCCTCGAGCTCAGAAGTCTCAATTATTCTTACAAGTAATACAAATAGCTACTGTCACTAACTCTCCATTCATCATAACTTATTCACAATTACCCCCATTCATCTCTCTTTATGGATAAAATATATTTTCACTCTATGCCAATGTAACACAAATCAGCCACTGCTATCATCTCCATGTCAACTTATCCAGTACTCGCTTCTGGCTTTTCACCCCTCCATGTGACTGTCACTACAATATACATCCTACATAAGCTTCCTCACTCCTTACAGCATTCTTGCCAGCCTATCTGATAGTAGGGCTTGATTTTTATCTACGGTAGCCAGTCCAGCATACTTTGTCCATGATCCTTTATGCATCCCCTATGGTCTTTCAGTAGGAAATACTCAAAGTTCATGGACATACTTGGGTCCATTTGTGTGTGTGAAATTCTAACTGAAAGCCTCTGGGTACCTGAAATAAAATTGCAATCCAGAAACAACAAACAGTAGGTATTGCAGTACATACCTGCGGCAACCCACCTGCTCCAATGAGCCGACCTTTTGTTTTACCAAAGCCTGGCAGTAAGCAAGCACCAGGAGGATAGCAAGTATTCCATGACCATACCTTTCTGTATGCTGTGTACCTGAAACCACGTCACCATCTTCTCTGTTCATATTCACCTTTCAGCCAGCTGACATTCACATTTTACATTTTGTTAATGCAATTTAGTTCAAATCTGTATGATCCCTTAAACTAAGAAACGCACAGTGGTAATTTTTTCTGGGTCACAAATTGTGAAATTGTTTAGTACAGATTCACCCGTGGTGCTGTTACAGTGTCTGACATTTGGTTTGGTATTCAGTATTAAGAAATCCCTGTTATTTATTTTAATGTTAAAAGTAAGTACTTCTGAGGCTATTTATGCAGCGCTGTTTGGCCTGAATTACATGCACTACTGCAAGTGTTTAAATATTCGTCCTTATAAATCTGTCTCGGGAAATGTTATTGTTTTTCTATATTACCCATGTGTACAACACAATTCCTGTTTCCTTCATGCTACACACAGGGCCTGATTCAGACTTAAGAAGGAGCTTGAAAACAAGAGAGGAGAGTTACTCTTGGGCACAACCATGTTAATTTCAGGGGGAGTCAAGTTGATTGCTTTCTTTGCATGCAGGGATATATGTTTGAATTGTTTACTGCACACAGATACTGACCAGCTTTACTATCACACTGCTATTTAGACTTGGGATAGGAAACATCACCTCTCAACTCTAATACTGTTTGACAGATGAAATATGACTCCCCTGCAATCACCATGGTTTATCCCAGGAGTAACTTATTTTCAAGCTCCTTCTTAAGTCTGAATCAGGCCCACAATTCTTATTGTGAGTGACTACCTTTGGCACAAGGGCTCAGAATATCTTCTGAGCATTCAGCAATGATTGATAGATGGGAAGAAACCATTCCAAATCCTCTCATGTAATATTTGGGTAGTGTTCATCATAGGATGGTGGCAAGGAGGTTAGTGGTTTCTGAATCAATAAGCTCTATAGTCCTAGTGAATATACAGATTTGATACATGAGCACTGTGGCACTGGGATCCTACCAGTGGATGCTGGATGGATTGCTTCCTCATTCAGCTCCATATCTCAGTCACCACCTAGGACAGCGCATGGGCTGTTCTCAGTCTAATTATCATTGACAATGCCTATTTTGTGGGGGCACTCTGCGTTGTCACCCTTTCAGAAGCCCAGCTAGGGGCCTCCCGGAGACATGACAGGTGAGAGGCTGAGCTGGTGCGCTGCAGGGAATAAGCTGAGCCGCAACTTGTGTGTTCCGCAGTGGCCACCATTGTTAGCCCCCCTCAGGTCCATCATCTTAGACAGCTGCCTAAACCCGTGTTTGGTAGCACTGGGGCTGAGCCCAGCCAGCAGATTACCTGGGACAGGATCTCATTATGTTCTGACACCATACTGGGGCATAAAAGGTACTGGGAGCACTACAGTGAGGCATATAATGAACTTAAGGGCATGACCGTGGACTGTTGTAACACAATGAGGCAATCGTATTAATTGATAAATTCAGGTGAGTACTGGCACCTTTTCCAGAAAAAAAAGACTGATCATTGGTAACAGGCTGCATATGATAAATGATGCCTTGGGGGCCCACTAGAGTTTACAGCTGGACTAGTCTTAAGTATTGTGCAGTCTATAGTAATAACATGCCCCTATCTCTAGCCAGCTTCAACAGACACACTTCAAACATTTTCATTCCAGTCTTTTTGGATGACAAATTTCCATCTTCTCCACTCAGATGATTGATAGACCTGCCATCTTTTTTATTGGATCTACAGTCAAGCACGCACATTCTATAAACAATATAATTAAAGACAATTGTACTGTATTATATTGTATCGCTGGTCACTTGAGTTTCATGTTGTTTTGTTGTCTTTTACTCATTTTTGCCAGTGTTTATATGGAACACCCAGTGTTTCTGACAGTTTTTGTGTGTGTTGGAATCACTCATTCAGACTGCATACATCACATACCACTGCCGTTAAATAAAAGCAATGAGACAGACACACGGATTAAATTTTTACCAGTCCTGCATTGAAATGCTTTCTTACATCAGCCTGACACGTCCACGTTAGAGGGAGAAAAGAAAAACGTGGTATCTGACAGACTTATCCAAAGCATGATATCTTTCTCCCGGGAGAAGGACGTACAGTGCAGGCCCCCTCTGCCAGAGATACCAAGCCAAGCCACACCACTACTCCTGGAAATATAGATAGATATATTTTCACCTTATTATAAGGTACATAGAAATCTCTCTGGGAATATAAACAGCCACAAAATATAGAAGACATCTGCTTTCACTTTTATACAACTTTGTACAAAAAAAAAATAAGCGTGTATTAAAACGACCGCCATTTTGGAAAATGTTCCCACAAAAGCAGCAGTTCCCCCTCCCGTGAATAGCGACACTTAGTACGCACATAAAGCAGTGCCAAGTATGACTTGTACCTGGGAATCCTGTGGAGAGTATAGAGATACCCTGTAAGTGCAGCATGTTCATTATCATTGTATAGAGATACTTGACACGACCATAAAGTGCAACACATCCATTACCAGCCATAAAACATCACTGGCATCACTACAATGCCCAGTGGCGTAACATAGTAGGGCAGGAATGGGAGAAGAGATGCTGGCTCCCCTCAGGTACCATATTAGTTGGACCTTTACATGCGTACGTAGAAAAGGGACACTGTACATTGCCTTTAACCCGTTAACTGCCAGAACAAGACAACTGCGCAAATATTCCCCTGACCATATAGGTGTGCAATGTGTATTTAAGCAATACATGTACATATATACACACACAGTCTACAGCATACACAGACTCACAACCTGGCAGTGCATGCTGCATGTAGAGCAGAGCTGTGCATATGTGCTAAGAGGTCTTAGAAAGAAAGTGCGGTGTACATGGGACGACGTGTTGGTAAAGTGCCTCTCTATGAATATTCAGGACGACAGCTATTTTGCCTTCCAAAAACCTAACGGAGGATATAGATATCATTAGTCTGTCTGTGTGAGGGGAGTGGATAGCAGCGAGATCGCTCGGACACTGTGTGTCTCCAATTGTGGGATGTCCAAGCAGTGAAAGATCTAAGTAATGCTGCATACACTCAGTGTCATCTCCGGTATCTCGTACAGAAGGGGAGAAGAAAAGAGCCGAACGGGACATTGTACCAGTATATCACATCTATCCTGCAGTACAGGTTACCATATAGTATGCGATACACTCTGTACAAATCACAGCCGAGAGTCGTGTCAGACACTTTCATGCAATTTAACGATTGGACCTGATTCAGATCTCCGTGTGACTTACATACACACGGAGATCTGTTAGTCCGTACGGAGAGGGCAGTGCACACCCCTGTCACTCTTCTCCTTCGTAGGGAGTTACGACAACTTGCATTCTGCTCTCCAGCCCCGGCTCTTCATTACCATGCCTTACCCTGCCTCTGTGGCGGGCGGGGTTTCGGCATACGGATTTGAAGGGCCGGCCCCTTCCACGGAAGTTCTTCCATATGGAACTAAGTTCTGAATTGAGCCCATTGTATGTTTGGGGCTTAAAGTTCTAGATAATATTGGAGGTGTTTATATACCAGTTGATCCACAACAGATTTTGTGATTATCATGGATTTCCCCAAAGCTATTGTGCTTTTACCCCCTTTATCTGGGAGTGTCTATAGTGCTTTTAGGTACATTTTAGATATATTTAGCTGATACATTTAATATTGGCTAATATTATACATTGTGGGTGGGGGTTCGACTTGCCACAAAGACAGGAGGAAATCAGCTCCAGGTCTGATGAACCTTATCTATTACAGTGGCAGCTTTCTCCTCATACCCGCATTGCACTCTGCCAGTGTTTTAGATCTCTATATTAGGAGAGTCTAGAGCGGAAATCTAAAAAACAGACCCCTGGCTGGGGTTGATAATTGTGCCATCATGTTCCACCCCCAACGATCAATACCATGTGACATAATTTTCATTGTTTCGCAATAATGTGTGTTACAGTATCGATCCTTGGGGGTGGGGCAAATGCTGAAGGGCAGCCCACTGTCTCAGGGGTCTGGGAGTTTGGACATTCCGCATGCTCTACTGGTGGGAGGAGGAACTGAATGTGTTCATCTCCCCCTAAATGTGCTTTAAAGAGAGGCCACAAATAATATGTAAAATTGTGACATTTGTATGCAAGACAGCCAAAAATATGCACAATTGTATAAAATGTCTGGTTGTTATGGTTTAGTGCAAAAGTTGCCTATACATACAATGATAATAACTGAGCCCTTTAATGTCTTTGCTGCCTCTATAAGGGTCCTAATATCAGGAGTAAAAAACTTTACTGTGTATAATATAAAGCAATTGCTTATTTCATCTCTACTAAAAGCCATGGCAATTATCCAGCACTGAGAGAATTGTTGAAGAAAAGTAGTGCTTTCTGCCTACTTATATACATATATGTGCTTTAATACACAGGCTATGCAACTATGTATTTGGTTTAATCTCTGTACTGACAGTAAAGGGGTGATTTTTTTTTTCTTTTTCTTTTTTTTTTGCAATAGTATAATTTAACATAGCAGCAAAAGTCATTAGCAAAAAAAAAAACAAGATTTCATATTTTTCTTTTAAAGACCTGACTGTCATGCAGAGACATGCAAGAGAGAGGTGGGGTGGCTCACCCCCAAACCTGCCCCCACCATCTCGTCTCAAAGTGACAAACACATGTCATAGTATAAAAAAAGAGAGGGCTGAAGCACAAGCCGGGATTTCAGTGGAAGAGGGAGAATGACAGTGAGCGGAGATAGCGTAAAAAGCTAAATGTATGGAAAGAAAAGGGAGTTGGGAGGATGGAGAGGAATAAAATACACCAACTGAAAGTGGTGAAGGAAGACAATACATAAAGCTAACCATATAATAGCATTTCAAATCTTCATAAGGAACATAAAAGAACAGTCTACAATACTGGCAAGTGCATTCAGTCATGATCTTATAACCACAAATTATTGCCTCCTGCCTAATCTATCCTCTGGATTTACACATCAACCGTTTTACATGACACTTTGCCCTGAGACATATATAGAATTCAGTAGCGTCTCTGTAAAGGGGGGGTCTGTATATGTCCTTATGGTGAAAGGGTTGGATTGGATGAGTTTGAACTTAAATGATATGGGACTGGATCCAGGACTCTGCAGCCACAGTTGGGGCTCTGGGCCACAGCGGTAGCAGAAATCCATTGCCAGATAACGTGCAAAGCATGGCATATCTATATTGGGTGCAATGCACACAGGCCCCTCAGAACAGGGGGCCCCGTGGCACACTCTGCACCAAAATCTACAGTAAGTATGCATATGAGCCAAGGGAAGGGGGGGGGTATGTAAAAATTTTGAACAAGGGCCCCATCACTTCTTGCATGTATGGGATTTCCTTCCTGTGTTAACATCCCTCCCCCCTTCCATCACGTGTTCCTGACATATGCATCTTGCCCTGCTGTTGGAAAGCATTCCATTATGGAACTCTGGATTTGTAGGATCTAGATCCATAATGGAATATTTTAGAGCACACTTGAAAAATGCACCCATTTTCACCTCCTTACGAGTGGAAAATGACAGCGGAGTTCTGGATCAGGTCCGTGATTCTAAAAATGATCTAAGGAGGAATCACAGGGGAACCAGCCAATTGTGCTCATTGACTTTCTTGCTCTAGTGAGAAGAAAAGCTATTTTCTGTTTGGCTACTGTGGCTCAATAAAAATATAGTAAAGGAACGATTAGTAGCCATAAAAAACATTGCTTATTAGGAACTGATTGGCAACATATAAAGGTGCTCATCTTCACCGGGACAAATTCTTTTGTAATATGAGGGCGTTATTTTTGTATTCAGAAAACATAATTAGCTTTTGTTTATATCCTACAAATACTAAACAGCTTTGATTTGAAACTATAATTTAGAGTTGAGCTAGGAAATGCCGACTCTCAGCTCTAATTCTATCTTTAGGGTTTAGCATTACCTCTTAGGGCCAGATTTACTAAGCTGCGTGTTTTTAAAAGTGGAGATGTTGCCCATAGCAACCAATCAGATTTTAGCTGACATTATCTATTATGTAAAAAGAAAGTGAGAGCTATAAGCTGATTGGTTGCTATAGGCAACGTCTCCACTTCTCCAAACCTGCAGCTTAGTAAATTTGGCCCTTAGAGAGTGCCATGTTTTATGCTTTTATATCATTTTCTCAATCAATCTGTTTTAGAGCAGAGATGAGATATTAGCAATAGGCTGACATAACGGAGCTATGGATATAAGAAATTTGGCATAGAGAGCTGTGTTTAGGGAATCTTAGACAGGCCCTGAAATAACCGGTCCACAATTATCGTTCACACTTACAGCATTGGACATATGTTTCTTCAGACTTTCTGACCCAACTTCAATTGCTCTTTGGTTCCAAAAAAATCCCCCTATGCAATAGTCATATGCTTTCATATCTTGCCAGCCTGAGGTGTGGACAATGAGACTTGACCAACTGATTTACTGTACATCATATGTAATCATGCACACACATTTTCACACACACACTGACTCAAGCTGTAGTTGTTTTTTTCCCTACTAAAACTGTGTGACAGACGTTGAAAAGAAATCAGGGGGGGAGCATGCACGGGAGAGAAAGGGAGAGAGCGGAGGGGGATGAAGAGGCAAGAGAATGATAAGACGAGAAAAAAACCTCTGAAAAGAAAGAGAAATTTGAAGACTGTCAGACGTGGAACTAGAGAGATAATGATTGCAGGATGAGGATGAAGAGAGTGACAGATAAATATAAAAGAAGGTAGAGACCTGATGGGGACAGCAGGCACATGAGGGTGTAACATTTGGACATAGCAGCAGAAATATATATATATTTTTTTGCCATAGCAGCAAATTAGAGACCCTGCTTCAATCTTAAGGATTTAGCTTCTCCAAATCCTAAGTACCCTGAGACCCTTCTCATCTTTCCAGCATAGCATTAGGAATATGAGGCTGTACAAGTAAAAGTCATGTAAATTGATGTTTGGGCGTAGCCTGGAGATGATCTGCGTGTGAGACGGAGCAATGCTCTGCAGTTAGAGCTAGCTTTCCAAGGAAAATAGACTCTGAGTATTTATCTAGACTGTAGAGGGGTGGTGGTGATGTCTTTAGCAGGAGAGTGATGGTTTAATGCTCCGAAAATGGAACATGAATGTGTAGCAATTAAGTCATTTTTGCAATTGAGCTAGAAAGTTGAGTAATGTTCTGCAGATTCCCAGCAGTAAACAATATAGTGAAGCAATGCACTGCAGGTCTCCCTTAACTAAGCTACAGCTTAATGGTAATATTCAGTAGCATTATGGCCTGCAGAACACAATTTCACAATGAAGGTGGGTACACTGCACAATGCATTCTCCTCAGTCTTCTCAGGGAAAAGTCAGTTAGGGTGAGAACTCAAGCGCATGTGGTAACTGCTGGTGCCCCAGCAACAGAGGGTGAGCAGACGCCTTTATCCCCTCCCTTTTTGTCCTTCTGTTTGAGATGGATCTTGGCATGTCGCTTCCTCTCGTCACTGCGTGCAAATTTGCGTCCACAGAAGTCACAAGCAAAGGGCTTCTCCCCGGTGTGTGTGCGGATGTGGGTGGTTAGGTGGTCGGAACGGCTAAAGCTCCTCATGCAGATGCGACACTGGAAGGGCTTATGTCCCGTGTGGATACGAAGATGGCGGGTCAGCTCATCAGAGCGTGAAAAACGCCTATCGCAACCCTCAGCCGGACAAGCGTGAGGCCTTTCATGAAGTGGGGTCTTACTGGGACGATTGGGGTACTTCCTTGGGCGAATTGGCTTAAGGGTAAGGGGTGGTTGATGGCTCATGCCCCCGAAACTTGGCAAAACTTGCTTCTCCTTAAAAGCTTTGATGGTTTCCAAGGGGGTGATGGGTGGTGGGTTGACCCGCATGGCCTCCATGTTTTGGAAAGGCTTTTGATCTACTGTGGGTATCTCTGTGTTGTGGTGAAACAAGTTGTAGTCTGGTATCATTGGAAACACACTAGAGTCTAAGCTTTGTTTGGCAGATGGGTATTCCTGTGAGGAATATGGGGGCATACCACCTCCTTGAAAGCCTACCTGATCATGGTACAGGTCTCCGCAACTTGAATAAGGTGGAAGGTTGTGAAACATAGACTCCACATCACTTTGTGTCTGCCCCATGATGCCTCCGCTGCCTCCACCACTTCCTCCCCCGCCTCCACTTGGTGCTTGAGATGTTGGTACACCAAGAATGCCAGCACTCATCAAGCTGATGATGTTTTCCTGGCACCAGTTGGAGGGAGAATCGAAAGAGAACTTGCCCAGGTAGGTGACAGTCTTGTTGCCTGGCTGGAATGTACCTGTGTAAGAGAGGTCTTGGGAATTCTTGTCGTTGGTCAACCCTAAATCCATAACATTATCTGAAGGTAGAGAGAATGAGAAAGGAAGTCACTTGATATGCACACACATAATGGTAATCATACAGCACAGTGTACACATTGGGTCGGATTCACAGTACGCACGGAACTCTTCTGAATATTGGTACTACGCATGCACAGTGCCTATATACCCGCATTGGAATGCAGCCACCCAATGTTGCGTTCCCCTGCATGCCCTCCTATGTGTTGGAGATATGCAGGGGAGGTGGGCATAGGTATTTGAATTGTACAGTAAGGTTTGGATAAGCCCTCTGTACAATCCAGTACTCCGCATGTGTGGAGATGCGCGCGGTATACTTAAGGTAGGTTCTTTTTGGCAGATCCACCATCCACACGTAGGGGAGCAGGGGGAGTGGCCTACTCCCCAGCATGCGCTGTTGTGGATCACAGATTCCATACAATAGCCTCCGCAGTGGAGGGTAGCATAGGGAATCTAGCATTGACTCTGGATGCATCCCTTTATTAGTAAATGTCTCTTTCTACATTCCAGGAGCTCCAGAAAAGGACCCTCTGACATTGTTTTTGCTGTATCTACACATGACATGCTATTTTCTTCCTATTATACCCAGCTATTATTACTGAAAAATCACTTCAGGAAAGAGTAGAATCATTGCTGCTTTAAGGAATATCTCTTTTAATGTTCGCTCTACAACAATGCCCCCAGCACCGAGGGAGTTACTGAGCTTTAATGTATCTCCATAGCACCAGATGTCAGAGAAAAACTGCAGTTACCGGTAATTCAGTGATAGAACAAAGAAACAGCCTTACTACTAAAATAACTAAATTGTTGCTGTATGGTTCACTACTAAGCTAGACAACTGTAGAAGACGTAAGCTCTGGAGCCCAAAGAAATAATTACAGACATAACTGTATTCTGTTTTGCAATGTGACTTCATTACTTGATGAACCCAGAGCAGACAGTAGGGTATGGCTATTTCTAAACTTTTTACAGACTCTTATCAATATGTGTGTTGTGT
>WWET01000324.1:769957-783474 GCA_011038615.1 Limnodynastes dumerilii
AATTTTATTCTATGCATGCAGGGAGAATGCTTTGGTTTTACTTATTGCACACAGATACCTGATCAGCTTCACTTTTAAACTGCTAATTAGACTTGAGCTGGGAAACATCACCTTTTAACTATAATACTGTTGCAACAAATGAAATTTGACTCCCCTGAAATCAACATGGTTTAGCCCAGGTGTAACTTTAAGTTCTTATTTTAAGCCTCTGAATCAGGGCCTTTAAATCTAATTTTACTCATTGCAAAAAAAGTGTAAAATGTAATAATAACAAACATAATAGTGTAATATAATAATCAGGGGCGGAACTACCATTGGTGCAACAGGTGCAGCGGCTCGGGGGCCCATGCTGATACAAGGGCCCACACCTCCCATCATCGCACTACCAAAGTTCCCCACTGGGTTACCTGGGATATCATCAAGGCATATTTTTTGCACCTTGTCCCACAACTCACTAGTTCCGCCTCTGATAACAATAATAATATTAATAATAATATTGCTCAACACAATGAAAGTAAATTGTCTTATATTAAGCAAAGGAAAGCCCTAGCTCCACGCCGGTCAACCCATTGGCCAGTGCAAAATGACTTTTATTTTTTATGTTAAAACATATAGCTCACAAAAATAGTACCGTATAGTAATGGTTCTTAGAAGATAACAAGCTAGGGCCTGATTCACACTTTAGAAGCTTCTGCTTCTTAAGTGCTTATCTGGCCGAAATGACCTACTGCGCATGTGTAGTAGGTCATCTACGCTATGTACGGACCAGATCGGTACGTAGATAGCGTAGGTGCGGTCTTTAAAGACTGCACGCAGGGATTTACATCCATAGAGGCAGCGTTATGCCGCCTCAGGGCGTTTTTAGGGAGAAGTGGAAGGGGGGAGGGGTTTAGATTAGCCGGGGAGGGCAGGGGGAGGTACAATGTCCATATGGAGATATAAGGTATCCCTATAGCACTCATAAGTGCCATAAGGTACCTTAAAACGGGGGGGCGGGTTGGGGGCTGGAGGAGTGAGTTAGCTGCGGATCTGCCCACATCTAACTCACTCTTATCTGTGAATCAGGTCCCTAATGTGTAATGTGTGCATAATTGGTTGGGGCCATAAAAAGGTCAGTAAATAACATGGCTTCAGCCCACAAAATAATATCTTACATGTACACTGTAACAAATGGCAACCAAAGGATGCCAAATCATGAGACTAATTGCTATGGCCAATGCACCATTATGTGCCTTTATGTTATGCAATGAATCAATTCAAGACCAGTTCATGCCAGATAACCTGATCCGGATACATGTGGCCCATCCAGATTATGCCACAGTGGAACTAATCGTTAGCACCTATTTCAGTTCCGCGTGTACTCACACTGCCCATGTGCACAATGGGAGAGAGCACAAAAAAGCAGACGGTAAGTGACTGATCTGCCCGCGTAAACGTCTGTGTGCCCTGCGCTGGTAGAACGATGGGGTCCACTATATTTAAATGAGAAAGTGGGTGGTTTAGTGCTGATGTGGGTGCTGTAGCAGCCCAGATTCCCTGCGCTTCCTCCTATATTTTTGCACCATCATAGGGCTGATGTAAGTGTAAGATGGAGGAAATTTTCCTTCATGAAATGCCCCTTTTCTTACATATAACACAGCCCTCCACACCTTACAAATAGAGAACTAAGGAATAAGATATATGATAAAACACACTGCATACATTACAATATACTGACTATGTTATGCTGTGTGTTATTGCTGCATTACTATACAGTCTATTGTCTATACACATGTTTGCATGTTTCAAAAGTGTTCACATTTCAGTACGACCGAAGCAGAGCTGATCATGTCGAATCTGAGGACAGGCTGCACAGACACGCGGCACCTAAACTCTGGATCAGGTCCTGCGTGTAGTTGTGTCCTAAAATACCAAACCCCCTACTGAGTGTGATAGTACATCTCCAGTTATCCCAAAACATTGCTTTGAAATGCTTTTGGCTAGCACTAGGCAAGTCTTTCTGTCTTGTATCAAAGTAATATCTATATCTATCTATCTATCTATCTATCTATCTATCTATCTATCTATCTATCTATCTATCTATCTATCTATCTCATATCTATCTATCTATCTCATATCTATCTATCTATCTCATATCTCTCTATCTATCTCATATCTATCTATCTAATATCTATCTATCTATCTATCTAATATCTATCTATCTATCTAGCTATCTATCTATCTATCTATCTATCTATCTAATATCTATCTATCTATCTATCTATCTATCTATCTATCTATCTATCTATCTCTCATCTATCTATCTATCTATCACAGCTAAATGAAGTGTAGAAACTTTGCTTTTACTTTCATTTTAATAACTTTTAGTAGCCTGCTTTGGACTTTCTGAAAAGTCCCACTACTTTTCTGTGCCTTATATCTAGAAGTTGTCTGAACAATTATATAAGCCTATATTTAAAACACAATTAATTTAATGTAATCTTCTTTAATTATTTCACAACCTATCTGCATACTTCAAGACTTCACGAAGTTACTGGAGTTTCCTCAGTTTTCTGCTGAGCAAAGTGATGTAGGTCCCCTTGGTTTTAAGGGGTTAATCATGGAACCCCGTCCCACAAAACACCTACTCGCCCTTTATCCTGTGAGCTGTCACCAGCTGCCCCCACGTGTCACCTCCCAACTCAGTCGCCTGCCTCCCCCACACACCGGGCTGGGAGCTCCCCCACCTCCGCAACCATATTTAAAGACTTTCTGCCCCCACAATGTGACGTTTTTAAAGTCTGAGGAGGGAACTGAGCAGCCGTCACTGAGTTAAGGCACCTGGGGATGGTAACTCTCCACTAAAAGACCTTTGTAGCTAGCAGAATAGTAGTTCTGAGTTAGTAGTTAGAATCTGGCAACAGATTGTCCTCCATGTATAACATTCCACAATATAAAACAGTGAATGTAGTGCTGCATGATACACTGAATATAATTGATTTTAGTACTCAAGAATGGCTATACTGATTCTATCACTATTATATACTGGTGTAGCACTCTAATAGACTAACTTACTTAGTAATTACTGAATATAGCACTCTATAACATCTGACATACTGATGACAACACAATGATGTACTAAATACAGCTCTATATATGGTGTATTGAATATAACACTCTATGATGTATTGAATATTGCATTCTATTTATGATGTATTAACTATAGCACTCTGTGATGTTTTGAATATAACACTAACACTCTAGGATGTATTGAACATAGCACTTTCTTTATAATGTATTGAATATAACACTATCTAAGATGTATTGAATATAACACTCTATCTAGGATGTATTGAACATAGCACTCTTTATAATGTATTGAATATGGCACTCTATCTATAATATGTTGAATATTGCACTCTATTTATAATATGTTGAATATAGCACTGTATGATATATTGAATATAGCACTCTATCTATAATATGTTGAATATTGCACTCTATTTATAATATGTTGAATATAGCACTGTATGATTTATTAAATATTGCACTCTATTTATAATATATTGAATATTGCACTCTATCTATAATATGTTGAATATTGCACTCTATCTATAATATGTTGAATATTGCACTGTATGATATATTGAGTATAGCACTCTAGGATATACTCTAATACGTTAGGAGTAATGACACCATAGGCGTTTTGACCCTAGGGCGTTCGGACACTGAAAATAAATCAAACCCAGACAATGAATCACTCCGTATTAGGATAGTTTACTTGTGCTTAATTGTTTCCCAGACATTCCCATAGACAAATGAAAACGCAATCATTCTCGTAGTGGAAATAACATCGCAATCAGTGTGACTCGCAGCACAGCCATGTTGTAGCAATAAGCTGAATATAACATTCCCATAGATACAAATTGACAAAAGACAACCCTCTCAATACCTGGACACGAAGTCCAGTGTATCATGTGGCCATGGCCATTACACTGTTTATATGTATGTTATTTACTCTACGGCTGTTCCCAGATTCAGATCGCTTCCCCCAATCCAGCGACTCTGAAGCTTCTGTGGAACTACAAGTCCCAGCATGGCTTGCTGGCCAGCCACAGGTTTCCCACCTCTTGTTTGTACTGCCACTCACCTGCAGTCATGGTGGAGTAGTGCTGATCATTGCCTCCCCCGGGGTAGATGGCCAGGGATCCCGGCAGATCTTGCCCCTCATCGGCGTAGAGTGTGTCCGGTAGAAGGGATGTCATATTAACCTGTAGTTTCTCCAGAAGCTTTCCGGTCATAGCACCGTCAGGTGAGAAAATGCCCACTTGAGTTACCCCACCTTGCACTGAAGGGTGTCAGATTCTGTGTAAGAAATCCCCAAATGTGCCACTGATAACAGCTCTGCCTCGATGATGCTGTGTTAGTCACTGTACCCCCAAATAGGAATTAGGGGGGGAACTAACTGCGTTCCATGGCGGAGATGGCTTCACATTTGCCCCATGCACGTAAAGCTGTGCAGTGTCTCCACCTAGGCATTAATGAGGGAGTGTTTTTGGAAGAATAGATGAAATAGGAAAATATGAAACGCTACCCCATAAGATGGAGGAATGTGCAATCTGAATAGAAAGATAAGCTAATAAGGGGCAAGTAAGAAAGAATGGATGCCTTGCATCTATCTCAACAAAGTGCCTCAGATATGTAACAGGTGCCGGGGGCAGATGTCCTGGATGCTGTCAGATCTACCCCGGGAAAGAGGGCAGGTGGAGATTATTGGGGGCGGGTGGGAGTGGCTATTAAATGTGCCCCATGAATGGACAATAGAAGTGGTAGGCAGAGGCTGTTAGATCTTCCCCCCGAGAGAGGGAATATGATTATGTCTCCGGTCCTCTCTGAATCCCGATGCACTGTCCAGGACTCCGGCTGCTTTTTATCTCCGCCCGGGGAAGCTCCAGTGACGTAACTGTCCATATATGGACACACATTGCCGCGACGTCACAATGGAACCTCCTCACAATGGAACATTAGCTAGAATGCAGGAAACGATCGCACACTGGGACCACCCGCGTTCTATACCGGCACCTTAGAATTCTACTTACTTGGCACTTTGCTGAAATCACATATAAACCAGTGTATGGAGAAAACCTGGCTGATTAGGCTGAAAAATGCTTTAAGCATCACAACATGCCCCGTCTACCGAAGATAATTTAGTAAGAACACTGTTGGCTAACAATGGGATTGCAATTTTTATAAGACGATAGCAACAAATCAACAGGTAGAAAACAAGATTAGAGAGGCAGGTACTGTAAATATTAGGCAGGTATTTATAATAAAGATGATATATAGTGTATGTATATAAAGGCAGGCACTGTTCAAATGCTGCAGATTGATAACTACATGCTGTCATCTCCATACTTTTATTTTTTACTGCCGAGTCCAATGTATCAGTTAAATAAGTAAGCATACACCCAATGACACACCCTTATTTGCCTATTATCACAGGTACCCAGTAACACTGTGGACCATCAATATACTTGGGGGTCTGGAGCAGCAGACACAAAGAGCAAGATTTACTAAGCCGTGGAACAGGAAAAGTGAAGATGTTGCACATAACAAGCAATCAGATTCTAGCATGTAACAGGAAAGTGAGAGCTAGAATCTGATTGGTTGCTATGGGCAACATCTCCACTTTTCCTTTCCTGCAGCATAATAATCTAGCCCAGTGCTACCCATCCACCAGTGTTCACATCCATGTACGCAAAATTTTAAATTAGAAAGGGGCAGTTTAGTGCCCCTGTGGACGCAGTAGCCGGCCAGATTCCATGTGCTTCCGCTAAAAGTGCGATGTAAGTGTAAAACACCGGAACAGAAGAGATTGTCATTCATTAAATGGCCCTGTTTTTAGTTGACACACAGCCCTACATGTTTTTATATTTGAAAGTTTAAACTGAAGCATTAATTCATTTTATAAACTTTTTTAACCACAAAATACACAATTTTTTAGAGCCTTGTCAGACATTATGTAACAGACTGTAATATTAAAAAAAAAAAACATTTGAAACATGCAAACTTGTAAGTGTTGCTGTGATTTCACCTCGCAGCCTCAGGTACTAGCAACTTTCTGGAGACACCTAGACCCAAGTTTAGTGTGCTGAAGCTTCCCTGAGTCTACCTTAGGGACATTGGGCCTGATCCAGACCTACGCTGGCTGGCGTTAAGACTAAGATTGGCTTAAAAGCCGATCTGCGCATGCGCCGGGCAGATGTTGCCCGGCGTAGCGATCGTGGATCGGGCGTCCGTAGCAGCGCCGTAGTAACGCTGGAGGGGGCGTCAGGTGAGTGTAGGTGAGCGGGGAGGAGGGGTTTATGGCCAAACGTTCCTGTGCGAGCGTATTTTCCCTTGCTTAGGCCGGCTTAAGTTAGGGTAGCCTTCAGCCGGCGTAAGCGAGGGAAAATACGCTCGCACAGGGGGAGTGTCGGGGAGAGTGCACTTTACTAAGCACAGCGCATCGGCGTAGGTCTGGATCAGGCCCATTGCGTATGTCCCGTCTCGGAACATCTGCGCATGCGTGCGCCAGATGTTCTGCGCGCATTCTTACTGACGTACATAACTATGTTACGTACAACAGTGAGTACCCATATGGGGCAGACCCAGCATTTACGATGGTCGTATCGGGGATAGCCATGTAAAAGAGGGGTCGGCGGCGGGGAAGTCCCGTTATGACTAGGTCTGTAGCCGAACTGCCGCTGTCCTAGTCGTAAAACATAAGGCAGGAATCCGGACACGTAAGTGTCTAGATCTACTACCGTAAGCGGGGCGTGCAGGGGGGGAGCCAGTGTAGTAACAGACTGACAGAAGATTTATGAACCAGGAATAAACTAGGTCATTATTTGGTGCAGCACTGGGGGCTGCCCCCAGTTTCGAGTTTGACAGCTATGTGTTATCTCTCCTCCTCGCGCTCAGCACTGAGGCATCAGGTCTTTTCCAATGCTGCACATTTTCAGAATAACACCTTTCTGTGCATGCAGGGAGTGGTTGGCATCCTTCGGGGCCAGTGGCCCCTCCACTGTGCAACCGAGGCCTGGAAAGGTGCAAGTTGTTCCATTTATATAGCCATGCCCTGAGCCCTAGGGGGTCATGCCAGCTTCAGTCAACTATGGCCGCCTTTTACAAATCTGCAGTAGCGTGCCCTGGCTCTGTATATGATGCTGCCAGGCAGTAATAGCAGCTGGGGTTGGCCAGGACTGCTATCTATACTCACAAATAATGGTTCTGGTCGATCCTGCCACTAGGGCAGCATGGTGGCTCAGTGAGTGGGCCTCGCAGCAGTGAGGTCATGAGTTTGAATCCTGAGTTTAAAAAAACAAATGGGCAGACTGGATGGGCCATGTGGCTCTTATCTGCCGCCACTTTCTATGTTTCTATGGACCATGCCAGGGTTGCCGACTTTTAATAGCTTCCCTCCGGGAGATCCTGAAGGGAAGCCATAGATGCCTGCCCCCTGGGCTTAATGATGTGATTTATTCAAATTGGGTCATTAAGCCCCGGTCCCTGACTACCAATTACCACCTTTTTAAGTTTACCAGGGAGTGGGGTGGGGCTTGATGATGCAAATTGCGTCAAATTTCTCCCTGCCTCTGGTAACACTAGGATAGATTTGCAGGCGCTCCCAGGATATTGGGAGAACTGCCGAATTTCGTTAGTCTTCCGGTTCGGTTGCATTTTCCGCCTAGAAAATCTGATTTCCAAAAAAGGGACATCCGAAGGTTCCTTTTCGGGTGTCCCTTTTTCGAATACTTACTATTTTCTACATTTTTTTTTAGAATGGGTGAGTATGCATACTCACCCATTCACCTTCGGAAAGGACAATATCCCTCCACCGCTGCTATCGTCGGACCAAGGGACAGGTGAGTAAACTCTCTGTGTGCGGTAGGGAGGGTTAGGGTCAGGCTGTAGGGGAGGGAGGGAGGGAGGGTTAGGGTCAGGCTGCAGGGGAGGGAGGGTAGTGGGGAAGGATTAGGGTTAGAATTAGGGAAAGGACTGGGGGACTATTTTTCCTCACCATTTCGGAGCACGGAACTTTCGGTGCTCCGTGGATCGATTGATATGCCTCATTGAGGCATATGCAATAGAAATCCCAGCCAGTTGGCAAATGTCTGGGAGGAAACGACCCTTTCGAAATTGGGCCGTTCTGACCGGAGCCCCATACCCCTCCCGGTTAATCTGGGAGAGTCAGCAACTTCAATTTACTGCTGATGTAATGCTGATATATAAGAGAAAGCAAACACCCATACATCTCATTCACTTCATTCCTTAACTTATTCCATTCTATCTTTTTCTATTCTGAATTAATCTAATTAAATGGACTGGGTTTGTTTTCCTTTAAATTAATACCTTCCTGTGTTACAAGTCTGTGAGTGCCACTCATGCAAATGCAATTTACCTGAATTAATCTAATACATATAAAAACAACAACAAAAATGCTATATGATATATATACACGTATATATGGGGAGAGGGGTTAGATTTAGATAAATCAGGATTTATATGAGTCTGATTCTTCGAACTGAAGCCTAGGAAACCATAAGTCTTTTCATAAATCTGTTCAACATCGGAATCAATATTATCCATTGTCAAAGAATAGGGATGACGGCCTTAGCAGCAGTATTAAGGTATCGATTTTAAGGTATATTTTAATCTATTGTGAACTCCCAAAGGATCCATCCCCAGTCTGCCACGCTTTATGTACAATAGCATATACATTCTAGAAATGTTTGGCGCATACATTTTTGATTCCATGATTTGCTCTGAATTGAACCCGTTTACATGTGGCCACTAGTAGAATTTTCTCCTGTTCCCAATCTACCCCCCACAGATGGCAATCCTGAGGTGCAGCATAGACTAATGGAAGATGATCAATGTATGTGCATAAGGAATAGCCTTACTACAGCTGACTATGTGAAAGATACAGATTTCAATAAAAAAACCCCACTTGTAATGACAGAGGATAAATGCATGTAAAGACATTGCTAGAAAGGATTGAGAATCAGGGAGAGACAGTCATATAGTAGGAAAATGATGTATTCATAAACCTGCAGGAAGAGACTGAGAGCAGAAGCGCTATTCATTTTGGCTAAATGTTTAAAGCTGAATGTAAAGGGTATTATTTTAAAGAAAAACTAACCCAGTCCATTTAACAAATGGCTGCTCTACTTGGAGAACTGAGTGAAGCTCTCGAAATAAAAATAGTCTGCAGCCATCTGAGATGTGTTTTATGAGTTATATGATAAGAACTGAATATCAGCCGGTAACATGATCATCAACGACAACAGACCAGAGTTAGGACCAGATTTACTAAGCTGTGGATTTGGAAAAGTGGAGATGTTGCCCATAGCAACCAATCAGATTGTAGCTGACATTCTCTAGTATGTAATAGGAAAGTAAGAGCTAGAATCTGATTGGTTACTATGGGCAACATCTCATCTTTTTCATGGCCGTTTCTTGATCACAAAGATTGGAAAATGACTGTATTTGGTGTGTTGCATGATCATGAGCCTCATTAATAAGTGAAAACAACATAATTACTCTTATGCTTTAAATGATAAAATAAAAATAAAGGGTACTTTAAGGGCACCTTAGACACAGACATTCAGATGCCTCTTATGTAGCTGTATATTAGGGATATAGTTGCAGCTGCGATCAGATGATTTATGACACTGACACAGCCGTCAGGCTGCGGGATATGGCTGCAGAACATGGAGGATTAAGGTTAGGCTACCTCTACCTGATCTTAATAGCGGCAAGGTTAGGGTTAGGCTGCGGGACATGGAAGATTAAGGTTAGCCTACTACATGGGAAAGATTTGGGTTAGGGTGCAGGACATGGAGAGTTAAGGTTAGGCTAAAAGAAGGGTAAAGTTAGGTTTAGGTAGGTTGCGGGATGTGGAGAGTTAAGGTTAGGCTACTACAAGGGGAAAGTTAGGGTTAGGCTGCGGGACAGGGAGGGTTAGGGTTAGGCTATTGCAAGGGGAAGGTTAGGGTTAGGCTGTGGACAGGGAAGGTTAGGGTTAGGCTGTGGACAGGAAAGGTTAGGGTTAGGCTGTGAACAGGGAAGGTTAGGGTTAGGCTGTGGACAGGAAAGGTCAGGGTACCTGTCTGTCATCGTTGGAATGTTCGAAAATCCTTGAGGCACTGGAATGATACTTTCTCGCTGGAAACTGCCAAGGAGTTGCCGCCTTCAACTTTTCACTGTCGTGGTGTGATCCGTCACAAATCAGGTAATTGAAGCGGCGAATCACACCCGTATATTACACTTATGAAATGTGCTTGTTGATGGGTCATTGGGAACAGACTTCCAATGCCAAGATCCAGCCTTTAAGGGGGAAGGGGGTCTGCTTCCCTCACTTGTACACACATAAAGGTCATCATCATCATCATCATATCAAAACATATAAAGCCATATTTATGCACCTAGGTTCACCACCGAGCAGCCCATCCTCCACACTTACTGAGTTTATGGCCCTGGGTGCAAACTTAAATAAACAAAGATTTTAAATAGAGAAACTTGTGTTTGTTATTTATGGGGAAAATCTTTAATTGATATAAATATTGCTTCTTACAATCCAGAACAAACCATACTTGCAACTCGTGCACATTACTCCCAGAGAGCTAACTTAACGCATTTTGCCCACACTGGCTTATGCAAATGTTGTCACTAGGCTCCGCCCCATATTGTAATAATGTGATCTATAAAAATGTGAAGCATGGACCCTTATTACACAATTTCCTGTAAATATTGGCAATTCCACCATCAAGCCAGGTCAGCCAGATCTACCCACTGGGATCTCCCAGACAGGGGGAATAAATAAATAAATAAATAAATAAGTTGCATTCTTACTTTTCACCTACAAAGTCTGCAGGTGTTAAATACTTTTACATTGTTTATTTTTTTTAAGTTCAACTAAAGCTGAGGTATTTGTAGAGTGAATGTAAAGTGCTGTAAAGCATGAAGAACGATTTTTCTTATTTATAGATATCATTTACAACAATTTATAAACGTATTTCTTTAAAAGGTGAAGTTTCGTCTGTAAGCCATTGTTTTATTCAAACATAGGTGAGTCATGCAAACAGTATATTAGGCAATTTAAAGCAGTGCAGAGTATTAAATGTAGCACAGTAGAGGATTGGAAGTATGATGCAAGGACTGGCATTGAATTCTAGTCGTTGGTGGGTGTAGGAGTACAGGATGAAGAGTATACCCATTGTGTTTTTGGTATTGGATGGTACAATGTGTAGGGACAGGATAAGAGGATAAGCATTATAGTGGGTTTATTAGGGCAAGGTACTGGTTTTAGTACTAGATCTAGAAGCGGTTGCAATCTCCGGTTAGAAAGTGTGGCTTCCGAAAAAAGGGATATTCTAAAGTTACTTTTCGAATGTCCCTTTTTCCTAAGCTTACACTTTTCGAAAAAAAAATTTATGAATAGGTAAGTCGTTCGGCATACTCACCCATTCACTTTCCGAAAGAACAGATCACTCCGCCGCACCTCTCTGGACCGAGGGGACTGGTGAGTAAAGTCTTTCTGCGGGGTTAGGGTTAGGGTCAGACTGCAGGGGAGGGAGGGTCAGGGTCAGGCTGCGGGGAAGGGAGGGTTAGGGTCAGGCTGTAGGGGAAGGAGGGTTAGGGTCAGGCTGCAGGGGAGGGAGGGTTAGGGTCAGACTGCAAGGGAGGGAGGGTTAGGGTCAGGCTGCCAGGAAGGGAGGGTTAGGGTCAGGCTGCAAGTTAGGGAGGGTTAGGGTCAGGCTGCCAGAAAGGAGGGTTAGGGTAGTGAGATGGGAGGGTTAAAGTAAGAATTAGGGGAAGTAGTGGGGGATTTTTTTTTTTACACTTTTCGGAGCACCGAAAGCCCGGTGCTCCGTGGATCGATTGCAAGGCCTCCTCGAGGCATATGCATTTGAAATCCCAGACAGTTCGCAACTGGCTGGGGAGGAATCGGCGATTCGAAAATCGGCCATTCGGACCGGAGCCCCACACCCATCTAGAAGTACAGAATAAGGTGTGTTTGTATGTCATGTGTGTAGCAGTGCTGGTTGTTGTAGTACAATAGAGTGAGTATAAATCTTGGGTTATCAGTACTGGGTGCTAGTAGTAATGCTATTAAATATGATTACTAGCTCTCAATGCTGTAGTGCTCAGTTTAGAAGATCAGATTAATGAGTAATGTTATTATCATGATCTATTATATAAAAGTCTAATGCTGTGTCGCACCTTTAAAAAAGAGCGACAGGGCAATGGGCCAATGAGCAAGGCACCTCAGGAGTATGCTGGCCAGTGGCAGGAGAGGGGTGGCCACAGGTGTGTATACCACCGCCGAAACAATGATAGGGAAAAAAGGGGGAGCTGGTGTGGGCGGGAGCTTCAATTTAAACCTACTTAAACCATGTACATCTTTGAATCAGGCCCGGTGTGTTTTGTAGCACAGGATGATTAGTATCGGATGACTGTGGTAGTAGTAATATTAGTGCTGGAAGATGAGTGTTACGGGGGTTAGTAGTATTGGATGAATGTGGTAGTAGTAATAGTGGTGCTGGAAGATGAGTATTATGGGGTTATTAGTACTGGATGGTGGTAGTAGGAATAGTGGTGGCGGGTGTTGTAGTACAGGATAATAAGTGTTATGGGGTTATTAATACTGGATGGTGGTAGTAGTAATAGTGGTGGCGGGTGTTGTATTACAGGATAATAAGTGTTATGGGGTTATTAGTACTGGATAGTGGTAGTAGTGGTGCTGGGTGTTGTAGTACAGGATGATGAGTGTTACTGAGTTATATAGGTTTTGGATGATATATTTGGATGATGTTATTGGATGATGGTGGTAGTAGTAGTAGTAGTGTAACGTGCTGTAATGCAATATGCTGAGTAAGGGGGGGGAAGAGTAGGAAGTGAAACTTGCAATATGATGCCTGGTCTGCGTGGGACATCACTTGTACTGTCTCTGCTCGGGGCAGGTGTAAGCAGCACAGTATAAACACGTGGGTCTCACTGCAGGACCAGCCTACGGGCGGTAACCGGTGACGCCCACTCCATATAAGGCAGCAGCCTCCGGGTCATCTATATGAAACACGCGTGGAAAGGGAGAATCCCGGAGACCTTTCTGTTATCCGCGACGTCACCGGAACGTGGGAGGCGGGAGATTTATGGCTGCTATGACTGGGTGTCCTGAGGTGACAGACGAGACTTCTCCCTTCTCCCTCAGCGATACTTTCATCCGGCAGTGGACTAGCTATTGGCGAAGCTACCGCCAGATTTTATTCTGTTGTCTAGTATACAGATAATATATATGTATATGTGTCTATGTATATATATAAACTGGTAAATCATTTTGTAAAGGTCTAAAATAGCCACCACTGTTCAGGCTAGTATCTCCTTATCTTAAAGGATAGTCTTTTGACCAGATCAGTATATTAAAGCAATTGCAATGACTGCAGAGTTATTTTGCATACCCCCCCCCCCCCCCCAACAACGCCCTCTTTTTCTAA
>WWET01000325.1:6283-42305 GCA_011038615.1 Limnodynastes dumerilii
GTGACAGAGTCTGGAGACGCCATGGAGAACGTTCTGCTGCCTGCAACATCCTCGAGCATGACCGGTTTGGCAGTGGGTCAGTAATGGTGTGGGGTGGCATTTCTTTGGGGGGCCGCACAGCCCTCCATGTGCTCGCCAGAGGTAGCCTGACTGCCATTAGGTACCGAGATGAGATCCTCAGACCCCTTGTGAGACCATATGCTGGTGCGGTTGGCCCTGGGTTCCTCCTAATGCAACACAATGCTAGACCTCTCAAAGAGGTAAATTAAACGGGCCTCCTGTTGTAATAGGACTCTATCCCTACCGCCACCTCTCCTCATAGGAGGCACATGGAGGAGAGGAATACACTTTAAATCACACATGGTGTGACCCATTTCTGCATAGTGGCAGGCTACAGGGGGGGATTTTTCATCGAGGAAAGTCAAAGCTTTTTTTATGGAGGATCGACGTAAAGCTAGTCTCTCCTTAACCATACGTATAGTCTTCCCTATAAATAAAGCTTTGACTTTCCTTGATGGATAAACCCCCTCCGTAGCCTGCCACTATGCAGAAATGGGTCACACCATGCGTGATTTAAAGTTATTCCTCTCCTCCTGTGCCTCCTATGAGGAGAGGTGGCGATAGGGATAGAGTCCTATTACAACAGGAAGCCTGTTTAATTTACCTCTTTGAGACCCTGTCTCCTCAGGGACTCAATGAGGAGTTGAATTTTTCCTGTTTTCTATAACCGTAGTTATCTGTATATTATGTTGTTGAAACATTTTAATACGTATTGTTATGCTATTTTGTGTTTATCTGGGGGGATTGTTCAGTGTGCTTGTCCTGCTGTTGTGGCGATTGGGATTGTTGTCAGCGGCACTTGGTTTCTTTGGCAACGCATGTGCTGTCCAAGGGTCTCCTGCCTATGATGTCATCGGCAGGGTCCGCGGTTGACACGCATATGCGTTCCACATGCCTCATGTCGGTCTCCCTTCCGCATCGTCTGCAGCCGGATACTCATTACTGCTCATGATCCTCAGGTGAGTGCTTCTCTATTTATTCTGGCACTTATTGCAATATGTTTGCCTTTTAGACGTTGTCCAGCAAATTATGCCTTTTCTTGCCCTGATGATGGAGTCCTGTTGGACCCCGAAACGGCCGTCGGCAGCACTGGTCTTCTACTAGACACCTCCTATGGGACTCCTACAACGGCTATTGTGACACCATTACTAGCTCAGCATACCGGGTTGTATATTTTTGGACTTTTGTTTGATTCTTTTGACCACTTTGTGTGACGCCAACCCTGGCCTTGCGCATTGTATTTAGTTTTATGCCGTTTTTTTGGGAGTTCCCTTTGATGTCTTTAAGTACCTTTGGACATGATACTTGTATATTTTTGAGATTTATACTTACCTCCTGTTTTCTTACACCCTTAGCTGCTTGTATTAAACTTTTTCTATTTTTTGCATCATTTTGAACACTCTGTTGCTCTATACCTTCTTAGCCTTTGCACCATATGTATTGTTTGAATTGCTAGAGTGCCTGCTACAACCTAGTTGTTGTTTTTTTATATTGTTCATTCAGCAGAGCACCTATCCTATTTTTGCCCTTTGGTTAAATTAATAGGTTATTGCCATCTATTTAGTAGTGGCTACCATATATATTATATTTTTTCTTTTCTTTTTTTCTTTTTTGTGACATATTGCCCAGATTTTGTTTAATAATGACTGAAGAATCAGCAGCATTGTATATGGGTGTTAAGAGTTACAGTGAGGATGAAATAGCACGTATTGTATCTATAGACACAAGCACCTTGGCATTTGATGTTGATATGTCTGGTGATTTTTATCATGATTTACTATGATTTACAATTAAATAAGACATATATTGAATTGAAACTACATGGACTTTCTCTATCGCAATACTTTAATGAAAAATGTATCCCTAAGGGCTTTCGGCTCTACAATCAGCCTACCATTGGCAGAGGTGACAAGACCTTCTACCAAAAATGGTGCCACATCCTCAACCATTGTTCATTAGATCTTATGGTGCTAACCATTGAAAAGGTGAATTCAGACATTGTTGTGATTTAAAATGAAATTTCTGAGTTATCTGCTAAAGCCACACCTGTCCTTTCAGCTGATGTCTCTACTGATTGGAATTTGAAGCTTATACAATCTATTAAACTTTTTGAAAATAATTTGTTGGCATTCAAAAAGCAAAAGTAGTTAAAGAGGACTATAAAGAGAACCGTGTATATGCCTGGGTTTCTTCTTATGCTGCATACATACGCCATACAAATTTGAAAAAAGGCAGATTTACCAATCGGTCCTTTGCGGACCTTGACACTGCTTCTTCACAGAGTGACACCGATATTAGTGTACAGCCGAGATCTAAACAGCCTTTTTCCCGCGAGGATATTGCAACCCGCAGCAAAATAAAAAGGAACGGAGGCGCAGAGGTGGCCGTAAACATCGGAGGCACTGGAGGTGTCCCCCACAGGAAGCAGTAACATTTAACCTTTCATCTATCTCCCTTAATTCGGCTGAGATGGCAGTATTATCTAAAGGACTTTCCTTTGTAGAGACACACAGACCGACCAAATTCGATGTTGAGGTCGAACTGTACAAATTTCAACGACTTTTGAAACAAAAAATTTTTTTTAGCAATCAACCTACTTCGGATTCCAACAAAGAAGATGAAAAGATGACCATGTTTAAAACCCGTTCACTTTTTGATCTTCCTATGTCGAGTCCTTCGATTGATAAGTTTATGCGTCTTGTAAAAATGAGACGTTTTCAAGCAATGGAATCTAGGACAGATTAAATATTCCAATTTGACTGCTGATGAGCGAGTGGCCCTGACTGCTTTGAAAAACAACAACAGTATCTCTATACTCCCTGCTGATAAGGGAGGTGCAGTAGTAGTGTTGGATAGGTAGACATATGTGGCGGAAGTAAGACGGCAGCTTGCCGATCAGGATTGCTACAAGGTTCTCACTTACGATCCTACTAATATCTTTAAGATGGAAATTGATGTTTTGATTAATACCGCTTGCCAACAGGGTTTAATTTCATCTGAGACCTCTAGATTTTTGAGGCAGGATTTTCCTTTTATCCCTACAATCTATGTGTTACCTAAGATCTACAAGACATTGGTGAACCCCCCGGGAAGACCTATTGTCTCCTCGAGGGGTTCACTATGTCAATCTCTATCACAATATGTGGATTTTTATCTGCAGCCTATGGTTAAGGCCTCTAATAGTTATGTTAGGGATACGACTCATTTTTTGCAACAACTTCATGGTGTGGATCCCCTGGTGGGAGGTGTTTTGCTAGTGACTCTTGATGTCAGTAGCCTTTACACCAACATTATACATACGGCTGAATTGGAGGCTATTTGTTTAGCATTATCTTCTGACCTATATGAGGGACCACCTGTACATTTCCTTTTGGATTTAATTAAATTCATTTTGACAAGAAACTATTTTGTTTTTGAGAACGCCTTCTACATCCAATTAATTGGTATGGCTATGGGGTCTAATATGGCCTCGGCCTATGCAAATCTATATATGCATAGATATGAAAATTATTTTATCTTGGGTGATGAGGTGTTCTCGAGATATGTTGATTTCTACGTCAGATTTATTGATGATGTTTTTTTATTATGGAATGGTACCATCTTGGAACTTGATACTTTTATAACTAAACTTAATTTTTTGGATTCTAAAATTAGGTTTACTGTGACTCATAGTTATGGTTCCATAAGTTTTCTTGATGTTTTGATTGTACAGACGTCCAATGGATTCTCCACATCCTTATACAGAAAGCCCACAAATAAGAATACTTTATTGGAGGCGGGTAGCTTTCACCCGAAACCTCTAAAGTCGGGCTTACCGTTCTCCCAGATGGTGAGGCTGGTAAGGATCATTTCGGATCGAGATGTCCTTGTCAGGTCACTTCACGATATGGGAGAGCGTTTTCATTCACGTGGTTATGGAATAAATGAAATTAGCCGAGCGATCAATAAATGTGTACATCTCGATAGACAGATCCTGTTGAATGTTTCATAGGAACGTACAGTTGGTGATCGTCTAGTATTTTGTTCCACATACTCCAGTATCTCTCCTGTCATTAGAAGTGCCCTTTGTAAACATTGGCATCTCCTTTCATCTGACAACAAATTAGGGCCACATACACAAAATTTACATATGATGAGCTTTAAACGTAGCTCTAATTTATGAAGTCATTTGGTTCATACGGACATTGGGCCTGATCCAGAGCTACGCCGATGCGCTGTGCTTACTAAAGCACAGCGTATCGGCGGTCACTGTCCCTGGCACTCCCCCTGTGCGGGCGTATGGCCCCTTCCTTACTATTGCACACAGATACCTGATCAGCTTCACTTTTAAACTGCTAATTAGACTTGAGCTGAGAAACATCACCTTTTAACTATTATACTGTTGCAACAAATGTCGCACAGGAGCGTATGGCCTCTTAGCACGCCCCCCCATCCTCATTTACTTACCTCCCCCCACCCACTAGCACTGCAACATCTGCCCGGCAACATCTGCCCGGCGCATGCGCAGATCGGCTGAAAAGCCGATCTTACGCTTACGGCCGCCGTCCAAGCGAAGGCGGTCGTACCTCTGGATCAGGCCTATTGTCCCTGTGGTCAACAAACAATGGTTGAGTAGGAAAATTGGAGTTACTAGATGTTTAGGTTGTGTCAACTGTCCTTTTCTTGTTGTTGGGGACACTTTTATTGTACCCCATACAGGAATTAAATTTCAGATTCAACACCACATGAATTGGGAAACGCGTTATGTGGTGTATGCTATCAGATGCCCATGTATGAAACTGTATATAGGGAAGACTATACGTATAGTTAAGGAGAGACTAGCTTTACATCGATCCTCCATAAAAAAAAGCTTTGTCTTTCCTTGATGGAAAACCCCCCCCTGTAGCCCGCCACTATGCAGTAATGGGTCACACCATGCGTGATTTAAAGTGTATTCCTCTCCTCCTGTGCCTCCTATGAGGAGAGGTGGTAAGAGGGATAGAGTCCTATTACAACAGGAGGCCCGTTTAATTTACCTCTTTAAGACCCTGTCTCCTCAGGGACTCAATGAGGAGTTGAATTTTTCCTGTTTTCTATAACCGTAGTTATCTGTATATTATGTTGTTGAAACATTTTAATACGTATTGTTATGCTATTTTGTGTTTATCTGGGGCGATTGTTCAGTGTGCTTGTCCTGCTGTTGTGGCGATTGGGATTGTTGTCAGCGGCACTTGGTTTCTTTGGCAACGCATGTGCTGTCCAAGGGTCTCCTGCCTATGATGTCATCGGCAGGGTCCGCGGTTGACACGCATATGCGTTCCACATGCCTCATGTCGGTCTCCCTTCCGCATCGTCTGCAGCCGGATACTCATTACTGCTCATGATCCTCAGGTGAGTGCTTCTCTATTTATTCTGGCACTTATTGCAATATGTTTGCCTTTTAGACGTTGTCCAGCAAATTATGCCTTTTCTTGCCCTGATGATGGAGTCCTGTTGGACCCCGAAACGGCCGTCGGCAGTACTGGCTATACTGGTCTTCTACTAGACACCTCCTGTGGGACTCCTACAACAGCTATTGTAACACCAAAACTAGCTCCGCATACCGGGTTGTATATTTTTGGACTTTTGTTTGATTCTTTTGACCACTTTGTGTGACGCCAACCCTGGCCTTGCGCATTGTATTTAGTTTTATGCCGTTTTTTTGGGAGTTCCCTTTGATGTCTTTAAGTACCTTTGGACATGATACTTGTATATTTTTGAGATTTATACTTACCTCCTGTTTTCTTACACCCTTAGCTGCTTGTATTAAACTTTTTCTATTTTTTCATCATTTTGTATTTTCATTGAATTGGGTGCTGGCAGTTGTGTGATTTTTTACACAACACTTTGTTGCTTTATACCTTCTTAGCCTTTGCACCATATGTATTGTTTGAATTGCTAGAGTGCCTGCTACAACTTAGTTGTTTTTTTTTTATATATTGTTCATTCAGCAGAGCCTTTTTAAAGCTTTGTAAATAGAGCCCTTAGTAACTATTTACTTCTCCCTCCTACTTCCTTTCATTCACGATCTACTAATGTTTTCCGGGTCTGTGAATTAAATTAACTCATTCCCTATTATTTTCTCTGAGTCATTCCCAGTCACCTTCTCTTTATTCTCTTCTGAACTTCCAGCTTTGTCACAGTGACACATCAGCATCACCAGCTCCTCTCACTGACAGCATCCCTAGAGCAATAACTCTGGCAGCCAGAGGAGCTGTGAGTTGTACTGCTGTGCGTGCATGATAGAGAGCCAGTATGGAGGCTCATTGGCATCACGGGTAGAGATGATCTGGATGTCTGCTACATCTTGGGTGGCCATTGTCCCCTCCGATTTTCAGAACATACAGCGCTATATTTTATTTATTTTAATGCATATTCACCTAAATTCTAGCAAAGTCATTTTTTTGTAGACATGGCAAGTTATCACGGTGTATAAATGCCCATTTGTGATTGGCACAGCGGCCATTTCAGTTTTACACTGATATTTTTGCTTTCCTGCCACACCCTGCACCTTCTCAATTACTAGCAGTCATTTATACAAATTTCTTGTGTCTGGCTTAGCATCTTCCATTTATTTCTCTCCCATTGAAATGCATTGCCTTCTCCAATAAATGGACACACAGTAAATCTTTTTCAGCAAAATAAAAACAAATTTATTTTTTTCTTAACAGAGGAGTTTTATTAATTTTAACTTCTTTAACGTCTTCCTTTTATTAACAATGCTAAAATGCATATACTGGGTATGTGAAATGTGTATGCAGCAGCAAAAATAGAACTATTTACCAATATATGTGTGTGTGTGTGTGTGTGTGTGTATAATAATATATATATATATATATATACATAGTATATGAAAAATATGAAAAATATATAAAAAAAAATAAAAAAATATAAAAAAGAGCGTTATAAGGAAATTGGGAAATAATTGCCATTGAATATATTCGTGTTTCTAATAAATAATTAGGAACAGTTAAAAGGTACCTACTTAATAAATTAATAGCTTTTTAGGGTACTCTTGCATAATAAGGGACTTTGCTGGTAACTCGTAGAGTGTACAGTTTAGGGGAACAAATTTATAACACATTGATGTTAAATACAACAATCACTATCCAGACTGTAATAATCTGCAATAGGATAGATACCCAATTTATATATACCAAATCGTAAATAAACCACACCACTTCATTCAAAAAAGTGACTCAGAGAACTACTGCATAAATATTATCCAAAAAAGCTGAACAAAAAACCAGATGGTACCTGATGGTACCAATGTATTTAGTGTAATTATCCAGTATGTTTCTCTTTGGATGAGTCTCTCATCTCTATCGGGGCGATCTCTTTGGTCTCTTGGTATCCATTCTATAGCCTTAACACGAAATGAATCTGCGGACCCACCATGAAATTCATTAAAATGTATTGGGATGCTATGATTGGTTATTTTATTTTTAATATTCCGCAGATGCTCAAGGACCCTTGTCTTGAGCATCCTTTTGGTTTTCCCAACACAGCAATAGCCACAAGAACATTCAATTAAGTAAACTACATATGTAGTATTGCAATTTATGTAGTGTTTGATTTTGAATTCTTTTTCTTTTCTTGAATCACAAAAAGTTTTTTTTATCTTTGTGGCAAAAATGGCAAACTTTACATTTACCACAGGGAAAAAATCCATTAGGTCTTAATATGGAACTTCCTCCCTGTGGTACTTGTGGGGGCAAATGGATATATATATATGTGTATACACACACACACACACACACACACACACACACAGTATGCTGTGCTCAATTATAGAAAAACCGGATAATACTGATAAATTTCAAAATCCAGAGCAATACAGGTATAAGGTTTGTCTCTAAAACAGCTTACTTAGTAAGCAAATATCAGTACATATAATAAGAGGTCCAGTGGTTTTAGTCAGATGACAAGGTATAGATAGCACCAGACTGCAGCGGTTGCAGACGCAGCTCACACAAGGGGTTTCCAAGCAATGAAGTATGAATCTAGAACATAGGGAAAAGAAGAGGGCGCTTCATGGTGCAGTTACGTTGGGGTAGATCCAGAACTACGTTTGCCGTACGTTTATTCGCGGAGCGTATTTTCGTGCACGTAAATTCGTTACACTCCCCTCGGCACACCCCTTGCATGGACATATTTTGTCAAGATACGCTTTCCAAACCCTACCTTAACTTTTTCCAACGTAACCGCAGTCATACGCACATGTACGTATGGGCTAGAATTTACGCAGCTAAGCACGCCCATACTGTACACTTTAAATACAACCCCCCGCCTACTTAACGTATTTCACACGTAATTTGGACTATCGTAAAATCGGCACGCCCACACATAAGTATTTACATGACACATACGTGAATGGCCCATACATTCACAATTACGCTACGTTAATGTGCGTATTTTCTATGGTGCACATGCGCAGTACGTACAAAACAGCGATTTTAAAACCACGCGTAAATTCGCTCTGAAGGGTTGTTCTGGATCAGGCCCATTGTGTTTATTTTGACACACAAGGGTAAAAAATACAAGCGTACCAGATGAAAGGATTGATACAGCAGATAGAAATTGCACAACGTCCGGTAATAGCAGGGTATGCTGATTATTTAGCGTCCCAAACAGAGAGCACACGATCAAGTAGATAAACGTTTGTGTAGATTTAATACTCACGACCCCGAGGTAAGATCCGTCTCTACGCGTTTAGTCGTGACCGACTTCTTCAGGAGGTGTGTCCTAGAGCCAGCTTGTGATGTTTATGGTATGGTTTAGGTAATGGAACAATCAGCCGGCAAGCATAACTGGTGCATAACGGACATAGGAAAACCAGCATTTTTAATCAAAAAAACAACCTCAAATAGTTTTAGCAAGAGGGTTGATTAACAAAAAACATTTAAATAACCTTTTTTAAAAACTTTTAAATGATATTTAAAAAACTTATAAACAACAGAAAACTCAACATTGTGGTCGTGAGCAATTATGCACCTTCATGCAAATTTACAAAACCTTGCACATAATCAAACAGGAGTCAGAACCAATATTTGTGAACCTCATTTCTTAATGAATAACTATGTAAATAGGCAATCTACTTCAAATAGTATAAACAAAAAAATATATTTTTATTAATTTGTGATCAATATTGGGCATAAATGCCTCTCTAAATATGTTTATTGATCTAGCTTAACAGTTTAAAATATAATGAATATGACCTATAACTAGATGAACCTTTCTTGCTCTATAGCTTATTGTACACTAATTATAGTATATTTAAAAAAAGATTTTAAGCAATTTTCAAAATTTTTTTTTTTAAATCTATTAGTAATTAGTTATTGATATTAAAATCTCATACTTTTTAATGAAACTTATGAATATAAATATTTTCCACCTAATAAGGGTTATCTACAATAATATATTATGAAATAAAAAAAAAATTTTAAATAAATATTTAAAACCTGTTAAAACAGAGGCCAATATTTGAGGGTATATTTAAGGGTACAATTTTTATAGAAAAGGGGCCAATTCGAACCCTTAATTTAAACCCTTAGGGCCCAGGGTATTCAGGGTGGATATCCAATATCCTTCTCTCTTGGATAAAAGTTTCAGTCTATCACCCCTCCCCCCCATATATCAAGCACAACTTGTTCAATTGCTTTAACCGTAAGACCTTCTACTTTTCCGGAGTGGCATAATTTGAAATGTCGTGACACACTATGTGTAAGATTACTGTTAACAATGTTCCTGTAGTGTTCTAATTTTAAATTGTTAGAGTTCAAATCGGTTACAAAAGAGTTGAACTGGGACTCTGTGCCACTCCAGATTAGTAGCCCATCGTCAATGTACCGACAGTAAAATTTTACGTACATATTTAAGGGGTGGCCATAGACACAGTCTCGCTCCCAGCTGCCTAGATACAGATTCGCAAAATTGGGAGTGAAAACTGTGCCCATTGCAGTACCCCGTATCTGTAAGAAGATGGACTCTAGGAAAGAAAAATAATTTTTTTTCCAGCACAAACTTCGTGCAAGAAATAAGGAAATCAACCATGTCAGGGGAGAGTGTGGGATCTCTCTCTAGAACTTCTTTTAACACCTCTATTCCTTGAACATGAGGAATAGAGGTGTATAAGGCCTCCACATCTATGGAGCACCATTTGAAAGATGGATCTTATTCTAGTTCTGATATAAGTCCTAGTATATGGGTTGAATCTTTTATATAGGACTCAAGTTGAGTAACATAGGGTTTAATGTAAAAATCTACCAATTTCAAAACTCTTGAAGTAACCGACCCAATCCCCGAGACAATAGGTCTCCCTGGGGGACTGAGTCGGTCCTTATGGAGCTTCGGAAGATGGTAAAAGGTGGCTATACGGGGAAATTTATTGAACAAATAATCAAACTCTTGTTGGACAATACACTTGGTGGCTAGTCCTTTATTTAGTGGAACACCCAATTCTGCAACAAAATCTGAGGTAGGGTCAGATTGTAATATAGAGTAAAATTGTTTGTCACTCAATAGACGTAAGGACTCAGACACATACTATGTTTTGTCTAAGACCGCAATCCCCCCGCCCTTATCTGCTTGTTTAATTATAATATTTTTATATTCTACTTGTTTTTTCAGGGCATTTTTCTCTGGAACAGTTAGATTACCCCCCATTTTGGGAACTGAATAATCTAAAGAGTCAAAGTCTCTCTTTATTAGCTCTGTAAAGATCTCAATAAATGGACCCTTAGACTCAATAGGGTAAAATTTGGACTGTGGTTTAAATCCAGAATTGTAAGGAGGTTCGTCACTTGGTATAGTTTTCTTTTCAACGTTTTGTTTAGAATCTAATTTTATAAAGTGATGCTTCAAAGTAAAATTTCAGGAGAATTTGAACAAGTCTATTGTTAGGGCAAACTTATTAAGTGCACACATTGGAGCGAATGAGAGTCCCTTTTGTAGCAATCTGATCTCCGAATTGCCTAAAGACATGGAGGACAAATTAAAGATACCTTGTGTGGTTAAGTTGGTTTCTTATTTACGGGCGTTTTTTGCCCCTTCTCGTTGCCTTTTCTTAAATTTGTATTTAGTAGGGGGAATTCTAATAGGGATTGGATTTTGGATGATGGTGCTGGTGAGGCCTGGCCCTGGTCTAAAAAATTAATTGACTGAGAATTAATATTAATTGACGCTTCAAACCAATTCTGTAGTGGCACATTGGTGGGGTTGGTAGAATTCTTAATAGGAAGAAAGGAGCAAGACTTATTAGTTACTTTGGTCCAAGTTTTACCTTTATTTGCCTGAGGATTATTTTTATTTGGATTTTTATTTGACTGTTTATCTGAGTGATTATGATTATAACCATTATTTGGCTGGGCAGTTCTAATATTAGTCCTGCCTGTTGAGTTTGTGTTGAGAGGTTTAGACAAAGACTGAGGGTGGGATTAGAATTCTCTTTTCTTTTTAGGCCAATCTCTGACCTGGTTAAGTTGGTTGTCTCTCAAAAACTTCTCTTTTTGTTTTAATGATTTTTCCTTCAATATTTGAGAGCTTGGTTTCTGATTCCTCTTTAGTTTTAACGAATGTCGCATCTGACTCTAATGATTCAAACTTAGAACTTAGCGACGAGATTGAGTTTTCTAATGCTAGTAACTCAATTCTTTTTTCTTTAATCAGCAAACTGATGAGTTCCAAAGAACACCAATCTAATATTTGGTGCCAATTTTTTAGAAATTGGTCAGATATGCCGTCATATGCTGGCTCTTTAAGGAGCCGTAAACCTCTGGGGATTTTTTCATTTTTAAGATAATTTTCTAACAACTGGACATCCCAGAAACTTTTTAATCTCTTTTACATGCTATTTTTCTAATGTGCATAATTGGTCCTTCCAGGAATCTGCTACTGGGTGATCTAAAATAACTGGATCTTCAATTCAACCTAATTTCTCAATCTCTGCTGACCTTAGATCAGACAGATTGGGTGCACGGAAAAGCATCTTTCAATATTTAGAGTATATTAACTCAGATTGATGTATCAGATTTCTACAAGTTGCAAACAGCCAAAGGAGAAACAACAAAAAATAAACAAACAGTATGCTGTGCTCAATTATAGAAAAACCAGATAATACTGATAAATTTCAAAATCCAGAGCAATACAGGGGAAAGGTTTGTCTCTAAAACAGCTTACTTAGTAAGCAAATATCAGTAGATATAATAAGAGGTCCAGTAGTTTTAGGCAGATGAAAAGGTATAGATAGTACCAGACTGCAGTGGTTGCAGACGCAGCTCCCCTTCACACAAGCTGTTTCCAAGCAATGAAGTATGAATCTAGAACATGGGGAAAAGAAGAGGGCGCTTCATGGTGCAGTACATCGTGTTTATTTTGACACACAAGGATAGAAAACACAAGCGTACCAGATGAAAGGAGTGATACAGCAGATAGAAATTGCACAACGTCCGGTAATAGCAGGGTATGCTGATTATTTAGCGTCACAAACAGAGAGCACATGATCAAGTAGATAACCGTCCGTGTAGATTTAAAACTCACGACCCCGAGGTAAGGTCCGCCTCTACACATTTAGTCGTGACCGACTTCTTCAGGAGGTGTGTTCTAGTGCCAGCTAGTGATGTTTATATACCCGAGCGGCAGGTAATGGACCAATCAGCCGGCAAGCATAACTGGTGCATAACGGACATAGGAAAACCAGCATTTTTTTTATCAAAAGCAACTTCAAATAGTTTTAGCAAGAGAGTTGATTAACAAAAAACATTTAAATAACCATTTTAAAAACTTTTAAATGATATTTAAAAAACTTATAAACAACAGAAAAGTCAACATTGCGGTCTTGAGCAATTATGTTATAGGTCATATTAATTATATTTTAAACTGTTTAGCTAGATCAATAAACATATTAAGAGAGGTATTTATGCCCAATATTGATCACAAATTTATAAAAAAAAAATGTTTTGTTTATTTATACTATGTGAAGTAGATTGCCTATTTACATAGTAATTCATTAACTAATGAGGTTCACATATATTAGTTCTGGCTCCTGTTTGATTATGTGCAAGGTCTTGTAAATTTGCATGAAAGTGCATAATTGTGCAATTTCTATCTGTTGTATCACGCCTTTCATCTGGTACGCTTGTATTTTTTATCCTCGTGTATCAAAATAAACACGATGTACTGCACCATGAAGCGTCCTCTTCTTTTCCCCATGAGATATTATATATCTCTGATTACAGGTAGCCAGTGTCATTTTGTTTATTTAAAAAAAATGGGGCACTACCCCTTTTCCCTATTGTTTTTAGTTTTTTTTAGAACTTTACACTTATCTATATAGTTTTTTCACTAAATGATTAAGATCATCTTTGCTTGGAGGATTTTGAAAGCAGTATTCATAATAAAACTCAACCCAAAATAAAAAACTAAGTGTATATGAGATAGCAATATAGTAAACTGGATTTTAGAGAATTTGACAACATTTGCCCACTAATCCTGAGCAGACAGAACAAAACTGAATCCCAAAAGGCTAAGAGGTCCTTGTTTCCTTGTTGATATAAAACCTAGAGACTACTTAGAGTTGAAAAGTGGGAAAGTAATTTGTATACCATGAACCTCCTGTTGAATATAGGCCCAAAAGAATCAGTAGCACCCTTTAATGCTTTGCTTTTTTTAAAAGCCTTGGATACATTGGAAAGTGAGGAAATGCACAAGCCAGCTGACTGACCTATGGAACAGGCATCATATCCACAAATCCTGCCCAGGAGTGGTATGGGAGCAGAACTGAGGAATCTTGTGAGGCCAGGAGGTCAGTTGAGCAAACACTCCAAAAATATGAATTGCTGTAATTGCTGGAACATCCTTTTAGTGCACATAAGAATGAGAGCGACACGTCTAATTGCCTAGGCACTTACTATTGCACTGTCGATTGATGTAAATGACCACTATTGCATTGTCTGCTTCAATGCATAGAGAATGGCCCCAAAATTTAAGACGGGGCCATTTTCAATGCTCTGAGAATTGCTCAGAGGTCTAGAACAGTACTTTTACCTCCTGTAACCTGTGCAATGATCTTGTCCAATTCTGCCACAAAAAGGACTGCCCTATCGTAGAGTGGTGGGGAAGAACATTAGAGGTGAATTCCATACTTACCACTTTGGACGCCATCATACAGGAAAAATCTGCAACCCCTACCACCAGAGTTAGCCAAAGACATTTATGCCATGATTGATGCAACCACAGCAGTAAAGGAATTAATGGAGATGGAACTCCCTCCTCCTAGGTGTCGTGCACTGAGCACAGCGTCAGTCCAAAAATGGACCACACTGAACCAGAGGCATGGATTCTAACCACAAGCCAGAGCCCCTGATGTTGGGGATGGACATTGCGGGTCACAGCCCTCTGTTCAAGCACACTGATGCTGGGATGGTGAATGGAATTCAAAGAATGCAGGAGTAGTACAGACAAGTAGCGGAGGTATGACCCCTGCAACAGGACACAAGGAGTGCAGAACCTGGAGACCCAGGATTGGAACCACGAAAAGAGCTGGAACCAAGTACAGGATAAATGACCAGGAACCAGAGCATACGAGCAATCTTGAGGCTATGGATCAGTAGGTGAATGATAACCATTGCTCTTGTCAATGGTGTGCAGTCAGAAAGGGGTTTAAACAGAACAGCTGAGGAGAGAGTCCAGAGCAGCAATGAGCTGCACCTGAAGGATAATGCCTACAGCTGAAATTGAACACCAGGAAGTGCAGAGAACTAAAAGAAATCATGATCAGCAAAGGTAAACAAAAGACATAACATGAAGCGATCATGATGGATACTGTATAAATCATGACACTAGGGATTCAGAGACAGAAGGCCATACCTGTAGAATAAAGGGTTCCCTCTCAGTTCTGTCCTGGTCTGGTGAGAGTGTGAGGGGTGGATGACCATCTTGGTGAAAGTTCAGTGTGTGTGCTAGCTTTCTTGGGGGCAAGATTCCAGCCTGTTACCCATCTACTAGAGCGGGGTTCCTTCTATGCAAGACCAGGGGACAGGGCCCTGTAGCTCACAGCACCAGCTGCCATTCATGTCACTGCGCAAAGCAAGTGTTGGAACTAAAATAAAAGTTAAAATAAAACAAATGCACAGCAGCTCCATAAAAACATAGCCAATTCCTACGGATTTAACTGTCAAATGCCCAGGTCCAAGGTGCCTCATCTTAACTTCATGGTCACAGTGAAAAGAAAGAGAAATTAAGATAACTGTTATATGCCACCGTTTGCCTTTGGAGGCATGTAAAGCACGTCCCTGCACTGTTGGTCCCTCCACTGACTACCTCACAGCAGCCTTTGTGGCAGACGGGACATGAACCAATTACAAACAGGGGCGTCAAAATCTTCCCACACTGTGTCCCGGCAGTCTCATAGCAACTGGGACACTGGCAAATTGGAATGGGGGGAGGGGCCCTTACCACTGTCTGTATGTTTTTGGGTGTACTTGCCACTGTGGTTTTTTCCTCTTTCTGTGTGTTTCTGTGCTCTCAGAAAACATACATAAGAGTTGTCAACCGTGGGGATGCAACAGGCCAGTGTCCTGCAACCAGGCCTGTCCCCACCATCAGGGGCTCCAGTGAACACTAGACTCTGGTTAGACTCGTGCCGATGAACATTTTCCTAACTGCATTTAAATCTGTGTATTGAACTGGGATGCCCTTAGTGAATATTTTCTGCTGTGTGGGGTGGTAAAAACATAACAATCATCTAAAATGTTTTCTTTACTTATGACTACTTGTTTGTACAAGTTTGAGTTACGGTATGTTATTTTTTTTTTTACAGCAAGACACGACTGCAATCGTTTTATTTAATTTTGTTACCCTTTTTTTTTGTTTTTTACTAGTTTTACTTTTTGCATTGGGATATGCAAATACAAGTAGTAATATACGTATAAAGGGAGAAGATGATGTGTAATCAGCTTACCTTTACCATAACTTGCATAACTTGTATCGCTGCAGATAATATGACTAGGATATACACCTCCTACATAAATCATGAGAGGTATTATCACAGGAATTCGAGTTGCAGTTAAATTTAAGTGTGTCAGGTGTCAGAGGAGCTCTGGGTTTATATCTTGTGGTTAAAGATGAAGGGCCGGATTCACACCTAAGAAGCAGTCACTTCTTAGGTGAGTATCTGTAGTAAAGGACCTACTACGTATGCATAGAAGGTCCTTTACGCAATCTACGTACCAGTTCGGTTTGTAGATTGCTTCCGGGCGGTCTTTAAAGACCGCTGGAGTATTTTAGGTAAAAAGAGGTGGCGTAATGCCGCCTCGTGGAGGATTTGGGAAAAAGTGGAAGGGGGGGAGGCGGGTAGCAGCAAAGGGTGGCCGGATGGAGGCAGGACAGGTGAGTTAGGTGCGGGTCTGCGGATCTGTGAATCCGGTCCGAAATCCATATTGTCCTTAAGTGATATAAGGATGCAGGGCATCTATATTCTACAACATTCACCCATCCCCAACTCTCCCACCATATATGTAATGGAATTCACAGAGCAATTACAGGTTTTATTTATTACTAGCTTAGGCTCTCCTTCAAAATGGATATAAGAAAAGTCATATTTAACAAAAGCTTTTTCTTTTTCCTTTTTTAGTGCTTGGCTGAATAATATTCATTGACATTCTACGTTATCTACTTTGATTGTTGCACGCAACATTGAATAAATGTTTTGTACACTGTCTAATGCAGACTCTGCATACCCACAGATATCTATTACAGTTTTCGGGCCATATTCAGAGATCCGTTTTCACGTGAGCTTGCGTTCGTATTTTCTAGATACGTTTTAACTGCACATGCGTTGTAACTTTATTTGTGTATATGTGTTACATAGAATATACGCATGTAAGTGCTTTAGGCATAGACATGTGAATCGCACCTGGGGACATACGTATGGAGGGGCGGGGTTGAAATATGTACCTGAAAAGTTACATGAAAGAGGGTGGGGGGAGGCATTTAAATGAGTCTTTGAGGGCGCGGTTATATAGAATCTCACGTACGGCATACATACACGCATGTAAGTACACAAGTAACGTTAGAGGTGCTCTATGGAGGCGTAAGTCTACGATAGCACAGCCGTTGAGAGGGGAGAGTCATGGGTGTTGGTTTGCTACGTGCTTGCGTGTAATTGCGAACGTTTGAAAAAACGCATCTCTGAAGAGGGCCCTTTATCTTTTGTAGTTTATCATATATATTATCTCTGGATTGGAATCTAGAGTTAAATATTCTATTGATAAGTATATTTCTTTGTAAAGTTTGCGATTCTGGACTTTTTTTTTTATATATATATATATTGTTATTGAAACATCAACAAACACACTGGTACAGAGAAGGGTTTGCAACGTACACACTTGTGTATGCAGAAGATACAATGTGTTAACATGCCAGTTGTCAAAACATAGTGAATCGAGTAATGTTTTTATTTAACTGCATTGTCTACAGAGAGAGTACATATCAAATTAAAGAAACATCATCTGCTTACATTTTTATTGTCTACACACTAAGACATATTTTTCCTTTATGAGTACTCACAGAAAAGCTGATGGGAGTCGTCCATTTCAGTCTCCATAGAGGATTCTTGACTTCAGCACTTTTTATAAAGCTGGCTACACAATGGCAGTGTACTAACGATAACGATTATTTTTCAACACGATTTAAATCTTGATTTAATGTGCTAATTAGGCAAACAAGACACCCATATGTCCAGATCTGTGTAAAACTGTCCCCATAACTCACTGATAAGATGCGGTTGTCAGTTCAAGCGGCTATATTTCGAAAATGATACAGCCGCCAGCTGAGTTACAGAGGTATCACTGTTCTAAATCCTTTATAAATCAAAATATAATATTGGGAACCTATTTCCCCATTCCCAATAGCTACAGATTGCAGTGTGTATAAGGTTAGGGTTAGAGCTTAAAAGAACAGTTAAGGTGCATACACACTATAGAATGATCTGACAGATTATCTGAAAGATCTGGCTGCTGGAATGAAAATGTGGTAATGGATGAGAGCAACTGACAATACCATTTGCTCTCATCCATTACCATATTTTCATTAAATCTGCCAGATGATTGTATAGTGTGTATGCACCTTTAGGGTTAGGCTATGGGGCAGATAGTTAGGGTTAGTCTGCAAGACATGGAGGGCTAGGGTTAGGGCTGAAAAAGGTTAGGGTTAGGCTGTGGGAAAAGGAGGGTAAGGGTTGGGTTAGGTTAAACACTTACCTTTCGGTGGAAAACACTTTGCGACTCTAGAAGTCGCATCACTGCTGCTTTCTAAAATACAGGCAGCTGGCAATCTGCATTCACCTGTAGTACGATGCTCTTTCAAAATGGATGCATGATTCAATGGGACATATGAATGTCTACAGTACAAAGACTTTTTCCATTATTTGAAAAACCTTTAGAAAATCATTACATGAGAAACCCCTACTTCTAGCCAAGTAACGCATTTGGGATCAGAGTAGCCTGTCTGGCTTCTGCTTTAAACAGTCAATTGTCAACTTTGAATTTCGGCACTGTTTACAAATGTTTAAACATTTAAAAACAATAAAAAATGAATACTAAATCTATGAATTAAAAATAAAATGAGTCCCAGTTTTTCTGCTTGTTATGTTCTTGTAACTGTGGCCATGATTGGCTGACTGCAGCCTTTCACCAATATTAGTGAATATTAGAAAATGGGAGATACCCATTACACAATTTCTAAACAGTATTTGGGAACAAATGCATTGATTGGTATTTGCACAAATATACTTCTGGATTCATTGAATTGTGGCTCATTCTTTCTTGGTTACAGGAAAATATAACATTCCATACAATAAGTGTATAAAGAGGAAGTGCTATACAGGAGACTGGCTGGCACATTTCATACATCATATGTTTTTCCGACATGAAAGTAAATGATTTCCAGGCTCATAAACATTGATTGCAGTGATTTGGCAGAGGTCAGGGTTTGGCATTTGCTACAGCTAAAGTTCAGAAGTCCTGAGCTTCTCAGCACGTGCATTGTAAAGGAAATGCAGCTTTCCATGTGAGAGATTAGTAAGCATAGCGAGTTTAGGTATTGGGATATATTTGTGCTTCTTTACTTTGGACCTTATCCTGACCTTACATGTCCAGAACCCTGCCTTAAAATCTCTGTATGGATCTGCATCCATATGGTCTTTCCTCCTCCGCCCACTTGTCTTAATCTGCATGCCTATCCCCACCTCTATGGTGGGATCTTGAGTAACGCCCACCCTTCCTGCAGGATAGTGGTGGAAGTCGGGTGACCTTCTTAGTTGTGGATCCGGCTATTTGTTACACTTATTTAGTTTTCTAAAGCAGATAAATCAGTGCCTAATCTTAGGACAACAAACTGCTATACAGCAAAAATGGCAGAATTTAGATCATAATCTTTCCTATCATGTTTTTGCCTTCAAGTAAATTGTTGTTTACATATAATTTGCTAAATTCTGTAATATATAGTTACACATACACAAACAACTAACACTGGTTCATCTGAGCTTTCTTGAAGTAACAACAAACATAAATTTCCACAAATGTAGAAATAATTTGTTTTTATTAAACATTTCAAATACAAAGAATCTATTAAAGAGGAAAGGGAATTGATAGTTTTATCCAGTTGAACCCTCTGGCCTTAATACATAATTCAAAAGATGAGGACTCCCAGTGGCCACCAGTATTGCCACAGTGTAAGATAGCAGTTGTGACATAATCTTTTCTGTAGAGTGTAGACTGATCCAATATTTTATTGAGATTAGTTGTTCAACAAAGAATTTTGCAGATCAAAAATGTAATAGATTTAATATGTCATTGATGAGCTTGTCTATCCAGAAAAGGTTTGTTTGGATTTGTAATTCTATTCTTAAAAAGGACCTAGATGTTATACTACATTACTATAGAGTTCCATCTAGTGTTCATTCACTGGAATTTTATGCCTTGTGCTAAAGGCAAATCCTTGCTGTAGTTGATGGTACTGGGAAAAAAAAATACACAATTAAAAGAAAAATTCAGAATTCATTTATATTAAGAGCACATTATTTTTTACTGAATTTTTTTCCCCAAAAATCATTTATTTCTAATGAGGAAAATACATTGTGTTCTTTTAAGCTTTGATTTAAAATGTATTTGTTTCTATTTTTTCTTTTAATAAGTTCCATTTTTGTTTAATTCTGCTTTTCTCATTCACCGCTGTAATGTGATCAGAAAATGGCTTTGTACAGTGATAAAGTGCTAGATACAGCCAGATCACTCTACATTACTGGTGGATCCACTTTTCAACAGTCTGACTAGCTGGCATATTGTACAACAACAGGATAATTTACATTATATTTAAGCCAGCATAATGTACAATGGGATAATTTAGATTATCTTTATAAATCACATATAAAAAATAAAAAATGTACAGCAGGATAACTTATGTTATCTCTTTACATCACAAATTAAAATAGCTAATTACTATATTCTATAACTATAATACGCAAGTCATTACACACTGCAATAGTGTCATAAGATAAACTAAGAAAACCAGTCTTTATTTTAAAGCTTTCATTACAATTAGGTGCACAGTAAAGCGCTCTTAGTTCAAGCAAGTTTCGGAACAATTACAATTAATCATAGTAAAACTTATCTGTTTTTTTGAGCGTACACTTGCAGGATTCATAAACAAAAATATTCCATTATGACTGTATGCAGACAGTATATATGTTAGCATTTTTACTGTGGAATGTTGCTGTACTTGCAAGGAACACGAGACAAACTTAAAAATTATTTAAATTCAGCAGAAGTTTACACTTCATTTTAAAGCCATTATACAGGCTTTTATAAAAGTCAGGAGTGACTGGCTGATAAGGTAACAGTACTTAGGCCCATATTCAGAGTACCGGACGTATAACATATACGTCCGGTGTTTAGCGATTTTTACTACTGTGCATGCATAGTAATTTTTTTTTACATAATCTACATATCTTTTTCTTACGTAGATTGCATAAATTCGGTCTGAAGATTATGTAAGAAAAAGATACGTAGATTATGTTAAAAAATGACTACGCATGCGCAGTAGTAAAAATCGCTAAACACCAGACGTATATGTTATACATCCGATTCTCTGAATACGGGACTTAATTTGATATAGATTTCCTCCCACACACTGGTGTATGAGTGGAGAGATGTGGGTTGTGTAAAAAAAAAACATTATTTCACAACCTAGTCGGGCATAATTAATTTTTTTTTGAATTGTATAACTCGACGCTACAATTTATGGCATATCACTTCCAGGGCTGGTGACATTCCTCTGGCACCAATAGAGGGAATGTGCGATTATGAAAGAAGGTTATGACTTCCTGTGGTGACAATACTGTGTGCTGGCTTTGCCTGTAATGTTGTAATGTCCTTATCAATTAAACTTTTGTCTATTTCACATATTTTCAAACACTAAACAGGTAGAAATAACACGTTAAAGAAATAAAAGTATTATTAGACACCTACAGGCACCCAAATCCCTTCAGGAACAAAACCTATGTGGAAGCCTGTCAACACTTATAAAGAACAAATTTAAAATGAAAGCCAGGTCACCTACCATGTAGATCTTCTCATATAATGTTTCCAGGAATCACTTCCAGACTCTCTACCACCACCTGTGTGTTTTTCACCACCTTGCAAATGGGAGGGAAACATACATAAATAACAAAATATATTTATCCCAGAAAAGGAGTGAAGGCAAATCTTATAATCTATTTAAGATTTAGTTTGCATGGAAAGTTATGACTATAAAAGTATGAACCTTTTAGTATCTAGTACCATATTTATCTAATTTGTATTGTTTTCTAGATGGAAATAATGGTTTTGACTAAAAATATCTGGATTGTATAATCACCTACCAAAAGCTCCACCAATCTCTGCTCCGCTGGTTGGGATATTCACGTTCACTATGCCACAGTCTGATCCTTTTGGCCTTGTTATGAATGGAAATAATAGATTTGAGATGATACATATAACACAATATATTCCATGTAGTAAATATTATGTATAGTAAGGTCAGTAACTGAGGATGTCTGAATCACAAAAACACAAGACCATAGGTAGAGTGCATCTATAGAAGTACATACAATGTCAAGGTGACTTAATACCCAGAATAAAATACAGGAAATATTCCATAGTGCCTTATTATGCATAAACCGTCTTTATAAACTCTAAAGTGATAACATGAAATATCCCTAATTATAAACCAGAAAAGAACTTCTGAAGCATCACTTGTATGTATTATTGCTATTATCTATTCAGTATTCACTTAGCATACTTTCCATGGAAATCTATAGCATATTTTATCACTAGGAAAAGATTAGGAAACTAAATTAGACTTTAATAATCACCCAATACAGACTAAACACTTAACTTCATCATCTATAAATGTTCAAGATAACTAACCTGGGGGAATATCAATAACCTTTGACATAAATGTACACTTTACAGCAACACTTTATAAAGTTGTTCTTTATATGTATATCGCAGCAAAACATATTTGCTGATAGGTTAAAAGTTTTATTCCCAGCCACGGCATGCAAGTGTGTATGTTCTGCCTGGGTTTGTGATGGGATCCCCATGACTTTGTCCAGTATTCTCCAAATACATGCTAGTAGGTTACTTGCCTAGTAGACAATAGACAGTGAGCTCCATGGATCACGAACTCTCTGTACGTCACTGTGTAATTTATTAATCCATTGGTTAAAGAAAGAAAACACATAAACCAGAAAACTCATACCCAAGCCAGCGAAAAATCCTTCCTAAGTCTTTTGTAAAGATGCTACTTGAGAGGCCTTGTTTCACCTCATTATTCCATGCAAAAGCTTCTTCTTCAGTCTATAAAAAAAAGACAGAAACGTGTCTGTTGTATGAACAATAACAGAGGCAGAACAGATCCAACCATTTCATTTATTATATGACTTACAGGGACATTCAACAAAGCAGAAATGTGGGCAACATTTAATGAGAGTACAGTTGTTAATACTACATTTCCAGTGCTGAGCTGTACTAATTTATCTTTCATGCACCATTTTCCATGAACAGTCACTTTCCATAGTACTATAACATGATATGTACAATTTTCAGTAAATAAGCTATAAATTACGTATTTCTGCTTAGCATAAATGGAAAAAGATAAAGATAACACCTCACACAGGAAAACTGTCAGTGGGTTGTGTCTTTAGTCCTTCCCAAACCTAACGACCTTTCAATGAAGTCATACCCAAGTCTGAGGTCATTACATATTTCATGCCACTAGGCAATGCCCTCAAGGTATTTTACTGAGAAAGGATTGCTTCATATACACACTCTTGTACTGAAAGATTAGGAGCTAGAATTACTAAACAGTTCAAAAGGAAAAGTGAAGATGTTGCCCACAGCAACCAATCAGATTCTAGCTCTCACTTTATTACATACTAGAGAATGCCAGCTAGAATCCGAACATACAATTTGATTTTAAATACTATGTAGGAGCTATACATACATTTTTCTAAAGGCTGTCCAGTATCTATCATGTGTAGGTTGGGCAGATACAAGCTGATGCAGTTCAAAAGGAAAAGTGAAGATGTTGCCCACAGCAACCAATCAGATTCTAGCTCTCACTTTCCAATCACATTCTAGAGAATGCCAGCCAGAATCCGAACATACAAATTGATTTTGAATACTATTTTAATACAAATGTATATTTTGTTGAGTATTCACAGAGAGTAACATGATGCAGTTTTAATTTACTCTGCATTCCTTCTCTTAGGTTTGAACACAGTTAGCAGAAATCTAATTTATAATCAGAATCAGGATGTGGTATTATACTTTTAGTTCACAGATTATAACCTAGGTTTTAGGTTTAATCACTCAGGGCCTGATGAGCATTTCTGGTAAAAAGTATACAAATGCAATGCATATTTGATTAACGTACAATGTGGAGCTAAACATACATTTTTCTAAAGGCTGTCCAGTATCTATCATGTGTAGGTTGGGCAGATACAAGCTGATGCACTTAAGTGTATAATTTGTGTAATTTTAAACTGAACGTAACTTAAGTACACAGTCTCAGTACCATTGTTTAAGCATAAGGTGACATTTGCCTAGACTGCGTACATGTGTTTCCTGGGCATGCTTAGTGCTAAAATATATATGTGTGCCGCAATGCACTGCAGTATAAGCATCTTTATGGCTTCTTTATAAGTAGTATGGTTCGAGCAGAAGAATAGAGTTTGTATCGGGTCATCTATGGATGCAAACAGACAACAGCAAATGTTAGAATTAGAAAAAAAGGAAAATGAGGTGGTAAAAGGCATTATAGGTAAGATATTACAATTAGGAAACAACGTCAATTTGCAAAAAAAAATTAAAAATCACAATTACCTTAAATTTAATGATGTAGAGTATTGGAGCAAACGTTTCTTTGTGGACAATAGGGGAATCATGAGCAAGGCCTGTTATGATTGTTGGTTCAACAAAGTTCCCTGAGCGATCAATTACCTTCATACACAGTAATAAAGAGAGAAGGAACATATCAGGGATTACAAAGATTTCCCTCACACATATTTGTTCTCTAAATATATGCCTATGGTATAACATACCTTACCGCCACAAACAACTGTTCCCCCTTCACACTTTGCTTGCTCAATGGCCGAGAGAAACATTTCAACAGCCTGCTTGGTGTGTAGAGGCCCGCACAGAGTGTCAGCTGCAGGGAGAGACAACAACCTAAAATGCTAAAAAGCCCCTTAACCCCACGTAACAATACAGCCCGTAGGATGATGGGTGCTATAAGTGTCTTCACTTAATATTTTTTAAAGTTCTGTTAAATACAGGTATGACAGACAGAAATACAATATATCCACTAATAAATGTACATACACCTGCACTGAACACATGTGACAAAGCAATCTATCACCGATAATAAATGAATAATGTTAGTCTGAAAAAAGCACCTTTACTGCTGTATTACAGCTTTAAATGCCACAAATTCTGCCATCTCAACAATTTATATTATCAGGAGTCCTCTGACCTACATTCCACCTGTATGTACTCTACTCACACTCCCATGGGTCTCCGATGCGTACTTGACCATAGGCTTTGGATAGTTTTTGCACAATCTCATCATAAATGTTTTCATGTAAAAACTACAAAAAACAAAAAACAGATTCAAAATGATTCATAGATGCCGGACTAAAAGCCCAAATATCAAAACCATTATCCCTTACCAGACGTCTGGCAGTGGTGCACCTCTGCCCAGCAGTGCCAACCGCAGCAAACAAAACTGAGGGGGTAACTAAATTAAGATCAGCATCTTCATACACTGGGGATAAAATCAAAAGAGACAGTGTCATTTATTTATTATTCCTATGTAAATACAAATCTATCATTTACTTACAATTGATTACAAGATATCCTATGATAAACATAAATTACAAAACATTACAAAGAGGCCAAAATATTGTGCATGTGCAAAATCATTTCAACATACAGTAATAAAAAAATGTAAATTATGTTATTATTAAAAAGTAAAAATATAATGTGCGATCATTTTATGACATTGGGCGGGATCCAGACTTAAGTAAGTGCTTGAAATTAGTTACTCCTGGGCTAAACCATGTTGATATCAGGAGGAATGAAGGTAATTGTGTTCTTTGCATGCAGGGATATATCTTTGAATTGCTTATTGCACACAGATACTGACCAGCTTTACTATCACACTGTTATTTAGACTTGGGATAGGAAACATCACCTCTCAACTATAATACTGTTTGCAACAGATGAAATATGACTCCCCCTGCAATCACCACACATTAAATATGACTCCCCTGCAATCAACATGGTTTAGCCCAGGAGTAACTAATTTCAAGCACTTACTTAAGTCTGGATCCAACCCATTAACATTCAGACAGAGGCGCTCACAATAATCACAACCTCCATTTACAATCAGCATTACACTGTATTACCCTGCATGTGTGCAGTGTATTTGGACATATAGCTGCATTGCTCTTAACTGTTACATGCCATAATTGCTTAAGGCGCTATTGTGTGCTCTTTTGGATGGCATGCAGCCCTCCCCACTTTTTCAAGCACATCTACAACACGCATGAGGCATGCTGATTTGCACTCAGATCAGGGTCAGGCTCAGATAGCACACTATTTACTTACCAATGATTGCATTGTTTCCACCAAGTTCAAGTAACTGCCGCCCTGGAAAAAAATGAAAATGATATAAACCATTAAACCACTGGTTTTTCTTTGCAGGCAGAATCACATATTTATGAAGGTTCAAATAGTTACTAACATTTACATGGATAAAATCTGGAGCATCATAGCTTTGTGAAGATCATATAGAATAATAGTGATGCTTAAAAAATAGTGTAGATCATAAATGAATTAAATTAGTTATAATATCCAACCATGGAACTGTAAATTAAATTATACACTGACCAGCCAAAACAACCTGCCTTATATTGTGAAGGCTGCAATCGTGCTGCCAAAACTCTGACCCGTCAAGATGCACAAGACCTCTTGCACTTGGGTATCTGGCCCCAATACATTAACAGCAGGTCCTTTTAAGTCCTGTAAGTTGCAAAGTACAGTCTCCATGGCTTGGATCACATTGCCATCTGTGGATTTTTAAGGCCAAATCAACACCTTAAACTGTCAGGTTATTCAAACAATTACTGAACAATTTTTGCAGTGTGGCAGGGCACATTATTTTTCTGATACTGTCTTCAGGGCACGTGTCGCTGGAGGTCATTTTCTGTTTGGGACTGCCTCCGTTCCCCGTGTCTCATCATAGCTTTGTGAAGATCATATAGAATTATAGTGATGCTTAAAAAATAGTGTAGATCATAAATGAATTAAAATAGTTATAATATCCAACCATGGAACTGTAAATTAAATTAAATTATACACTGACCAGCCAAAACAACCTGCCTTATATTGTGAAGGCTGCAATCATGCTGCCAAAACTCTGACCCATCAAGATGCACAAGACCTCTTGCACTTGGGTATCTGGCCCCAAGACATTAACAGCAGGTCCTGTAAGTTGCAAAGTACAGTCTCCATGGCTTGGATCACATTGCCATCTGTAGATTTTTAAGGCCAAATCAACACCTTAAACGGTCAGGTTATTCAAACAATTACTGAACAATTTTTGCAGTGTGGCAGGGCACATTATTTTTCTGATACTGTCTTCAGGGCATATTGTAGCTATGTAGCGGTGTACTTGATATGCAACAATGTTTAGGTAGGCAACACAGTATGTGTCAAAGTAACATCCACATAATTGGCAGGACCCTACATGGGGTCCAGAGCATCATGCTGCCTTGGCTGGCTTGTCTCCTTTCCATTTGTTCGCTAGGTAAATGTTGCACATGCTCATAGCCATCAACAAGTAAACCACCATTTTTTCATTACTCCATGGTTGCTAGTGCTGAAGTTCACGTGGACATTTAAGGCCCTTTTTGCATTGGACCAGGGTCAGCATAGGCACTCTGACAAATTTGCACCAAATGCAGCAAGACGCAATGCACTATGTTAATATTTCTATAATAGCGAGCATTAACTACTTCAGCAGGTTGTGCTACAGTTGCTCTTCTTTGAGATTGGTCTATGATCCTCACTTGCATGAATGTGAGGTTGTCCTTACTTTGATCACTTTTGGTAGTTACTAACTTTTCCAAACAAGTAACAGCCCATAAGATCTGCCGTTTAAAGGATAATTTGACCCAGTCATCAATCCATCTCAATTTGTCCCTCGTCAAAGTGGCTCAGATCCTTAAGTTGGGCCAACAAATCAATATTTTCTTTGCAACTTGTTTACACAAAATGTTAACAGATATTGCATATACCCCATACAATCATTATTTGTATGGTGTGTTGTTATTAAACTATTGCAATAAAAAAATCTGTTACCCATACACACTAGTAGAAATAAACATTTGCATAATGGGTTGAACTGTCAGGAGCAGCTAATGTTTACAGATAGACAACACTTTAGAACTGTACTATGTTGCAGAAACATTAGTTTCAGGAACTGAAAACGGCTAACCTCAAGAAGAGAAAACAGAGACTGAACAGGAGATTGTAAACATCAGAAATGATAAAAGAAAAAACCTAGTAGGCCAACCTTCATCTAATTTTAATATGTAAAATGACACCCAGTGCACCCAGCTTTATACTTGCCCATTTTTCCAGCATCCAACAAATCAACTTCAAGATGTCAAAGGTTTTAATGTTTTGGCAGAACGGTATAATAATAAATAGCTATATTCCTATAAATCTACAAAACATACAAGTATACATGCGTTTATGTCTCTATCTCTCTAAATGGAACTTCAGGGGGTCAAGATCTAGTGATACTGAGAGAATTAGGTGCAAGTTGCTTTTAATTTCGGGCACTTCAAGTGGAAAAAAAAATCAAACAAATCTCTGAACACAGTAAAAAGAAAAATGGCGCCCCCTGGTGTATCATTTACACTACATTCAATGTAGAGTGCAAAACAACAATGATGACTTGTTATCTCATTGCTAGATGGCATTTCATAAATAGACAGTACACCATATTTAAAAAGAAAAAGATGCCTACATCGGATAATTCCTAAAGGCTTCGTTGAATTTCTTAAGAATAAACAATGAAGCTCAGACAAGATTCTGAGAATTGTACATGATTTGACATAATACATGAAAGACCATTTCTATTATCAGCAGCACTGTGTAAGATGGACACATTAAGGGCTCATGTACACTCAAATGATCATTTAATGTGAGCTGAAAGTCACCCTTCTGTATGATTACTTTTCATGTGGTACAAATTATTCTTGTTAGTTATAAGCACTTGCCTGGTATAAAGTGATTTGTATGCTATTGATATGGGTAAATTTGTACAATGGTTGCCATATTGTCCATTCGTAAATCTATTAAGCAGATTTTTACCGCTTTAAGGGCTGGAGTGTACAACAGGTAACACAACATGAGATGACAAGGAAATCTGGTGACATTTGTGGCAGGAAACGGGAATCTTCAAGAAGGACTGAACTTCTTGTGGGGGACTCATATTATTAGGGGCATCAATTTAGAAGGTTCTATAGTTAGGAACCAGGTAAAGTTTTTGCCAGGAGCTACTGCCCCATGGGAAAAAAAACGTGTTTTAAACGTAATAAAGATCACGAGAAAGAAAGAAGAGGTTGGGACAATTAACATGACCAATTCTGGAGTTATTGATATTTAAGATGAAGGACCGTACTCACAGATCTGTATTTACTATGTGCACGTTTTTACACACGCATGTAGCTAGGCAACACCCATGACACTCCCCTCGCCCGGATGGGTTTTCGGTGACTTCCGCCTCCATAGGACACCCTATGTGTGTTCTTACGTACGTATGTTACGTACGTACATGCGTATTTATCTAACCACGCCCTCAAATGCCCATCTAAATTCTTCCCCCCGCCCACTATCATGTAACTTCTACCGTCCGGATAAAAACCACGACCCCTCCGTACGTATGTTCCTAGGTGCGATTCACAATTCCGTGCCTAAAGTACTTACATGCGGAAATACTACATAATTTGCGTGGAAAAAGTGCGTGTGCAGTTAATCCGCTCCTAAAAATAGACACGCAATCCACCACAAAAACGTATGTGTGAATACAGTCAGAAGTTATGACGCTTACATAAGCATGTGGCAAACACTGTGGCTTTTTCTGAAGTATTTCCAGTTCAGATTTGGAGACAGTAGTGATACACATTAGTAACTTAAATCTGTGGCTTAAGACGTGGTGTCATAAGGAAAGATTTTGTATAATAAAACATAATCATGCCATCTAGCAAAAGAGAAACCTACCAAAAAAAAAGTAATGACATATCTATCTTCCATAGAAACTGAAAGAGAGCAGTGTGAATGGTTCATTAGAAACCATTTAAACTAGAGGGGGCAGTGAAATAAATAATAAAACAAGCTGCTCCCTCACCCAAAAAGTCAGGCCTTATGACAGGTAGCATATTCATATCAACTAAGAGCTATGGGAAAGGTAAAATAAACATACCTAGCAATTATAATAAATTAAATAAAGAGATCATAACACAATCTCTCAGAGCTGTGTGTGCAAATGCTATAAGCTTAGGAAATAATATCCCTGAACTAGTTGCAATAATGATAATATGGATATTGTGGGAATCACGGTACAATGAAAATCATAACTGTGACCTAGCTTTACTGTAATATAATTTATTTAGGAAGGATAGAGTAGGAAAAAAATTGGAGATGGGGTAGTAAATATATGCGAAGGAAGGGGTAAATTTGACAAGGAGTATTTCAGAGAAAAAAAACCTGATACTTTGGGTAACCATAGAAACCCAGGAGGTTGTTCTTCATACCATATACATATAGACTACAGGACAAGATGAGGAAGTGGACAATGTCATGTTGCAAGGTATAACTAAAATGGAATTAAAAGGGGAGCATGCTTCAAGTAATTGTTGAGAAAGCCCACTCAAAAAGAGGTAACATACAAACAACTTACAAATGCTAAAAGAACTTCAGAAGGGAGTGTGTGAGTGAGGTGCTAGATTTTAAGAAGGCTAATTTTGAAGAAAAGTGTTTGCAGTAGGAAAATCTAATATAGACTTTTGTTTTAGAAAGGTTAGAAAAAAACCCCCGAAAAAGAAAGACAATATTGTTTATACCCAAGTTGAAAACTTTGGGATTGGACTCATAGATAACTGCATATGATCTTGATTACAGGATAGACAACAGAGTGTTGTAGTATCTGAAATCCTGGGCTGGTAAGGCAACAGTGGAGTTCCCCAGGGTTCTGTACTTGGACCAGTGCTTTTTAATATTACAATATAATAATAATTAAATGTTATAGGTGATATTGCCTGTGCTATTAAGGGGAAATATGCCTTTTGCAAACGACACAAATATATTTAACAGGGAAGACACGCCAGGAGAGGTACACAAAATGAGTGATGATCTAGGTAGACTAGAGGAATGAATGGTCAAGAACTGCAGATTAATGTAACAAAAAAGCTAAATCTTGATTTTGTGGCGGAAAAAACGCAAAAGCTCAATGTATCAATAAAGGCACTAGAAACTACTGAGGAGGAAAGGTATCTGGGAGTTACTATTTCATGTGACTTTATTTAGCGAAGCAGTGTAACAAAGCTATGAGAAAGCTACTTCCACCACAAAGCCTCTTTAGGTGATATCTGTGCACTTTTATGAATACGGTACTTTCCTATGGGCTTTGTGGTGGAAGTACATTTTGATTGATGACGGTATAAAGTAACACCATCTCTTCAGTGACTTTATGTAAAGGTAATATTGTGAGGTTATAGATATCACGATTAGTTGGTTTAATACACAAATTGCAGTTATTGTGCGGGACAAAGATGTTCTAATGCTACATTATAGATCATTAGTACAGCCTCAGCTAAAATACTGTATTCAGTTCTGGAGGCCATATTTCCAGAAGGACATAAATATATTAGAGACTTTCCAAAGAAGAGCAACTAAAAAGGAAGAGGTATTAGAACACAAAGACATGTATATAAATTGGAGGATGACAGATGCAGAGGAAATGTGTGGAAAAACTACTTCACTGAAAGGGTGGTTGATAAGTGAAATAACCTCCCATCTGAAGTGGCTGAGGCCAACACAGTAGAACAATTTAAATATGCTTAGGATACATATAATCATATCTTAAATGTCAAACTAAGTTGAGGGTAAAATTGGTCAGTATAACTTTAAACAATTAACTAAGAAGATTGGATGGACCATGTGGCTCTTATCTGCCGTCACTTTCTAAGTTTCTATATAAACATTCCCAGGATGGATCAGAATCCTCTGGATCCAGAGTTCCGTCTTAGGAACTTTGCCGCAGTGGTTCATAAAGAGTAAATCACAACCGTATACATCCTTCCTCTAAGTAATGTATGACTCCTTATCTTCACACAAAGCAGTTGAACCAAGTCCCTAGATAATAGACTCCTCTATTAATCCAGCAGTTTCAAACTTGATAAGAGCAGCTCAGTTATTATCAGTTTTCTCCTAATGTGGTCAGAGGAGTAAACAGGCAGATAATCATCTTCTGGGAGGTTTTTCAAGATGTCCAATAATGGCCAATGTAAACTCGTTCAGACCATCTATTTACTTTGTGCGTTAGTTTGTCTTGGTGATGCAAACAACAATTAAAGTAAGAATTAATGGTAATCAGTACTGTAGATTTACTGCAACTCACCAAACCTTTCTTGAACCTTCAGAGCTACTTGTTTTCCCACAGACGTGCTGCCAGTGAAGGAAACCAGATCTACACGCTCATCTTTGGCTATAGCATTACTAGAAAGTACACATAAAACGTATCTGTTACCCCACCAAACTGTAATAATAAGAATTATAATAATATATAAAGACATTTGAATAATTATATCATGTGTAATAGGCATTACTGTGTTTTATGTTACAAATAGAACAAAATAGTCTGTTACTGGTTAATGGCAGTGTTGCTGGGGCATTTTCTTTCCTTTGTTTCTGTTGCTAGCAGATTACCCCCGGTCTTTCATTCATCTGTTTGCATTTACCTTCCATTTTGTGTATATCATATAAATGCACATTATAAACTCTACATTGTTTTCTATGACAATTTAACCATCAATCAAAGTAAAACAATGGAAGCGAATTAACTCACCCAATGTCAGCTCCACCACAGGTCAAAGAGCATATTGCACCAGGTAAGTTGTTGTCTTTAAGTACTTGAGCAACTATTCTGAAAAGTGTAATTAAAATGATAATCATTGGTGTGTTCCCAAGGCTGAATTTCCATCACCTGAGCACAACATTTTTACAAAGAAACCAGCCCTGTCCTTTACTTTACAATTAAAGCTAAACGTTTTGACATGCATAGTGATTCCACCTGCCATCATATCATAGGGGAGATAAAGGTCCATATTTACAGTTACGAAAGCCTTAAGAAGGTACGGATATGCATGTATACGTGCATATACGTACCTATCTTAAAGCTCCCTCCCACACCACCTCCCCCTTTTTTAAGAACCTAGGGCTGGATCCAGACTTATGAAGGAGCTTGAAATTAAGAGAGGACATGGCTAAACCATGTTGCTTGAAGGGGACTCATATTTCATCTGTTGCAAATTGTATTAGAGTTGAGAGGTGATGTTTCCCGGCCCAAGTCTAAATAACAGTGTAAAAGCTGGTCACTATATGTGTGCAGTAAGCAATTGAAAGATATATCCCTGCATGCAAAGTATACTTGACTCCCCTGCAATCAACATGGGTTTGCCCAGGAGTAACTTTCCTCTCTTAGGACCTGATTCACACTTAAGAGTAACAGAAAGTTACGAACGTAAAGTTACGCAAAATGGATATGCGCATGCGCATTACGTATAGTTACGTACGTTAAATTACGTCCCTTATTGTACGCATTATTAACTTTACGTTCGCATGGACTTACGCATGTGTAATGAAAGGGGAAGGCATCCCCATTCAAATTTTTAGATTGCGGGCTATTAATGAAGCTAGTGGGTGTGTTTATGGTAACTGCACCTTTATAAGCATCACATATCGGCATCTAGTTGACAGTTACATAGATGTCACAACTCTTACAGACGTTGATAGGAGCCTTTATCGATTTTTCTCTTTCGAACAGCGTCACAGTTGCTCTCATTATTGAACAACTATATGTTCATCTACTAACTATCGCTGACAGAAGACCTGCACACGTGTGGATTTAACAGTGTGAGGAATAGTTATAGTGTTAGGTGCTAGTGTGCAACGTATAAAGGTATTTATGGAATTTGTAATCAAAAATATGGAATTATGTGAAAAGAATTCTTTTGCCTGTCCTTGGAATTCATGAGCAGAAACACATGGAATAGAGAATCGTCGCATGCAAGTAACACATATGTCGAATGTTAGCTTTGTTAATAAGACGCATATTTCACATTGTGTAACGGTATAACAGAGCTGATTGCTTATATTGTTTACGTTAAAAAACATTACAGTGAAGACATAAGACTGGATATGTGTAGCTTACTAGTGTTGTGATATTTCCCAGCCCAAGTTTTAATAACAGTGTGACAGTAAAGCTGCTCAGTATCTGTGTGCGATAAGCAATTCAAAGATATATCCCTGCATGCAAAGAACACAATTAAATTAATTCCCCCTGCAATCAAAATGGTTTTGCCCAGGAGTAACTTTAAGTTCTTATTTTAAGAAGATTCTTAATTGTGAATCAGGTCCTTAATTTCAAGTTCCTTCTTAAGTCTGGATCCAGCCCCTAGTGCACTTAAGACTGCCCCAGGGCTTCAATAACTTCCCGTTCCTAATTTCTTTCTTAAGAAGGAGAATACGAACGTTCTTTCCCCTACCCTGCCCTCCCGTCTCCTTTCAATACATCCCCCTCCTACTCTTCTTAAATCCTCCAAAAGGCTGAGTGACACGCCTTGTTCTACTTTGTAAATTACGTGAGGTCTTTAAAGACCACACACTCAATCTACGTACCTAAATGGTACATAGATTGTGTAAATGACCTACTACACATGCTTAGTAAGTCATTTCTTGAAAGACCGTACTTAAGAAGCAGCAACAACATGTTCCTGGTGATTCTAATTACACGCACTAATAAACTGACAGAATATGTATTTTGCATCTTTAGAATAAACACAATGGGGCTGATCCAGAGCTTCACTTACACCTTTTTTAAGATGCAAGTGTAGACCTGAGCAATACAAAGCTGGACTGCAAGAGGAGACAAGTTTAAATAGTGAAAGCAGAATAGGAATGAGAGCTGAAGTTTCTTGGCTCAACTCTAATGTATGGATAAAACATAAAACTATGCAGTATGTGAGTTCTATGGGCAAAACTAAAGTATTTTCTCTGTATGCAAAATAATTCAAATTAATTAGCCCCATGAGCCAATCTGTACAATTGCACCTGTTTTGCCCTTGCTCCCAAACTTTGGATCAGCCCCAATAGTTTATGATGAACATCAATCTCTTAGAAATTGGTTTATACAGAACATGCAACATGCAGTTTCTCAGTGTAACTTCTAAAATAAAAAAAAATAAAGGCTGGATTTTACTCATACAATTTCTGAAGCAATAGGCAGTGCTTTAGTAGGCTGTTATATAATTAACTCCTCTGCAATACTAAGAATAGCTTATTCTTCTTTCTGAGTCACCATGAGCACTAAAGATCCTGCAGCAGGGGATTCAAAGTAACAAGCATTTCAAGTAAACAGTTTAATCGTAATCAAACATTAATTTCAATAGAATATTAAGAGTCAGTCATCATCAGTTATCAACCATTGTTTACTTATTAAGTCATAGGTGAGACTTGAGTAAAACATATAAAAGACACATTTGATGTTGTGCTTAATGCTTAATGCACAAGTTGCTTAGCTGCACATTTATATATTTAATATGTTAACGGAATCATTAATAGAGAATTTAGCTGCCAATATGTAGAGAGACATAAAATAAAGTCACTTCGAGGACAACTGCTTTGCTTTTTATCCCTAATTTCTTTCTGGTTAAAAAATTAGAAAGCAATAGGTTGAGAATTGCTTCAAGGTATTATTAGGTCTCTGTGCCCATGTTTCAACTGCCAAACATACGGACCCCTGGAAAATCTTGCAATCCAGGTATAAATCACTAATTTGCCCAAGTGCCAATAAACTATCACTGGTGCACAGAGGGGAGGACAATGGTCACATGCGATATCCAGCAGCATATACCATTTGTTCTATCAGGCATTCGCTGTTGATCTATTAAGGGGTCAGATTCATAGATCAGTGCTCCAAGCAGAGCAGACATCTGGATGCTACGTATGAAAGTCTGCTGAAAATTATCCCCGCAACAGAACACAGCTGCCTGATG
>WWET01000325.1:61626-71870 GCA_011038615.1 Limnodynastes dumerilii
TGTCTGCCCAGTACTCATTGTCATCATGGCTGCCCAGCTCTCAGCAGAACTTACCTTTGAAGTCTTCCTCCGGCTGCTGTCTTCTCCTCTGCGGCGCGTCCCGACTCCCGCCGGCCCCATCTGCGGTCATGTGACATACTGTTAATACAGGGCTCCCATTGGAGCCCTGTATTAGCAGCTGTTCACGTGACCGCAGACGCGGTCTATGTCCGTGCAGAGCCCAGCCGCCCGCCGCGCACAGCAGGTGAAGCGGCAGGGCTGAAAAAAAACAAAAAACATTTTTTTATTTTTTTTTTATTTGTCCGGAGTCACTATTCCCGGACATTGTATCTTCAGCCCAGCAAAACCTGGTCGCCGGCAGCAAAATCTAGTCGCCATGGCGACCGGGATTTGTCGAGCCATGTATAAGGGTATCCTAAATTGTAACCCAAATTGAGGGTAAATAGGGTCTAGGGTCAGTATAGTTTTCAATAAACAAATAGGCAGACTAGATGGGCCATGTGGCTCTTATTTGCTGTCACTTTGTATGTTTCTATGAACTGGCTGGGAATTTAAATGCTTTGCCCATCTGAAGACGTAGCTTTGAATGTTAAGTCTAAATTTTACCTCAACTCTTTCTCTAATCCTTACCCTAACCCTCCCCTTGCATGACCCTAACCTTCCTCTTTCATTACCCTCACCCTAACCCTCCCCCATAGCCTGACCCTAAGACTCCCCTCCTCGCAGCCTGACCCTAAGACTCCCTTCCCACAGCCTGACTATTACTAGCTAGTGATTCCAGAGAATAAGTTAAACTTCCTTTGGGTTAAACATACAGTATATACTCAGACCATATCGCTGTCAAGAGTATCATTATTCTCTCAGCTTTATATGTGGTCCTATAGAGAGTAATGATATAGATGAAAATAATATATATAATACATATTTTTTCCTTTGAAGATTCTTCAGTAGTAGAGTTGGAGATTCCATTGATTCTTATGTGAACATAAGTCATGAGTCATCTCTGATTCTGAAAAAAAAAAACAAAAGCGCTGCCTATATGAATGGCTCATATTGGTGGGTGTAACTGACTGATTCCAAATATTGGACTATATAAAATATTTTGCTTCTAATCCGCCAAGCATATAAGCGCCATAGAGAGAAGGATGGGAGTAATAATATGTACATACTTATAATGAATATGAACCGGATCTACACTTGTATGAGAAATATTAAGCTATACATACTTTTGGACCAAAAAATGCTCTGTGGGAAATGTTAACATAGAAACATAGAAAGTGACGGCAGATAAGAGCCACATGGCCCATCTAGTCTGCCCATTTGTTTATTGAAAACTATACTTACCCTAGACCCTATTTACCCTCAATTTGGGTTTCAATTTAGGATACCCTTATATTTATCCCAAGCATGTTTAAATTGTTCTACTGTATTGGCCTCAACCACCTCAGATGGGAGAATAGTCCATTTATCTATCACCCTTTCAGTGAAGTAATTTTTCCGCACATTTCCTTTGAATCTACCACCCTCCAGTTTATATTCATGCCCTCGTGTTCTATTACACCTTTTCTTTTGAAAAATGGTACCCTTCTCTAGCTGGTCACAACCCTTGATGTATTTGAAAGCTGCTATCATGTCCCCCCTCTCCCTTCTCTGCTCCAAGCTATACATGTTTAGTTCCTCTAGCCTTTCTTGGTATGATTTGTTACAAAGGCCATGGACCATTTTAGTTGCTCTTACTGTATTAATAACCAGACAAAATATGGCTAACCAGCATTAATTGCAAGAATTATCTTTATTTGGAAACACGACAAATGCAGTGACATGCATCCATTATCATGGTAGCGATTTATACCATTTCAATGCTGAATTCATAGCAGCTTTTATATGGAGTCCAGGAGCTGCAACATGTTTAAAAAACAAAAAAAAATCTCTGTACATCACTGCACTATTACAAAGTGATCTTAAAATATGTCACCCCTCTGAAGTCAACTTTGCTGATGGCAAATGCAGTAAAGGAGTATCTGTCCTGATGATGTTGCAGTGTGACATAAACAAATTAGCTATCCTTCAGCACCAGTCCTTTGTCAGCTCCGCCACCTGGGTCACTATAAGAACTTCTCACCCCAATTGTTGCCCATAGCAACTTAACCACAGTCATTTATTATTACAGCTTTATTCAAATCTCCCGCTTCCACTGACAGTAGTTTGGTTCTGCACGGTCACATGGTACAGTCACATGACAGTGATGTCACGCACGACACATTCCATGCATGGACCGCAGATTCACGTTCCCCTGTATTTCCTGACTTCATGCAGGGAGTAAGGTACATAGACTACACATAGAGGGCGCAGTAGCATCAACTGTTACTCAGTTTATGGTTTAGAATTTGCAATCACATACTGTCGCATTTGATTTTGTTGTTTTTTTCATAGACTCTGGACTGCTGTGTTTAAGTGGTCGTGAATAACGATTTAGCTTGTACAATCTACAATCAAAGAGTCGGACCTTTATCTTCAGTTTGGTGCTTGTTTTCTCATTCTCTAGGTTAAAATTACATCTTCTTGTACTGTGTGCTACACAGTAGCTTGGCATAAGCAAACACATGTTTTGGGCTTACAGAGTGAACAGTTTGAAGTTGCATTTATTGTAAATGATCAGCATCAAAATTTAAAAAGCTAAAATTAGTTATGACATAGCAGCACAGGCCTAGCAGAGGTCACATAGCAGCACAAGCTGAGGTCACGTTACTTTTTTTTCTTGGTTGTAAAATACATTTTTAAGAAGTTTCTGATTAGAAACTCATTATTTTTATAGTATAGTAGTTCTATATAATAGGTTGGTTGATGATGTTCAAATGTCACTGTTTAAGCAGGGGAACATTGTTAAAAGTTAACACTGCACACTTGCTTATATACTGGGCTTTGAAAAACCCTCCAGATGTTACACTAGGGTTACTGTAGTAAATGTCAGCAGGGACATTGACACTGCTGCTAAGTTTATTGGTGCTGGTGCTGCCACAGTTGGAGTGGCTGGCTCTGGTGCTGGTATTGGAACAGTTTTTGGTAGCCTCATCATCGGTTATGCCAGAAATCCCTCCCTGAAGCAACAGCTCTTCTCCTATGCCATCTTGGGATTTGCCCTGTCTGAAGCCATGGGTCTGTTTTGTTTGATGGTTGCTTTCCTAATTTTTTTTATTTTATTTTATACTATAGTAACCCTAGCGTATTAACAATCTGAGGAAATGGGCTGTTCTTCCCTTCTGCCCGCTAAAGCGGGCGGGGGGTAAGCATGCTAAGTATACAGTGTGGGAGGGGGCTGCGACACAGTTAATGCAGGCTTATGGCAGCTTAAGCTGCCATAAGGTCCGCACGGCAGAGGGGAGTGACAGGTGGTGTGCACTCACCTCTCAGTAGCGGACGTACAGACGCATGGAAAATGTGCGGGGGTCTGAATCCATTCCATACTGCTTTCTTACATTCTGTATACACAGAACATACATTAAACAGCAGACATATAGCAAGGTAGAAATCTTGGGTTGTACTTTTGCATTGCTGTCAAGATTAATTCAAAATTGAGTTTGGTAAGAAAAAAAGGTGTTAATAGGCAGATGACTAATGAAAGCAATATTCAGAGAGCACACTCAGACAAGTATCAATGTACAGCTTAGCAAATCCATGTTAAAACTGCAGGGGGAGACATTTACACTGTGCAAACAGAATTAGAATCGAAAGGTGAAGTTTCCTATCGGAACTCTAAATTACAGATTAAAAATAAAGATATGTAGTATGAATTCTGTGTCCAAATCAAAGTATTTTCACAAAATTCTAAATATGTAAATTAATTTAAATCCCTTAGATTGCGACACAATTTTTCCAGGTGTACATCTCTTTTGGCTGTTACTCTTAATGGGCCAGATCCTAAACTACGTACGCGCGCGATTTTACGCTAGCCGCTGACGTAAAATTGCACATTAGTATTTACTGCGCATGCGATGTTACGCCACGTAACTCTGAGCGTACGTAACATCAGCGTAACTATGAACGAAGGGGCAGGCTCATCCATACGACCCCCGTAGATCCGTTTGGTAGGCGGAGGGAGGCATTTAAATCGTACAGTATGGGCTGGGTTACGCAGTTACGTACGTGAAACCATTATGTACGTCAGTACTTACGCTTTGAAAAGTTAAGGTAGGGTTTGGGAAGCATAAAATGGCCAAAGTACATATGAGCGAGGGGAGTGTCTAGGGGAAGGCATAGAAAATAAGCCAGCGTAAATACGTTACACAATGTAACGTAACAAACACTTAGGTCTGGATCTACGCCAATCTCTGGATGTGCCCATGGGATTTAGCTGAAAATTGCTTGAAACACACATATTACCAATGGTCACTATCCACAGTTCCAGATTCATGTTGATGTGTAATACTGGAGATGTTGCAGTACTCATAGAGGACTGTATTCGAGTTACTTCTGATGTGGAGGCTATCATATGGAATTTGTGATTCACAAGTCCGCATGTAGGAGAGCAGGGCACCTTCCTTGCGGAATACTGCATTGCTTGTAAGGACTTATGTAATGTAGGGATTTGCATGCTGCCGCTTACCCCCAAGCTAATTCGCACAGTGCGCAGCATTGGCCGGTTGTGCTCCATTGCGGATATAATGGTACTGCACATGTAGTCGTTATTAATTGTGAATATGGTCCATACTGTATAAGTTCATTGTCTTCTTGTAAAATCTGGAGTTGGTTGATATTGAAATCAGCTGAGAGGAGGAGAAGCTATTTCATACATATGTAATCTCTATTTTGTCCATACATTTTTTTCCTGAATACAAATAATGATATAGAGTATGAGAGAACAGGTGAGCTTTCTATTCTCTTATCTAGGGTAATTCATTCCACACAGCCTTGCGACTAGTGTAAGAGTAGTCCTAAAATTAGTCCCATAAAATGTTTTGGTTTTAACTTTTTTCTCCACCATTTAGGCTCCGTGATTTCAAAAAATGATTTCATACAACAAGTTTTAAAAACTGTTGGAACCAAGAATTCTATAGGGCAAACACCCATGAAAGGATATGATGGAGCATACATACGTGACAACTGTGCACACACAGGATTTATTGCATGGCAGAAGGGTAGAAGAAAAGAAGATAGAAGATCTGACAGGCAGCATTTCCAATATATTATATAGGTAAACATAGACATGACTAGGGTGAGAATGGTGGGCATGTGCCCTGGGCACCGAGGTCCAAGGGGGTGCCATAGGTACTCTCCCTGGTAGTGCCTCTGTATTTTTCGCTCCATAAGACGCACCTAGTTTTTAGAAGAGGAAAACAGGAAAAAAATATTTTTTTATGAATTGTGCCCCCTGCAGCCAGCATTCATAGTACCTCAGACAAGCCCAGCCGTTGAATGTATTCCCATCATGTCATGTCCCCAGCCCCCCCCCTAGTAGTCCCATCATGTGTCCAGCTCCCCCCATAGTAGTCCCATCATCAGTCCAGCTCCCCCCCCCTAGTAGTCCCATCATCTGTCCAGCTCCCCCCTAGTAGTCCCATCATCTGTCCAGCTCCCCCCCTAGTAGTGTAGTCCCATGCTCAGCTCCCCCCAGTATTTAATTCAAGTGCCCAGCTCCCCCAACTCTTACTTTCTTACCTTTGCGGAGTTCCCTCGCTCCTTCCTCCGCGCTGCGTCTGGCGGCTAATGCAAAATGCCGCGAGATCCGACGCGGGATTTTGCACTTTGGCCTCATGACATCATCCGAGGCGGCCGTGGAGATCCGAGCTGTGCTCGGATGCCGCCTCGGAACCCAACGTGCACTCTTTTTTGCAGTATTCGCTCTATAAGACGCACACACTTTTCCCCCCACTTTTTGGGGGGAAAAGTGTGTCTTATGGAGCGAAAAATACGGTACTTCCCCTGCCCCACATGGATAACTTGCCTGGTTATTGCCACTAATAATGATTTGTGGCAAGGTGTTCATTGTGCACCATATATACAATTTGTATATATAGCAATTAAAAAAATACCTTTTTTCAAATTTATTTTGATTATTTAAAAAGAAAAAAAAAATGGGGGAGGGGCACATCATTTTTTTTATTTGTTTGGGCATTTCGAAGAGGCAAAGCAATCGATCCCTGGAGCACAGAACACGGTGCTCTGAAAGGTAAGTAAAAAATCTAACTGCAAACCTTTCCCTAATACCCTAACCCACCCCTTCCATGATCCTATCCCTCCCTTCCCCTATCGGCATATTCACCCATTAAAAAAAAAGAAATTGCAAAGACTGCCTATTCGAAATATAGACACCCGAAAATCATTTTGTATTCTGCTCTTCATTGTGGTAACTTTATTGTTGATTAATAATTCATGGTAACAGAGCACGCTCTTTATTGTTTGGGAAAACACTTATCTTTCTCTATTGTGTAATATGTGTAGCCTGTATTGCGACATGTGCTTAGAGAATAAAGGCAGCATTGTGTTACCTGAGACTAACTATTTTTATAACAAATAAAAACTAAAGCCGAACACAGCCATAAATCTCAAAGGTTTATAAACATCTTTTCTCATATACAAATTAAGGAGTTGTTATGCTTGTGTTTGGGTTTTATTTGTATGTGTATTATGCTTGTTTATGTGTTTTGCTTGTATGTGTATTATGCTTGTTTATGTGTTTTGCTTGTATGTGTATTATGCTTGTGTATGTGTATTATGCTTGTTTATGTGTTTTACTTGTATGTGTATTATGCTTGTGTATGTGTATTATGCTTGTGCATGTGTTTTACTTGTATGTGTATTATGCTTGTTTATGTGTTTTGCTTGTATGTGTATTATGCTTGTTTATGTGTATTGCTTGTATGCGTATTATGCTTGTGTATGTGTATTATGCTTGTGTATGTGTTTTACTTTTGTGTATGGGTTTTCTTTTACTAAAGTAAATTGTAGCTATGGGACTGATCCAGACCTACGCTCATGAAATGCTCATGTGCGTAGCGTATTTACCCCAGCGTACCTACAATGCACTCCCATAGGAACTCCCCTTGGTCGTACTTAGTTTTGCTTTCTTATGCCCAGCAAACCCTACCCTAACCTTTCTGTTCGTAACCACAGGCGTCCGTAAGCTCATTGCATAGTTATGATGCTTAGCACGCACATACTGTATGATTTAAATGACTCAGCCCGCCCTCAGTTTGTAATTCCGGATTTCGTATGGCAGGCACGCCTCTCGAGTGTTGTTATGAAGCTGTTACGATCAAGGCCCATACACTCAGATTTTCTGAGCGTAACATCTGCCCCGCGCATGAGCCGTAAATACAAATACCGATTTTAATGCTTACGTCCGTCGTAAAAATGAGTGTAAAAAACTAGAGATGAGCGGGTTCGGTTCCCAGAGAACCGAACACACCCAAATTTTGGGATCCGAGGCGGGATCCAAGCATGGCTCGTATGTTCCCGCCCACCTCGGGTGACGTCACATTTGCCGGACTTCAAAATCCCACGTCGGATCTCGCGGGGTTTTGTTTTCGGCGCCAGAGGCAACGCGGAGGAAGGAGAAAGGCACACCGCAAAGGTTAGAAAGCAAGACTGGGGGAGGTGTGTATATATATGTGTGTGTTGTGTATATATGTGTGCTTGTGTGTTGTGTATATATGTGTGTGTTGTGTGTGTATATATGTGTGTGTTGTATGTGTGTGTGTGTTGTGTGTATATATGTATGTGTTGTATATATGTGTGTGTTGTATATAGTGTGTGTGTATATATATATGTGTGTGTGTGTGTATATGTGTGTGTGTTGTATGTGTATATATGTGCTTGTATGTATAGGTGACGGGACAGTGGTTTATGCTGAATGACAGCAGGATGGACATTGTACTGCGCCGCTCTGATGGTATTGATAGATTCCTTTATGGCAATGAAGAGATGACTGCTGGCAGTTTAAGGTGAAACAGCGTTTAAGGTGAGACCTTCCTGTAACTTAACATTACCCTAACCCTAACCATCTCCGTAACTTAACATTCCCCTAACCTTAACCATCCCCTTCCCGTAACTTTACATTCCCCTAACCCTACCCATCCCCTTCCCATAACTTTACGTTCCCCTAACCCTAAGCATCCCCTTCCCGTAACATAACATTCCCCTAACCCTAACCATCCCCTTCCTGTAACATAACATTCCCCTAACCCTAATCATCCCCTTCCCGTAACATAACATTTCTCTAACCCTAATCATCCCCTTCCCGTAACATAACATTCCCCTAACCCTAATCATCCCCTTCCCGTAACATAACAGTCTCCTAACCCTAACCATCCCCTTCCCGTAACATAACATTCCTCTAACCCTAACCAACCCCTTCCCGTAAAATAACATTCCCCTAACCATCCCCTTCCCGTAACCTAACCTTAACCCTCCCCTAACCTTAACCACCCCCTTCCCGCAACTTAACTTTAACCTTTCCCTAACCAAATCATCCCCTTCCTGTAACTTAACCTTAACCTTACCCTAATCCCAACCCTAACCATCCTTGTTCTGCAACTTAACTTTAACCCTAAACATCCCCTTCCCATAACCTAAGTTTAAGCTGGACACAATATTAATACTGGGGGGAGCTGGACACATGATATTAATACTGGGGAAGAGGAGCTGGACACATCATATTAATACTGGGGGGAGTTGGAGACATAATATTAATACTGGAAGGGGTTGGACACATGATGGGAATATTGGGGGGAGCTGGACACATGATATTAATACTGGGGGGAGCTGGAAACATGATATTAATACTGGGGAGGGGGAGCTGGACACATGATATTAATACTGGGGGAGCTTGAGACATGATGTGTATACTGAGGGGGGGGAGCTGTAAACATTAAATAAATACTGAGGAGAGCTGGAGACATGATGGAAACACTGGGAAGAGCTGGACACATGATGGGAATACTGGGAAGACAGGTGACATGATGGAGATACTGGGAGGCTAGAGACATATTATGGTAAATACTGGGCAGCTGGCCACTGGGGACATATGTTTGGAATACTGTGAAGCTGGAGACATATAATAGAGGTTACTGGAGGTCTGGAGACATATGATGGGGTTATTAGCAGTCTGGAGACATGATGGGTGATACTGGGGTGCTGGAGACATATAATGGGGGATACTAAGGGGGTGAAGACATACAATGGGGTTACTAGGGGTTTGGCTGTGGTGCTGTGTGACAAGGGGCTGCCACGTGGGACTGTGTACTGTGTAGGGGCTGTGTACTGTATAGGGCAGGGGTGGCCAGGCTTTCAGATTTAGGGATCTACTCTAAATTGAAAAAATCTTTTGAGATCTACCATAGTCCAAAATACTCATAATACAATACTTTTTAGGGGGCTATGAGCCAATGAACACATAAAACAACTAATACTATTATTTCCAGATTCTGCCCCTTTTAATGTCCAGCCACCATGTCTGCCCCTTATAAATTCCAGTCCATATGTCTGTCTTACTATGGTCAGCCTCCATGTCTGCCCCTTATAATGTCATGTCTAGCCACCATGTCCGCCCCTTGTAATGTCAAGCCTCAGAGACTGCCCCTTATAATGTCCAGCCTGCATGTCTGCCCCTTGTAATGTCTAGCCACCATGTCCGCCCCTTGTAATGTCAAGCCTCAGAGACTGCCCCTTATAATGTCCAGCCTGCATGTCTGCCCCTTGTAATGTCTAGCCACCATGTCTGCCCCTTATAATGTTTAGCCACCGTGTCTGCCCCTTGTAGGTCCAGCCTCCATTGCCTGCCCCTTATATCCAGCCTCCATTGCAGAGGCGGCCCACGACATAGGCCGTATAGGCAGCTACCTATGGCCCCGCGGTTCCCGAGGCCCCACGCCTCTTCATTCTTCATTCGCTACAAAAATACATTTTTTTTTTTTATTTAAAAATTAAGAGGCGTGGGGCCCCGGGACCCGTGGGGCCATAGGCGGCAGCCTATACGGCCTATGCCGTGGGCCGCCTCTGCAATGGAGGCTGGATATAAGGGGCAGGCAATGGAGGCTTGATATAAGGGCAGATAATGGAGGTTGGACATAGGGGGCAGATATTGGAGGCTAGACATAAGGAGCAGACAATGGAGGCTGGACATTTAAAGACATCTGCGGCCCCACGCGGGGCCTTCTCTACAAAAATACAAGCCTGGCAGCCAGGGGCGCCAGGCTTGCAAAAAAAATGTTTGTTCTAAATAAAAAGAAAAAAAGAAAGGTCTCTTT
>WWET01000325.1:108877-120142 GCA_011038615.1 Limnodynastes dumerilii
GGGTCCCACTGATACTGTTCAGCAGCAGGTAACGGCGGTGGGAGACAGATGAGACACCGTCACCAGTCTCCTAGGACCGATACCTGCTGCTGGAGAGATGAACCAGGCTGCACATCAGCGGGCCGATGCCCAGGAAGGATTCCTTTAAAACAAGCCTTCCCTGCACATTGGCTCGCTGAGAAGCAAAGTTTCAGGTTCGCGCTACTCCAGCTATATATGACTGCAAGGTGTGTGACGTCACACAGGGGTGGAGTGCCGCAGCCTAGTTCCCAGGCCCCCCAATTTCTGGTAGTGGTTAGCACTGCTGTGCGGACTTCCCGGCCCTGCAGTGACAGGGGTTTGGTTCGCCGTATTCAACAGCACATTTCTAAGGACAGACCTGAAGCTCAACTTCCTGCCCTGCCACAGACAGGTAAGCTCCGATCTGTATATCCCCAGCCCTCATGCTAATTCTCACCTTAACCCTCCCCTTCCATTACCCTAACCCTTCCTTCCCCGCAGCCTGACCTTAACCTTCCCCTTATGTGATCCATCCCCTCCCCGCAGCCTAGTCCTAAGTCTCCCCTTCTCCCATCCATCTCCTCCCCACAGCCTAACCCTATGTCTCAACTTAAACCCTCCAATCCCTCCACGCAGCCTAGTCTTAAGTCTCCCCTTCTCCCATCCATCTCCTCCCTGCAGCCTATCCCTATGCCTCCCCTTCTCCCATCCATCCCCTCCCCACAGCCTAACCCTAAGATTACCCTGCTAAACTACATCTCCTTCCCTGCACTAACCTGTTGTTGGAGCGTCGGGAACCATTGGCTCTTGCTGTGGGTCTGCGGCAGGAATTTCTGAATGGGGACATTTATGCAATATATACACCTGACAATTAGCTGGCGGCTGTGTGTATGTCGAAAATGGCAGTTTGGCAGAAGTGCACGGAACCCCAATGACGTATTTAAAAATCACAGATCCGCAGAAGATCCATTATGATCTCTTCATTGTAATATTCCAAAAATCTAGGTTTTAATGATCTTAAAAGGAATAAAAACACAAGAGGTTTCATTGAAGTCCTCCAATCAAATCATATAATATAGTACCTGAAATTTCTCCCTGATTGATTTAAAATGTAGCACTGGGCTTAGTGAGTGAGGTGGAGGTGTGGTACAGTTGCTGGTTCCCTTACAAGATTTGGTGTATTGCATAATTTACTTTTGATTACTCATAATGCATCATTACATGGTGCGTATATTGAATAAAAATATGCCATTAATAAGTGGTAGTATTACATATGCTTCCGGGGTGCAGACACAACATGCCTGGGTAGTCGAGCATTGTCTCTGTAAATCACACGAGTGACTGATGCTGAGGAGAGTTTAATGTGAGTCATTAGCCCATGAGACTATGTATATTTTCTGCCCATTTATTCCCATAATATCAGCATATGGAAAATGCATATTACGCAAGCAGTGGTGTGTGACGTCACACACTGGTGGTGCGCAGTAGAGCTGACTATTTTAGTGCCGGTCCCCACAATTTCTGTTGGCAGTCCTGATCAGTATGTTTGCATGTACGAGCACTGAGATGAACAAAGATTTGACCGAGCAATATTGTATAACATATGTAGTGTGTACGACTGAGTAAGCAATGTTTTAGCACCAATAGCTGCATTTTATACGGACAAGCATTTGTAAATATGCAGGTCCAAACAAAAAAATATATAAATAATAATAAAAAATAAATAGATAAATCAGAAATAATAATAATAATAAAAAAAAAAACCTGCACTAGTGCTTTAAAAACTTAGTTTTGGTAGCAGAAAATCAGGGGGATGAGCGGTGTGGGGTCTCTGGACCTGATTCATAGTTTCCCCAATATTCGTACGGTAGGCTCCACTGCGGAGGCCAAGGGCAGATTGGGAACTTAAAGTGGCTCTGGAACAAAAAATCTGCAAGAGGCCAAGAGGCGGGATCAACTATTGGTGGATTTGTACAGAACCTACTGACACATTCCAATAAAGTTTTATAGAGACCTCTATGCAATGCAGGAAGTCACTGCCACTTCAGTGACCACCACCCAATACATACAGCATCCTAGTGACCACCACCCAATACATACAGCATCCTAATGATCTCCATTCTGTACAAACATTGGGCCAGATCCAGAGCTACGGTTCCTAGCGTAGCGTATTTACTATGCACTCCCCTCAGCCATACGTAGTTTAGCCGCGTTACGCTTTCCAAACCCTTCCTTAATTTTACACAGCGTAACTCGTGATGGCCGTAATGGTTGCACGTACTTACGTGCCTAAGCACGCCCATACTGTATGATTTAAATGCCTCACCCCGCCTCCGAAGCGCAATTACGGGTGTCATATGGCTGGCACGCCCCTTCGTACGTAGTTACGATGATGATACGTGACTGGCCCTTACGCTGAGTTATGTGGCGTAACATTTGCCACACGCATGCGCCGTAAGCACTAATGAGCACTTTTACGATAGCGGCTAGTGTAAATTCACGTAGTTCTGGATCTACCCCATCATTTTTAGCAACCATCACCCATGACAGTCAACATCCTAGGTTTCTTCAAATAAAAATGGAGCTGCTGAGTGGCCTGCAGAGGCCACCGGCCTACCGGGAAATTTCCATGTAAGTCCTAAGGCCAATCCGTGCCTGGTGGTGGCTATCATATGAAAATGCTGATCCACAGCCCCGCATGTAGGAGAGCAGAACACTCCACCCCCACCCCCTGCTTACCTATGTTCGGATCGTGAATCCGCCACCTGGACCCTGCTCCTCCTCAGAGGAACCATAGAGGAGAGGGAGGGGCTCAACGTTTAAATTATCCTCCGCCTGCAAATCAACGTTATTTTGCCTAATAATGTGCATGATACCAGCAAATGACAGGCGTTATATTTCATAATATATAAGTGGTATAGCAATAACTGACTGCCAAGTATGATGCTCGGCCTGGATTTGGTACCCTGTAAGGCCTATTTTATAGAACAAAAAATTCAGGTGATAAATGGATTGACCTCGAAAAGCAGAAGTCCTTCTGTGCCCTGCAGCCTCCCCCATGCTGAAAGCAAGCCCTACATTGGTCTGTAAAGGTATAAAATTAATGTTTTCATTGGATGAAATAAGACGGAGGTAGAAGCAAGACTCTTACTCTTGTGCAGCTTTAAAAGAATTAACATGAAATCAATTATTGCTTTGGAACATGTGTCCCTCAGATATCAGAGTTTTGTTCCACATGTCCTGCTGATCTTCCAGCTGATACCGGTGGTGTTCGTGTTTCCTCATTGTGCAAGAAATTGGTTGGGATCCAAGCAGCATAAAGAAGGTAATACAACACTTTGTCCATATGTTTCCATATGTATTATTATTATTATTATTATTATTATTAAAGTTTATTTATAAGGAACCACAAGGTGTCCGCAGTGCCATACAAAATACAACAAGGTACAGTAGGGATGGACAGCATAGTATATGATAAAATACAAAATAAATATGAAAATATCACAAAAATACAATAAAGTGAAGCAAGCAAAGACAGCAAAGCAAAATGCGAGGTGTAAAGCTTGGTAGATCAGGGAGGAGGGGATAGAGCGCAGTGAGAGGTTAAGAGGGAGCCACCAGGTGGGGACGGTGTAAAAGGGAAGCAGAGGGGAATAAGAAGGTACAAAGTGAGGGGGGAGTGGTGGAGGAAGGAACAACACTAGGATGGAGGGCCCTGCTCATGTGAGCTAACACACTAAGTGGAAGGGATGAACTTAGAGAAGACATAAGGAGGGGGAAGGAAGTGTACTGCTGGTGTGAACAGAGGATTGGGGGAAGGAAGGAATAGAAGGGATAGATGCAGGATGGTGGAGGAGGGGTCAGCTAGCTTGAACAGGTGTGTTTTGAGTGAACGCTTGAAGACCTGCAATGTGGGGGAGAGTCTGACTGAAGAAGAGACGTCATTCCAGTGCAGAGGTGCAGCACGGGAGAAGTTCTGGACACAGGTGTGAGATGTGGTGATCAGTAAAGAGGTCAGACAGCGCTGGTTAGCAGAACAGAGAGGGCAGGAAGGGGTGTACTTGGAGATGAGGGAAGAGAGGTAGGGAGCAGTGGATGAGGAGATATCCTTCAAGATGAGGGTAAGGAGTTTAAAGAGAGGTCTGAAGAGGACAGGAAGCCGTTGGAGGGTTTGAGATAAAGGAGAGCCCAAAGTAGAGTGGCGAGAGAAGATGAGCCTGGAAGCAGCATTGAGTATAGATTGAAGGGGGGCCCAATGCTATACAACAATGTCTACTTATAAATTAGGTGTTGCCACATACAGTATGTGTCCTTCACAGGCTCTGTAGAGGTGGAGCCAGTGGAGAAGAATGTGGGAAGTATGTGTTACTCTCATTTCCTTAATTCCTGCTTTAGAACATTTCATAATCATATTATTGAATTGCAATTAAAGAATAAATTATAGCTGGAAAGAAAAACTGAAAGTTAAGAAAATGTTTCACAACTTGGCACAGTCTGAGAAGGACAATAGAGTAACTTGTCCTCTTATGAACACAAATTTCAAACCTGTTTCTCTAAGCCAACTATTTATATTTCACAATACATATTTATAATGGGGAAATATAGGAAAAGGATCATACACTCCGTGAGCAGTATTAAACAGTGGTGACATGGCTTGATGACAAAATTTGCTGTGGCCAAAGGTGGAGGTCTGCCCGTTACCTCAGGAATCCGGGAGCACGGCCTAAATTTCATGAGTCTACTGAACTTGTAGGGAAACTCTGAAGATAATGCAACCTATTACCAAACACAACTTTATTTATATATTTTTAGTATTTAGGAATGGGGACGATGCCAGCAACTTTTTGGGACGTCGTCTGCTCTACAACCAGTTTGATTTTGAGATGTTCGTCCCTGGGAATCTGGAGAGAGAGTGCAATGAGGAACAGTGCAACTATGAGGAAGCCAGGGAAATATTTGAAGATGATGGTAAAACGGTAAGTTTAAAGACGTCTATGTTAAGTACAGTTTTGCCTAGTAAAACCTTTCACAAAATCAGGCAAACGTCTGCCCAAAAGTGGTGAGCTAACCTGTTGGGGAAGGTTGAATATGAATTCCGAAATCATTGATCACTTATTTACTTACCATTTAGCAGCTACTGGTTTCCTGCAGACAATGGAGCTGATGTCACCCATTTAGTGTCCTAGAGAGTGAATGACTCATAGTGTGAATTCAATGGGTGATATCAGTCCCATTGTCTGATCTCTGCAGAAAGCCAGCAGCTGTTAAATGGCAAGTAAACAAAGTTTTGATGATTTTCTAATGGCCTACAATCTAGCCCATCACATTGTGAAAGATCCATCTTAGATGTTGAAGCTGTATGTGAGCCCCACTGTAGTTGGCTGGAGAGATTTTTGTTATCCTTCATCTCCTACAACAGGCAGAAGCAACCTTCAGTACCCCAAGTGTTGATAAACTTTAATTCTCAACAAGTATAGGCATAGCTTATACCTGGCAATGCATAGCCTATGATATGATTAAATAAGTAAAGGTTATTAGACTGAGGCCATTTGTATTGGCTAGTGTGTGTGTGTACTATGCAATGTCCCCAGCATTATGTTGGTCACTGAGGATATCAGATTGAGGGCCAGATTTACTAAGGGGCGAGTACGGAAAGTTTTTTTAAAACTCACAGAATTTAAGAGAGTTTGTGTTAAAGTTCAGAAAAAAATGTTTCCCAGTAGACTCGCCGGTTTTGGCATTAAACTAGCTGGAGTATTTACACTATATACATGCAGGTCACTTCCTGATTGGAGTGTTTACATTTGGAGGTAGTTAGCTGAACTTGTCAATGATCCAAAACTTAATTGTAAGTCCTTTCTTAACACTTTGTAGTGTTTTATATTTGTATGTTACATTACTTGTTTATTTTTAATGTTTAACACATATTTTGATTTTTTTAATACAGTTATCTTAAAAAAGCTGTATGCAGCAGGTCGCCACAGAACGCCATTGTACATTTATTAACAGAAACCATCAGCTGCTCGCCCTTTTGAAGGCATAGGGGTAGATCCAGACCTATGTGCTTGTTATGTTTGTTAGTGTAGCGTATTTACGCTATCGTAAGTACTATGCACTCCCCCGGGCACTCCGATCGGACGGACATATTTTTGCTGATTTACGACTTCCAAACCTTACCTTAACTTTTCCAAGCGTAACCACGCACGTACGTATCGTCCTGACGGACGTAACTGCCTAACCCAGCCCATACTGTACAATTTAAATGCCTCCCTCTGCCCCCAATGCGTAGTTGGAGCTTAGTTACGGCTATCGTTTTGTTGACACGCCCCATCGCACGTAGTTACTACAATGTTACGTCCAGAATTACGTATCGTAACATCTGCCGGGCGCATGCGCATAACATACAAACAGCCGAAATTACGCTAGCAGCTAGCGTAAAATCGCTTGCATACTTGGGTCTGAATCTGGCCCATAGTAATTACTTGCTGAGCAATTAATTTCGATTTTATCAAACTCTCCACTCACAACCACCAATATTTTCTCTGGCAACTTTTGGCCCATTCTCCTGCGAGTTTCAAGCTCGCCTGTTAGTAAATCCAGCGATTTGTATGTTCTGAATGTAAAAATCACCAGAGAGAGTTCAGCTACGACGAGTTTGAAAATCCATCATCCCTGGCGTGTTTGGGGCGCGTTTGCATTAGTAAACGCGGCGAGTTTAAACTTGCCACTAAATACAAGCAATCTCCAATCTAGTAAATCCGACCCTAAGGGCTGAATCCAGACCTAGTGAAGTGCTTGAAATTAGTCATTCCTGGGCTAAACCCTGTTGATTGCAGGGGGAGTCATATTTCATCTGTTGCAAAAAGTATTAGGGTTGAGAGGTGATGTTTCCTATCCCAAGTCTAAATAACAGTGTGATAGTAAAGCTGGTCAGTATCTGTGTGCTGTAAGCAATTCAAAGATAAATCCCTGCATGCAAAGAATGCAATTAACTTGACTCCCCCTGAAATCAACATGGTTTAGCCCATGTTCAAGCACTTAACTAAGTCTGGATCCAGCCTTAAGTCTTTATTTAAACAAAGCAGATAAAAAAAAAACTAATCACAAAGAGGAATAAATATATTGTTCTAAATGTGCTTACTGTCTGCACTAATCATGGCTTAAGAAAATAATATTTGTGGACTGCATTTGAAGGAGACTTTTGGAAAATATCTTGTTCATTAAAACTTGTTTTTATTTATGTTTCACAGATGAAATTCTGGAAAGAATACTCTAAGGATGTAAACTCAAGCCAAGGTAAATGATGAAGTTTCATTCTCGCAGATCTGTCTGGATGTTTTTCAGTCTATAACAGGTTATATTGTTTGGCATATTAGTTCATTATTCAAATATGGTAACTCTTCATTCCATACTATAGTTTAATGATGTAAGCCAATGTGGGCACCGGCGGGGTGGTAAAGGCCATTGGCGGGGCTGGCCCCCGGTCTGTTAGCGCCCTGTGCAGGATATTTTTTAAACCAATTTTATTACCTATAACGAAGCTCTTTATTCCTCCTTAGATATGTTCCAGTTACCACATAATAAAACCTCTAGAATACACCCTATAATGTGATACAATTAAGGCGGAATAAAGAGCTTTGTTAATGGGGCACTTAAGGCCAGATCCAAATGTATGCGGTGGTGTGAAAAGACTTGCGTAAGTCCCCTGACGTTCTTACCTCTGGATCTGACCTATAGTCAACATTATACATAATAAAGCTCCTGCTTATTATACTAAAATTATCCCCCATTATAGGCCTTTATTTTCCCTTGTAACAGTCCTCTATACCACCCACCACCACTCAAATTAACCATCTATATCTTACAGAGCCCTATCATGGGGTTAATGTAGAAGCATATTATGGGCATAATGGGTTGAACTTCCCATTTGCCTAATAATAAAGCTCTTTATCTTTCCTTATTCGTGCTTAATCGATATCTCGCCATATGATATAGACCCCTTATTATGGGGAGAATATAGATGACTATTATTGGGGTAATTGGGTATATAGGGCCATATTCCGTTCTGCACATGTGCAGTACAAATAAACTCCGTACGGAACGCAGCCGCCAATACTGCGTTCCATACGGAGTTCATTCTACACACGAGAGGTGGGCACAGATACCATGCATTCAGTTACACATGGGTAGGAATAGCTATTTAAATGGCACAGTAAGGGATTTGCTAAGCCCTATCTCACCGTGCAGTATTCTTTAGGTAGAGTTCTGGCCACTGATTTAACCTCCGTACGTTGGACTGCAGGTAGGTGCGCCATGTTCACCTTTGTATGGTGTTTAGGATAACAAAAATCATATATTCCTCTGCAATGGAGGAAAACATATGGATTTCATAGCAGATCCAGACGTAAGTTGCCTTTAAGTACGATTGCATAGCGTAGTTACACACTCGTAAGTATAATGGAGTCCCCCCGGGCACTCCCCTCGGACGCACATAATTTAGCTGATTTACGAGTTCCAAAACCTACCTTAACTTTTCCTTGCGTATCTGCGGTCGTACTTATCGCCTTCTCGTACGCAACTGCCTAACTCCGCCCATACTGTACAATTTAAATACCTCCCTCTGTCTGCAATGCGTATTTTAGGCTTGCGTTGGGATGACACGACCCCTTCGTGCGTAGTTACGGACAAGTTACGTATGATCAGAGTTACAATGCATAGCATCTGCCGTGCGCATGCGCTGTACTTTTAAACAGCCAAATTTACGCATGCAGCATGTGTAAATTCGCTGTCGTACTTAAGTCTGGATCTGGTCCTTCATTATTAAGTCTGGATCTGGTCCTGCATTATTAAGCCTGGATCTGGTCCTTCATTATTAAGTCTGGATCTGGTCCTTCATTATTAAGCCTGGATCTGGTCCTTCATTATTAAGTCTGGATCTGGTCCTTCATTATTAAGTCTGGATCTGGTCCTTATCAATACTTGGCATTTTGAAATTCATGTTTCTACGTCACCTTGATACAGGTGCAAAAATTGATGTGGTTGGACTGCTCACCGGCCTGATCTCTGCTGGAACGTTTTTGGTGATCTTTGGGCTTCTTGCTTACTATTGGTACACGGTCCGTTGCGATTCAAGAAGACACAGCCAAATGTAAGTATCACACCGCATGTATGCCATCGCTCAAGCAAATATCTCTCCCGACTGCCAGTAATCCCATTTATATCAGTTCAGTTTGGATTTTTTTACTCTGAACAAGCTTGCGAAGCAGACATGTATGAGGATATTAGTGACAGCGGAAGGGGTATCAGCGGCATGTTCTACTCTCACCATTCCCTCTTTTCCCCTTTTCCCCCTTAAATTTTGTGTATTGTATCAACCCAAAGGCTGAATATAACATTAATGATACTAAAATGGAAACTACTGAGGAGTAAAGGAATGAGTGCGGGTCTCCGCTGAGCCCTATTTAGAAAGGGTCGTTCTCTCGCAGCCAGTCCTGAGCTGGCAGGGAAATCAAATGCTTTTGCCTCAAAGACGGTGCTCCGAATGGTAAGTATAAAATCTAACCCCAACCCTTTGCCTAACCCTCCCCTTCCATAACCCTAACCCTCCCTTCCCCGCAGCCTGACCCAAAGTCTCTCTTCCCCATAGGCTAACCCTAAGACTCCCCTGCCTGCAGTCTGACCCTAAGACTCCCCTCCCCACAGTCTAACCCTAAGAGTCTCCTGCCCATAGCCTAAACCTAAGATTCCCCTTCCATGATCCTAACCCTCCCTTCCCAAGAGCCTAACCCTAACCCTCCCTTCCCTCAGAGCCTAACCCTCCCTTCCCCCAGAGCCTAAACCTAAAAGTCCCCAGAGAGGTAACTTACCTCTCCGGGGAGGGTAGGTAAACTATGTAACAAAAGAATGATAAAAGCAAGACATATGCTTGTAAGAGAGAAGTAGTGATGTCACTTTATAGGTCATTGGTGCGGCCTCACCTGGAATATTGTGGTCAGTTCTGGAGGCTGTATCTCCAGAAGCATCTAATCTAATAGAGACTGAGCAAAGAAGAGCAACTAAAATGGTGCATGGCCTGTGCCACAATACCTACACAAAAAGACTAAATAATGTAAACATGTACAGCTTAGAGCAGAGCAGGGAGAGGGGGATATCATAGACACTTTCATATATATATATATATATATATTGATGCTTTTAACCAGGCACAAGAGGGAGGCATTTTTGAAAGGAAGAGAAGCGTTAGAGCTTGAAATGTTGTAAACAATGTCATCACGCTTAGGATAGACTTTAATATCCCAAATCTGAAATGAAATATCAAATAGGGGCTGAGGTTTTCTTGAGATTAAAACAAAATAACCAGACCAGATAAGCCATATATTATGTTTCTAGGATATGCAAACAAGAGTGGGAAGGGCAGTTAATACATTTGCAGGCAGGACAGACATTTAGCAGGTAAAGGGGAACAAAAGTGGAGAGACAGCAAGTGAAGAAAGAGAAGAGACAGATATTGAGCAATAAGGAAACGACTTGAGCAAATGTTTTAGAAGCAGTGTGTGTATGTGTGTGTGTGTGTGTATATATATATATATATATATATACTGCCAGTTAGAATACTAGTCAAAAATGCCATTGCACTATAGTGAAATATAACTTTTATAAATATAACTTTTACCTTTTTCAATTTGCACATTTCTAGATTAACAACGTTATATATGAGTATGCAACATGAGTACAGTTTTTTTTATGAGCTCATCAGCACCCCTAGTGGTTAAACCCTTGTTAACAGGCTTTTATTTTTTGGAAGCTAATGAGTCATTCCAAGGTTAAGTTAGTTTATTGTCTGCGAGGGACATTGCAGCTGAATACAAATCCAAGCGACCATGAAATGTGTAACAGATTGGGTTTCTTTTTCACAAGAGTGATAACAACTCGTTACTTGTAGTTTACTATAGTCCCTTTGCATAAAAGTGGAAGTAGGGAAGAAGCGTCAAACTACCGACCAGTGAGTCTAACATCAGTAGTAGGGAAATTGATGGAAAAACTGTTAAAGGAACAAATTGTACAGAATCTTAAATCCAGTAACTTACAAGATCCCAAGCAGCATGGATTCACTGGGGGAAGATCATGTCAAACAAATCTTATTGAATTTTTTGACTGGGATTGTGATTGTAACTTTTTGATGTTTTGCTGTGAAATAGCTGTGTTTGTTTTTCTCATAGCATCCTCCATTTTGTATTTAGTGTTGCTTAGCTGTGGTAATATGGT
>WWET01000325.1:134451-147494 GCA_011038615.1 Limnodynastes dumerilii
TGTCCTCCCTTTGCAAGCAAAGGAGTTTGGATACAGCGGGGATTCGGATCCATGCTGGCTTAGAACCCTGGGGCCTGATACTAAACTATACCCGTGGGTGTATTTATGCCTGCTGTAAGCGTAACTTTGGCTTAAAGTACGCAATGCGCATGCGCCCAGCAGATATTTCCTTTTGTAACTCATGGCGGCTGTAATTGAAATTAGGTCACCCGTTTCATTTGTGTAATTATGACCAAATGGGCGTGCCTATATTACGATACCCGTAAATACGCTCCAGTTATGGAATGTAGGCGGGGGGGAGGCATTTAAATCGTAAAGTATGTGTTGGGTTTCGTTGTTACGACCAACGCGTGGTTACGTCCTGCCGTAGGTACGCTTGTAAAAGTTAAGGCAGTGAAATTACATCCGACCAAGCGGAGTGCTTGGTGGACGTAAGGCAGCGAAATGACATAGTATTTACACTGTGCGCAAATACGAACTACGCTCATTCGTAGGTCTGGATCAGGCCCCTGGTTCATAATTGTCAGAGAGAATAGATTCTGAACTCATTCCATACACAGCAATAAATGTGCTCTCAGAAGAAAGTAATAAAGCTCATGGCTTTTTTTATTTTAAGCTGAGCTAATTTTTTTATTGTTTTTTTTGGATTTGCTGATACAACTCAACTGTCTATTTGCAAACTCTTCCTGTGGAAGGAGACTATAACAGACAATTGAAATTTAGCAAGTATTTAATATATAGTATAAATTTTAGTATGTCTGTAAAAAAAAACAAACAATAACAGTATAACAATATAAAAAAAAATAACAAAGGGTAGCAGCATTCAACATATTATATATAGGTTCACCTGAAACACTGCCCCTAGTGGCCATATAAATACAAAATACTTTTAATAGATTAGGTCAGTGGTTCCCAAATTTTCTCAGTTCGAGGCACCCTTAGGGTCTCCATATTTTTTTTCAAGGCACCCCTAAGACAAAAATACAATAGAATACAATAGGAAATAGAAACATTCCGAGGCACCCCAGTGAGAACGCCCCTGGGAGCCGCGGCGTACAGATTGGGAATCACTGGATTAGGTAACAAGGTTAACAAGAAACCTTGTACTGTCCTGTCATTAGTCCTGCCTCTTCCCCAGCAAGTGGCGCTATTAGGCATGTGGCCCGTGTGTCTGAATAAAATGTGTGTTGCTAACAAGTTTATGTATAATGTATGTTTAATAGGTACTAAAGCTAGATTTTGTGCACGTTGCATGACATTTCAAATACTGAATAAGGAGAGTGAGAAATCAAAATAATCACATTACATAGACAGATATCAATGTGAGAGTGAAGACTATTGATCTGCAAGGTAATGTGCAACATTGTTAGAGAGCTTTAACCTGTCAGGATGCAGATAAAGGTAGCGACTGACATTGTGCAAACCATTCTTTTACAGTGCCTGCATACTCCAGAATTAGATCAAGCTCACAGCAGTGCGGCCTAATTGCATCTGTATTTCCACACATTGATTTTACTATATATCTTCCTTCAATTCCTCTGTCACTATAACAGACGCTGGAGTTTTCTTGCATTTATGCTTGTCTTAACAAAATCATTGCAGGCATCGTCCACTATGAATGTAAGATGCAGAATACGTTGTGTCCGTCTAGTGTCAGTCCATATTCAATGCATAAATGCCCTTTCAGTTTATTAAACTGCAGAGAAGTGGAGATGTTGCCCATAGCAACCAGATTCCGGCTAACATTCTCTAGTATCCAATAGAAAGTTAAAGCTAGAGTCTGATTGGTTGCTATGGGCAACATCTCCTCTTTTCCTTTTCTGCAGTTTAGTAAATTTAGCCCTTGGCCTCAGGGGTGAAACAACCATTAGTGCAACGGCACCGGGGCCCATGCTGATAAAAGGGCCCACAGCTGTCATCACCGCACCGCCGAAGCTCCCTACTAGGTTACCTAGGATATCATCAGAACTCGCTAGTTCTGCCTCTGGCTGGCCTTATGAGAAACACATTTTAAAAACCACTGGCTATGAATCCTACATTCCAGTCTAAAAAAAAATCCATTTTTAAACATGTGCCTTTTTATATGTACTTAAGTTGCATTTAGCTGTGATTAATGTTTTATTTAGCATGTGATTATGACTAAACAGGATGATGTTATCTTGTTCAAGCTAAGCGGAAATGCATATATAAATTCTTCTTGACAGCATCTCGTTGCTTGATGAAATCCTAATGAGATGAATGTAAGTTTTCAACATGCATTTTATTTTGACAGTATCCACGTTAATGACACACTGAGGAACATAACATTGTGTGTCTATAAAATGTGTCTATTAAATATTCATACTTGTCAACAGCAGACTCCCGAAATGTGGGCCGTTCTGCCGTTATCCCGGCAGAGCCAGTAAAACTCCCGCAACTCCTGACTCTCTTATCAACGTCTAGAGTTACTAGGAATGGGTGGGACTTGACCAAGTCATCAAGCCCCGCCCACTCCCTGGACCACTAGAGATTACAGATGAGCATATTTTGGCATAGCGCTACCTTGAGGGTAACCAAATTAATGCAGTAAAGATTTATTTGAGCAGTTTGGGAAACGTTCCACAGGACGCTAGCGAGCAGTTACTTTTGTTACTATAGATTTGACAAGGTGTTGGATTGTCAGTAAAAATCTAAGGGTGTACCCAGCTTTAGTGAATATAGATGCACCAAGAGCAGCTTGCAATATATTGTTCAAATAAAGGAGGCAGGTGGTATACACAGATGGTCTTATGTATATGAAGCTCAGGTAAGTATGCTGGACTTGCAGCGTTAATGAGTAGACTTGTGGAGTTAATGAGCAGATTTGTAGACTGCAGAACTCATGGGGCCAGATTTACTAAGCTGCAGGACAGTAAAAGTGGAGATGTTGCCCATAGCAACCAATCAGAATCTAGCTCTCACTTTCTCATTACATGCTAGAGAATGTCAGCTTAATCTGATTGGTTGCTATGGGCAACATCTCCATCTTTATTTTCCTACAGCTTGGTAAATCTGGCCCATGGAGTTAATGAGAAGATTTTGCAATTGCAGGACTTGTAGAGTTATTGAGTAGACTTGTGGTTTGCAATACAGGCAGGTCTGTAGGACAAATTACTGCACAGCAGAGTGTAGCAAAGCTCAGTGTTGCAGAGAGATGGAACACAACAGGAACTTGCAAGATGTGGTGCAAGATACAAGTAACACAAGGAATAGCAGAGCCAGGCGGAGAATGCATGTTTTTCTTGCAATGAGAGAACTGTGGAGCAGGTTTAAACAGAGGCGCCCAGCATAGAAAACGCAGGCTAGTTTTTAGATGTAGACCTCTGTTGCCACCACTGCATTCTAAATTCCATACTGGTGAGGGGAGGCTACTCGCCTCGCTCATACGGGAGTTGCACTAGGCAGACCCTCTCTTAATATTAATATTACACCACATGTGTTACAGTACCAAAAGAGACCGTTTTCTGATCCTAGTGACTGAAAACACCTCTCTTCCTCTTTGCACAGATCAGAATCTGTTCCTTTATTTTAAATGGTTTTAACAAATTCAATTTTAACTTTTTTAAATTGTCCTTATACAGTATATATATATTGTTAGCATAAAACCTTTCTATACAATATACTTTTTCTGTTTATTTTCTTATTCTGTCATTATTATTGGCCTCTTCATTTCAGCTCTATTACAGTTAGCACTAATATTCGCATCAGTGATGGCAGAACACTTCATTAACTATATACTTCATAACATGTTAACATAGGGTCGGATCTAGACCCAAGCACACTTTCTGTATGTGCGGAGGGTCTGTCAGTATGCACGAGAGGCCCTGTCACTGCCTTCTCTCATGCGCATATTTGTGTAACTTAGGGCCTTAAGTCACATGAGCGGATCAGCGGTCCGTCTGACCGATGATCCAGCTCATAAATACCTAAACCCACCCTACTGTACAAATTAAATGCTTCCCTTCGTCCACCTTAGATAGATGTATGGAAACTTGCAATAATCTAGGATAAGTCGCAGATTAAATTTTTCATTTCAAAAACAAAAACTATTTTCATTGCGACAACTTCCAGAAAGCTTTGCATGAATCATTTTTCAGTTATATAGCGACATTTAACTCTATCAAATCCATTTAGATTAGTGAGGGCATAGCAATGTCCATGCGTATTTTCCCTACTTAGGAGGGAAAATACGCACAGTAACTTAAGGTTGCCTACGCACTCATAATGGGGGCGGGTCAGGGTGGGGACCAGACAGACAGATGCGGATACATGCGTGTCCGCACCTATATATTTCACACCGGTGTGAATCTAGTCCGTAATCTCTTATCTTTTAATCCAAAAGGATGCATTCATGTGATCCTATATTTTAAATAGTAGTTACATCATCATGGCTCTGATTCACACATAAGAAGCTGATGCTTCTAAGGTGCATATTATGCCGTACGGAGCCACTGCACATGCATAGTCATATAGACTACGCAATTTGCATAGGGGGTTCCGTATGGATATTAACTATATGCGGTCTTTAAAGAATTTAAGGTAAGAGGAGGTGTGCTGGGGGTTACTTCTGTAAAGTGGGTGGGGGAGGGATGTAAATTAGGCTGGGAGGGAGGGCTGGGGAATCTATGTGCGTATTTTCCCTCCTTAATAGGGAAAATACGCACGATGACTTAAGGTTGCCTATGGTACTCATAATTGCCATTAAGCACCTATAAAGATGTACAAGTGTATCCGCACCTACAGATCACACACACAAGTGTGCATCCAGTCCCTTGTCTCTAGTTCTTACAGATAAACAAAACTATGCTTCACATTTGGTAGAGCTGATGATTCAGTCTGAGGGATCAAATATATTTTACAGGCAATTATCCTAGTAAAGTATTGGGGTAGTATGTTCCATAAATAACATGTTAAGTAAAAAGACATATAATTGGTAGAGGGTGGTAGATCTTGAAGACCCAGTGATGATGAATGGGTGAAAAACATACATCTTCTGAGGCTTAGTATGAGAATGAAATCTGATATAGAACTTCTAGTTTTTCCCACTGAAAATTTTGGTTAGTTTTGTCAGGGTTGATGATACTCCCGGAATATCTGGGAGCTCCCGGAATTTGGGCAGTTCACCCAGTATCCCAGGAGAGCTGGCAAATCTTCAGGGAGTCCCAACCCCCCGTCAATCTCCGTTATAATCCCTAGAGTTACTAGGGATTGGCGGGACTTGATGTAGGCATCAAGCTCCGCCCACCCCCTGGAACACTAGGGATTACAGTAGTGATTAACAGTGGGCGGGGCATAATGGCTCAAGATCTCCCAGTGGGAAGAAAAAAAATGTAGGCAACCCTGATCTATGTCTATTCTCAATAAAACAAAACCTGGGCCAAAACCAAACCAGAATACACAAAATGGTGGTTGCCTTTAACCAGTAACAAACTATACCATTCTATCCAGGGCTTGAAGTGAAGGGGTACACGGGGGTATGCCATACCCTCACTTCTCCCACTGATTTAATTGAAAAGCAATAAATCCCCATTCACTTCTATTATTTCTATATTTTCATATATATACACATGATCTGCAAAGGGGTACATGACCTGATTACATAGTGAGTAAACAAACAGTCCTCCCCCAAAAAAAGGTTAAGAACCACAGCTTTAGTAAACGGCTGACAGATAGATAGATAGATAGATAGATAGATAGATAGATAGATAGATAGATAGATAGATAGATATTTGCAGTATGCTGTGCATGGTCCTGGAGTATCACACACCATGGTAGAGGCTCAGGATGACGTTACTCCAGATGTTCCCTCTCCTGCTGGAGGGGCTGGTTGAGGCCTAATTCAGCCTGCGCCAGGCCTCTGCTACCAGAAGGGGGAGAGGGAGGAGGCGCCATGACCGGTGCATCCTGGGAAATAAACCAACATGGGGAGCAGCTCCAGGCTCACCATGCACCTCAATCCCACGGAGTGAGAGCCTGAGGTGACCCCCCACTCCGCTGCCGCCATAACACGGTCCTCCTCCGCCTAACCGCCACCTCCCGGGGACGATGTGAGGGGCTGGCCGTGCTGGAAGCGAGGAAACGCAGCCTCGTCCCCCCCCTAACCTCCGCCTCTCCCGGATGATGGACAGGAACTACCCGACTCCCACCTTCACCGACCCGCTGGCCCCGTCCTCCCCCGCCGCCTGGGCCTACGAGCGGAGCGCGGCCGGAATCAAACCCAGGTGAGCTGCTTGAGCCGGGGGACGTGGCGCAGGAAAGGCCGGGGATGCGAGTGAGGCCTGGGTGCCTGAGGGGCAGGGGAGGCCTGGGGGGAGTTCTCTCTGTCCTACAGCTCAGGACCCTCTTGTCAGTAAACAACCGCAGACTTAAAGGAGAGGACGCGGCAGCAGAGTGTAGTCACTTAGGGGAACCCTCCACGACAGGCCGGGGATCCTCCCCATCTGTAGGCCCTAGTAGCTTGGAGTCCCCACCGTCCCTCCCTGAGATGGGCCTGGGGCTGCAGACTAACACATGTCTGCTTCACCTTCAGCCACCAGTGCCTTGTGTGCAGGGCTATTATTTACCCCCATTGCCTACCATGCTTTGCTATGTGACCTCATTGCACAGACACAGACGCCCCTTAGGGTCCTGGAGCCCTTGTTTATTTTGCTATCTCCAGTGACAGCTTGTGCAGGAGGCTGACACCTTGCTCTGCAGGACTTTCCCATCTCATCCGTGACTTGCTTGCAGGCAATCATCTCTCCCCACACTCTCACTGCAATCTCTGAACCCAAGGTGTGAAATGTATATTTGAGCAGTTGAATTATTTTTCAGCTCTTTTTAGGGTATTTCTGTATTCATCGGAACTACATATTATGGGGCTGATCCAGAGTTTGGGCCAGATCCTGCGCTGCGCTAACGTATTTACTCTAGCCGTTGATGTAAAATCGCCAATTTGTATGTACCATGCGCGCGGCAGATGTTACGCCACGTAACTCTGATCGTGCGTAACTTCTGCGTAAACACGAACAAAAGGGCGTGTCTTCAATACAATACCCAGAAATATGCTTTGTAGGTGAAGGGAGGCATTTAAATTGTAAAGTATTTGCCGGGTTAGGCCATTATGTACGTCAATGCATTACGTACATCCGTACTTACATTTGGAAAAGTTAAGGTAAGGTTTTGCAAACGTAAATCGAGTAAAGTACATACGAGCGAGGGGAATGCATAGTACTTACAATAGAGTAAATACGCTACGCCAATGAACGTAAAAACAACTGAGGTTTGGATCTATCCCTTTGGGTGTAAGGGCAAAACTATGTACAGCTCAGATAAACTATTACTTTTGCACATAGAACTCAAATACTGCATAACTTCATGTTAATTAATCTTTAAACTAGAGTTGGGCTAAGAATATTCACCTCTCAATTCTAGTTCTGCTTTGACAATTTAAATTTGCCTCCCCTTGCAGTTCAGCTTGGTGTAAGTGCAGCTCTCTGCCCTTATACCTGCTTTTGTTCTCTGAAACCATACTATTTGAGTCTCTTGATGGCGAGAAGGGCCACACATTGCTGTTAATGTTGGTTATAAGTGGACAAGAAATAAACGTAATCAAATTTGTCATACCATACCAAAAATCACCTTACATAAGTGTTGTTGCTCAATGTGTTTGTTTATTCTATATAAATGCAGATAATAGACATATGGCCCGATTCTATTAAACGTGAAGCCTCTGTTATTTTGGTTGCAATGCTAATTACACAAATTTATATATATTTTTGTACACACCCCATAGAGACGTGTATTAAAATCTGCCAGTTTTGGCTACCGTAATAGCCGCTTATAAGCGCAGTTAGCTTTACAACCAAAATAACGCAGGCTTTACGTTCAATTGAATGAACACTGGCCCTTAGATTCTCAGTCAAGTCTCAAATTTTGCCAGGAACTAAACAAGACAACTAGTCCCTTGTTTGTTTTTTTTTGTAGTCAGTCAGGCTAAAAATAGTAGGGGTTTTGGAAGGGCCATCCCATAGTTCAATAGTTCAGGTTTGTTCTGTAAAAGTTCAGACATTCGGATGTGTTCCTTTGTGAAAAAGGAAGTGGAAAAGATACTACAAAACTGAGAAAAATAGTATAAGGTGCCCTTAAGGCGTTGCCAAATGTAATTAGGATACCAAAAAATATGACATTTGGAGTCTGAGAGAACAATACTCGTGTTGAATGCATCAGTGCAAACTGCATATGTAAATGGATGGTGTTCTTCATAGGTATTGTGTGTGTGTGTGTTGTATTTTTTGTCTCTGGTACTCCGTGAATACATTTGTTAGTTTTCACATTTTTTTTTTTTTCTAGAATTATAGAACAAAATAATACATCCTCCTCCTGGATATGCTTTGAGTATGTGTACTTTTCATGCCTTGAACCCCAGTGACTGAACTTACTCCTCTTCTGCCATTATTATGTACCTGATTTTCTTTGTTATAATTTGTATCCAAAAGATTTGGTTTGTTATATATTTTTATTCATAGGCTAACCAGACAGATTTGCTGTCTACGTTTGTGATATATATACACAGGACCTAATGTCTGTATTTTATTTGCTGCTAGTGTAACTGTTCTGTTTAACCTTTACTTGAATATCCTGTATTTTCTTTTAAGAGTGCCTTAAACTAAATTTTATTAATGGTTTAACAGACAGTGGTTACTTTTCATTATTTTTATATTCATCCCAAATGTTGTGGTAAATTTAATGACATTGAGCGTGCAACACCAATGTCACAACAGAAACTTGTAATAACTACTAGTCAGTATGAGGGTACTGAAGCTGACCGTCTTAGTTGTTAAAATTATACTAACTAATTCTATTCTAGTTACTGTGTTTAAGGGTTTTTATTGTATCTGTGGTCATTATGACAAATCACTAGTTAATAATAGTCTACAAATTAGGATGAGGTAAAGATTTTATTAATGCTTTTAAACTGTACAAACACATTGCGCTTTCATGTGAATTCTATAGGTGCGTGTTCAACTATCATGGGAGAGGGTCGGACAATTGTGAGAAATTTAGTAACTGTTGGGTAAGTGATTAGAGCCTAAACAGCACCATATACTTCTAACCCCCGCTGTTGGGAGGAAATCTGGACACTTACGTGTTCAGATTCCCACCATAACTTTTACGACTAGGTCTGCGGACATATGGCCGCAGATTTAGTCGCAACAAGGGGCTTCCCCCGCCCTGGACCCTTCATATAAATGGCTATCCCCGCCTATATGGAGGGTATAGAGCCATCGTATGTGAAATGTCTGCCCCTTTAACGTAAGAACTAACGTACGTAACTTCTCACATTAGTACTTACACACAGAATATCTGGCTCGTGCATGCGCTGATGTAACGAGACGGGACTTACGCAAACGACTTGCGTAAGTCCCTTGTCGGCTGGAATTGAGGATCCGGCCCATCTTGTCTTACTACTAGCTGACAAAGCACACAGGAAAATGTATAGTTTATGGAGCAGTCTTTCATGTGTTTCCCTTGTGTATGATGGGATGTAGTTGAAATGTCATTGGACCGGATTCAGACCAATGAACGTTACCCTACTTTTGCACGCACAGTTTTGTGGAAAGGGCGCATGCACCGTCCAGATGTTATGTGTTTTGTACACATGTGACACCTATCGTACGTATCCTGTGTTCAGGTCACTTAGTTCCGTACGATAGGAATGCCCAGGTAAGGGGCAGTGCTTCTCCTGTGCCCGCCAAGGTGGGAGCATTTAAATTGTACAGCTGGGGAGGGATTAGGTATTTGAGCGGATCAGCGGTCTGACGGACTGCATATCCACTCATGTGACTTAAGGTCGCCCTATGGGAGTTTAAGTCACGCAATCTCCGCCCGAGAGAGGGGAGTGACGGGGTATCCACTCCCCTCTTCCTTGCAGACTGACAGAGCCCCGCAGGTACGGAAAGCATGTGGGGGTCTGCGTCAGGTCCATTGTTATTAGTAACAATTCACCAGCAATGTACAGCTATTAGCAAGGTTGATTGCTCAGAGGGGAGAATGATTATCCCATCCAGAGTTAGATCTAAGATTACATTATGTCATGCTTGCACAACACACAATGGTGTTCATAGTGACGCATTTTACATGTGGCATCTTCTGCAAACGTTGGGCTGGATCCAGACCTAGTTAAGTGCTTGAACTTAGTTACTCCTGGGCTAATCCATGTTGATCGCAGGGGAGTCATATTTCATCTGTTGCAAACAGTATTAGAGTTGAGAGGTGATGTTTCCTATCCCAAGTCTAAATAACAGTGTGATAGTAAAGCTGGTCAGTATCTGTGTGCAGTAAGCAATTCAAAGGTATATCCCTGCATGCAAAGAATACAATTACCTTGACTTCCCCTGCAATCAACATGGTTTAGCCCAGGAGTAACTAATTTCAAGCAAGTAACTAAGTCTGGATCCAGCCCATTGTATAGAGAGGCAATGAAAAATATTTTGATAACGTTTTGCTAGAGTTATCTTCTACAGAGTAGTTTGGTTGGTGAACTTGCTTGCATGGCTGATGTCTGGTCATGTTTTGTACATTTCAATTACACGTGTACCCTGTGCTATAGACATTGGGGCTGATTCAGAAGTAATAACTGCTGCCAAAAGGAAGCACATATTGATATGTGCAGGAGAAATCTTCTTCTACATGTGTTCCCACTCAGTTGCAGTCTCCGGTCCGATGGCCTGCTTTGCGAAATAGAGACAGATGAAAGTTACTTTTCGGCTGTCTCTATTTCAAATAGGGGGCCATTTTAGAATTTTTTTATGAATGGGTGAGTGTGTGATCGGTATACTCGCCCATTCATTTTCGCAGACCCGCCGGATGACAGCTACGGAGAGGTGAGTAACCTCTCCGGGGCATTATAGTATTAGGAGGGGTTAGGCGCTTAGGAATGACGCGTTAGGGTTAAGACCATAGAAGGGAGAAGGGGAAGGGTTAGGGTCAGGCTGTGAGGAGGGGCGTCTTAGGGTTAGGCTATAGATAAAGGAGTATTCGGGTCAGGCTGCGGAGAAGGGTTAGGGTAATGGAAGGGGAGGGTTAGAGTTAGAATAAGAATTAGGGATAGGGTTGGGGTTAGTTTAGCCACTCACCTTTCAGAGGACCATTTCGGTGCTCCGGGGATCGATTGCTATGCCTCTTCAAGGCATAAGCGATCGATATCTGGGAGAGAACTGCCCTATCAAAATAGTTCTGTTTTTTGCAGGGACCCACACCTGTTCCCACCAGTGCATTTAAACATGTCATTAATGGGTTCAATTGACATTGCCTATTTAAAAGTACTAGCAAAAATGTGGCATATTTGTGTGTTATACCCATCTTGTAAACTCTTGACTGCAAAAGCATAGACATACTTTCACACCTGTTCTAAACAGGTTGAGCTGGTATCCATGTCCCCTCCTTTGAAGAATTCCCTTTCACTTCAATTGCAAGGTTACATAAAGGAGCATTTTGAAATTTATCATAGTTTAGGTCCTCTTAGAGACTAATGCTGGGTACTCGCTGACAGCTTTTACTTACGATCCGACATCTTGTCAAACAGCCGTGTAACAGTTTAAGACCTCAGTTGCTTAACAATACCCTCCCACCCCCACCTGTACACACTTCTCTCTGTTTTCCTATGGATCATTTTACAAACTGCTTTAATACACTTTTGCTGCAATTCTATGCTTTCACACAAGGTGGCGCTAAGCAGTAATATGAATGGGAATCGTTGCAGTAAAGGTTGTGTGTCAGTACACACTGAAGTTTTCTCCAGATATAAGGACATCGTTGATCTTATAAAATTAGGAGCTCCCAAAAGATCAAATCCCATGATACAACGCAGTTTCTAACGATTCTGTAGCATCGTGATACAACACACTGATAATTTGTCTGAGCTATCTGATGATTATCCTGTGATCTGGATAGAGTTGAATTGTTCAGTTCTCTGTACCAGTTGTTTCAAAGTTGCATTTCCATATGCAAAATATACCCTCTGTACATTTAGCTAGACTTTTAAATACATAGAGCCTATTTAAATATGATTTTTGCCCGCTTTAATAGAGCTATTTATGACATCTAAATGACAAATCTGTTTGTAACCTTTTCTATTTCCATGCCAGCCTGAGGTTTTTGACCTTGAATTTACGTTTCCTATGCAGCCAAATACAAACTATTGTTCCTTTTTAATCTACCGGTTCTGGGGAATTACTGACAGGAAATCTGTAGAAAAATATCTTCCCTTCCTAACATTACTCTGATCACAAATACATTCAATTCAGATAAATACCTGGTTTTGGTTAAACACAGTCACCCTAAGGGCGTTAAGACACCAGCCAGCAGCGTAAGATCGGCTTAAAAGCCAATCTGCGCATGCCCCTGGCAGATGTTGCCCGGCGTAGCTACGGCAATGCCTGATCATGGGCGGAGGGTGTGTCCCCCAGCGTTACTACGTTCAGGTTAGTGTAGGGAGGCGGGGGGAGGGAGGGTAATGAGGCTGAGAGGGTGGCGTTATCGTAGTAACGCCACCGTTCCAGCGTAGTTACACTCCCTTACGCCAGCTGAAGTTAGGGTAGCTTCCAGCCGGCGTAAGGGAGTGTAAATACGCTCCAAGCAGGGGGAGTGTCGGGGGAGTGAGCTGCTGTTACAACGTTAGAACGCTCAGTGTAACAGCTTAGGTCTGGATCAGGCCCAATGGACCTGATTCACAGTTAAGAATCATCTTAAAATACGAACTTAAAGTCACTCCTGGGCAATACCATGTTGTTTTCGGGGGGAGCCAAGTTAATTGTATTCTTTGCATGCAGGGATATATCTTTGAATTGCTTACTAAAAACAGATACTGACCAGCTTTACTATAACACTGTTATTTAGACTTGGGCTGGGAAATATCACCTCTCATCATTAGTATTGTTTGCAACAGATAAAATATGACTCCCCTGCACTCAACATGGTTTAGCCCAGAAGTGACTTTATGTTCTTGTTTTAAGAAGATTCTTCAGTGTGAATCAGGTCCTAAG
>WWET01000325.1:147817-200970 GCA_011038615.1 Limnodynastes dumerilii
TTTTTTTTTTTTTTTAGAATATTTATGAATGTCTTACATTATATGTGGCCTTTCTCCAGGTTACAACAAAAAAATAGGATTTTATTTGTGCTTAAGGATGGAGGGAAGTGCCTATTAAAATGGCATAGATTGATATAATTCACAGCCTTCTAGTTCATACCTACATCAAACACAAGCACCAGCATATTGTGAAGGCTAAATGGATTTTTCTAAAGGAAGTCATTGATATTAATGTGCAATACTCAATGCAATGTATATTTCAGTTTTATTTTAAATGAAGCTGGTGTGCTCTTCCCACCTCCCCCTTTTTAATTGCAGTTAAAATCCGAGATTGAATAAAGGACACCAATTTAAATCTCTGATTAAGTGCCGCATACACAAATTCCCATTGTGCTTTCCTTAATGGAAAACCAGCTGAATATTCTTGTTGATTGAATAGCAGAACTTTATTTAGATTTAACCATTCAAATCACACGAATGCTAGAGGTGGCCATTTTTTTGTAATGGAGCAATACTCTAGGCTGTCCAATATTTCCTCAGTGTGCTCCCATGAATCATTTATAAGAAAACTGACAGTGATTGCAGTCTTTCGAATTTAGTAGTTTCGGCAGATCTGTATCATGTTTCCAGGATGCATTACGTTTAATGTGCTGAACTCGTTTACATTATTGAGCTGTGGTTTTGGTTTTGTGCTGTTTATCATGCCCATAGTATCTTTGTTTCTGCTGAGGATGGGATGGAAGTAGATATTTATCCTTTTTAGGACCCTAAAACACACTAAGGGACAGATTTACGAAGCTGTGGGAAAGGAAAAATAAAGATGATGCCCATAGCAACCATTTAGATCTAGCTCTTACTTTCCTTTTACATACTAGACAATGTCAACTAGAATCTGATTGGTTGCTATGGGCAACATCTCCACTTTTGGTTTCCCTGCAGCTACATAATTCTGGCCTTAAAAGTTGATTGTTTAATGTATACAATTCATGTATTCTCTTCTCTGTAAAAAAAAAAAAGGGAATATCTACAAAAAATTTTGAATGCACTGAAAATAAAACCTATTTGTGATTGAGAGAGAGAGAGAGAGAGAGAGAGAGAGAGAGATAATGTTTAACTGTAGAACAACATAGGCGGTATACTTTGTCAGTGTATTTTACCATCCTTGTAATGAAATATAAAAGCTAGTTGAAAAACGTCAACTTTAATCATTATTATTATTTGTTATTGTTTCAGTGCTTAATTGAGAGTGATTTCACACTTTTTAGATTACGCTGCAATACGCTTTTTAATTCTCTTTTATTTATAGTAACTGGCTGGTGTAATAATGTAAAAGAATAATGGTGGCATAAAAGAACAATGTTGTGTGTTGTTATGAACTATAGTTATCTTGTAAGTTGAGGAGTTTCTCTATAAACATTGTCACAAGGCTGAAGTGCCCAGTTAGTTGCTTAACTCTGTTTTACTCTGTTTATTTTATTTGGGACAAGGATATAGGTGTGACTGCAATTTCAAGCAAATGGTTCAATAAATTGTATTAAAGTAACCGATATGACTGACCGGTAGGATGCTTGGTCTGTGTGTACAGGGCATATCACATCAGGGCTCTATTTAAAAATATAATTTTAATGCGATAGGGCCAGTTTTCACTTCAAAACTGGCCCTATCGCATTATAATGAAGTCTCCCATATTTACAAAATGCCGAAGCGGAGTTTTACACTCAGCTCCCGGCGTCAGACTAACGACAGCACAGACTGGCGTTAGTGGTAAGTATTCTGGCAATGTCCCCTAATAGCTGTTATTAGGGGGAAGAAAAAGGGGGGTATGTATGGGGAGACCGTCGGAATACATAGCAATGTTGCCTGAGTAAAAAAAATAAAAAAAATTTTTAGAACTTAAAAAAAAAAAAAGAAGAAAACAATTCAAAACATAGAAAATATAAGTAAATCTTTAAACTCCCCTGTCCGGGCGACCCATCGGGCTGCAGCTGTCTGATCCTGGCATGAAACTGCACATGTGCAGTGTTTCTCATGTCAGGACTTGGGAAAATTTCAAAGTGCCTAAAGAGAAGCACTGCGCATGTGCATCGCATAAATGAGAGTTACTGCGCATGTGCAGTGTTTCTCATGTCCTGAGCATGTGCAGTGGTTCTCATGTCCTGCGCATGTGCAGTGTTTCTCATGTCCTGCGCGTGTGCAGTGTTTCTCATGTCGGAACTGAAATTTTTCAAAGTCCCGACTGAGAGCTACTGCGCATGTGCAGTACTTCATTCGTTCATGCATTGCATGAATTTGAAGCACTGCGCGGACCCGGCGGATCATCGCGGGACCTCGCAGGAGGGGTGAGTATTTGTAAATACTGTCAACGAAGCTGCCAGACTCGTTGCGATAAGAGATCCTGATGCAGCTTCGTTCACAGGGGACGAGGAAGGTAAGTAAATAGAGCCCACAATATCTTATCTTTCTTGTGCGTGGCGTCGGATATACTGCGTGTTAGATAAAGTATATTGGTACAATGTCCCATTCATTTCCTGTTTTCTAATCCATTTCTTCCTCACAACGTATCTGCTTGATGGCACTCTGTAGTCTCTTTCATATAAGTATCAGATCATCGGAGTTTGTGAATCAGCAGAAGTGTGATATGTATCATCAGCGATTCAGGTGTGTGTGTGTTTGCGAGCACTTAGCACTCCGAAGTGTGGTGCCCATACCACCTGCACTGGGTGTAACCCGTCTAGGAAGTGTATACTAGTTTTTGATTGGTGTATATACTCCCAGTTGAAATTGCATCTTTGTAGTTCTTGCCTATCCAGCATATCTTATTAAAATGAACACAATGAATAATGAGATCGCTTTCTTTAACTCCTTTTAATTTGACGTGATGTGGAGTTGTCTGTAATATGGAAGTACAGCAATTGCCGCTCATTTTCCGTGAGTCTGACTGTACAGCCTGCTACGTTAGAATATAAGGACATGTACATTTATTAACCAGTTATGTAGTGCTCCGTTCTCTCACAGAATATCAAGATTTCCATTGTGTAGTTGCTACTCTTACCCTGCGGTTGGTCAGTTCTTGGACAAGTGTGTATGCTCACATGACCACGTATTACATCCAATCCTCGACTAGTTAAATCATTTTCAAACCTGCTTAAAATATTAGGGGAACCGACTAATTCAAGTGTATACAGGCCTGTAACTGCTTTGTCCAATTCTTCTCCTAATTCTTCCGTCATGCAGCACCGCCTTCGAGCTTTTGTGAGGGCTGGAAGAGTGTGTATGGTTAGGAACATTAATGCAGTTGTAGGTCGGAAGGGACTATTGTTTGTTATGGTCCTTGGGCCTGATCCAGACCTACGATGTAGTGCTGAGCGTACTAACACTCAGCGTTACATCGTGGGACTCCCCCTGCCCTATTGTAGTTACACTCCCTTACGCCGGCTGAAGACTACCCTAACTTCAGCCGGCGTAAGGGAGTGTAAATACGCACGGACGGGGGCGTTGGTACGATAACGCCACCCTATCAGCCTCATTACTCTCCCTCCCCCCGCTTCCCTGCACTAACCTCAGCATAGTAACGCTGGGCTACGCCCCCTCCAGCGTTACTACGCTGGTGCTACGGACGCCCGATCCACGTATTAACTATGGCGGGCATAGCTCTGCATCAGCCCCCTTGTGTAGTATGCGTGACCTTGGTCTGCTGTAGGATTTAGTGTACAGGTTGGTCTGGTGTTGTATCTGAAGAGGATTGGATAAGTGTGTGTAGGTGTTTCTAAAAGAGAGCAATTATTATATTTGATAGCAAGTGATTATATCAGTGTTAGTTAAGACCGAATAATTGACTCGCATCAGTGATCAAGAGGAACCAAACTATAATAAATGACACATACCGTGAAGCTCCCCACCAGGTTATCTAGATATCAACAGGGCCAAAGCAAATTTTTTGCACCTGGTCCAACAACTCGCTAGTTCCGCCTCTGACTACATTAGTTCATGTAAGGTCAAAAGACCAAGTTATACCGGTGGCCAAAAGAGATCAAGCAATCTCCACAAGGAAGATTATTCAATATAATAAAGAAATCTTACTAGGCTTTTAAACTTATGAGTTAGAAATGCTTATGATGAGATATCATTAGAGAATGCAATTGAATGCAGCTATTTATGACACACCTGGATGGTAAATTGGACTATCAAGTGATCTATAATTTTACAGGGTCATTAAGATATTCATTGTGGCAAGGGGATACTGCTGACACCTGCTCAGTTACCAGGAAGCTTGTTACATAAAAGGAGTTTAAGGACCTCTTTGTGTTCACTTTGTTATTTATTTTAAATTATTTCTCAGTTTTTAATCATCTTTAAATAAAGTATTACATTTTATTGATTTGTGGGTACTCTGAAGGGGACTTGCAAATTTAAGTCCTCTCTCTTCTTTATATATTTGAATTGTGTATTCTGGATCTGGTGTTGTATCTGTGACCTTGGTCTGCTGTAGGATTGAGTAAGCAGTCTGGTCTGGATTTGTATCTGTAGAGGATTGGACAAGCGTGTGCCTAGATTTATTTCTAGGCACTGGGGTAAGTTATGCTGGGTACACATTGGAGGGTTATCTGGGGTTAAGGCTTTAAATCATAGGAATGGAAACCGTTGCAGTGAAGTTTGTGTGTCTGTACACACTGATGTTTTCTCCTGACATCATGGACATCGCTGATGGGGAAAAATGAGGAGCTCCCAAAAATCAAGACCCACAATGCAATGTAGGTTCTATAGATTCTGTAGCATCTTTGGACAGCACACATGGTAAAGATGTCAGAACTATCTGATGATTATCATGTGATCTGCACAGTATTCGTCACATAATCCCCCAGTGTGTACCCAGCTTTACTCCCATATATGGATCAACTTCCTTGCACTTAATTCTCTTTTTATGAGAGCGAAAGAGATTCTTGTTGATATTAGCATTAGTATATTTTGGAACGAAAGTCCTGTGGTTACATTTACATAATTCCGGCACTAGAGATGAGATCCCTGGACAAGCTATTGATGAGTATATTGATAAAAAAAATAAACGTACATATAATTGGAAAGTATCGACAGGCAATCAGCTATATAGACTAAGCGGATTTTTTTTTTATCTCATAAGTAAAAAAAAAAATTAAATTGAGTTCATGTCCTGACCAGTTGTCAGACTTAATTTTAATGATTTAAGTGGAATTATCTGGTGTGGCTCAGCTACTGTTATCTCAGAAATCGTATATAGAGAACATAGCTTCATGTGAGGAGTGGTAGGAAAAAGTATTTTATACTGGTCATAATGGGCTGGATCCAGACTTAAGTAAGTGCTTGAAATGAGTTACTCCTGGGCTAAACCATGTTGATTGCAGGGGGGGAGTCAAGTTAATTGTATTCTTTGCATGCAGGGATATATCTTTGAATTGCTTACTGCACACAGATACTGACCAGCTTTACTATCACACTGTTATTTAGACTTGGGAAAGGAAACATCACCTCTCATCTCTAATACTGTTTGCAACAGATGAAATATGACTCCCCTGCAATCAACATGGTTTAGCCCAGGAGTAACTCATTTCAAGCACTTAACTTAAGTCTGGATCCAGCCCAATGTTACTGGTCATTAAGGCTCTGTTTACTTGAACTTGTGTTGTAAGACCAGGAGAAGTTTATTAAGGGTTCCTTGGTCTGACATTTGGGGGAGCCAATTGATTGACACATGTCACATCTCATTACCAGCAGGAACTACCAGCCCTAGTTAAAATCTTTTGTTTTTGCATTGTGTGTGACAAAGTGCCTAACCATTCTTGCTGTGTGGTCTAAAGAGCCACTCACGTTAAAATTAGTTTAAAAATAAGATGCTGAGATTTGAAGGGGTTTGGTCTTTGAAGGGAGTCCAAGGCTGCATGGAAACAAATGCTGGGCTTTGACTTTGCACACAGTCAGTAGTAATATACGCCATTGTATGTTCATTGTTACTAATTCCGGATGGAAAAGGTGAATTCTCTTTATTTGAGCATTTATATATTATAATATGTGTGTGTGTGTGTATGTATGTATATGTAATAGTGTATGTGTGTGAGACATTGCTGTTATGTGTTTACTTAGGGGTTGTGCTAGTAATGTCAACTGCATAATACAGTTACCCTTTATATTCCTTAACTTTGCTCAAATGCTCTAAGTGGGGCCTTTGTTTTAATTACTACTTGCAATATGCTGTTTTTTTTTGTTTTTTTTTCTAACTGTGTATTAGGAGACACAAATAAACATTAAATGCAACTTTGGACGTTTAGTCTTAATTTGACAGAAGTTATGGCCTGTTCTGGTAGGTGCCGGTTACTACCGGATCCCTGGCTTGATTTACTGTCAGTTTGAGCCTATTGTTTGATAGTATCTGTATGTTCTTTCATGCTGTCATTCTAGGTAAACAATCCTATGCAAGGGACAAGAGAGACACTTATATACTGTGCACACCAACGGATAAAATATAACTTTTATTAAATACTGATTAAAAATTGCCAGGCGAAAAAATGAAAGAAATACATCACAAAGAAAATACAATTCCTGCCAATCAGCACTATTTCACAAATATTAGAAAACCCAGTATACAGTCTCCACTCCGTATAACTCCATTACTGCCCCCCACCTGCCTGAAAGCATTGGTTACTTAATTGCCTCTTATACCGTGTTCACTCTGCCGCTCCGGATTTAAGACCCGGGTTATTGCCAGGGCACACATCAGCCCAGCTCCTCAGTCCCTGTGACTGCTGCTTAGACCCAGGAAATTCCCGGTTCAGAAACGTTCATACTGAACACGGGTCTGCCCTGGCAAAGTCCTTACACTGTGTAATTTGTTTACTGTTACTTTGGCAGCATTAAACAAATTACGTCAATCAAGTAGATTATGTGCTACCTGGGTTGAAAAACCTGGGTTGCATCGTTCACACTGGCGGCTACCCGGGTCTGATACCTGAATAACCCTGCAAATGTCCCGGGTCATTAGATCCTGGTTGCAGCAGGCACGCCCATTCCCACTGAGCCACGGCCCGGGTCGTTGGGGCTTGCCCCGGCAATATCCCGGGATTTTGGCTCCGTGTGAACGGGGTATTAGTTAAGAGTCAAGGCAAGGGGAGTCCTATCAAGCCCTATTTTCTAAAACTAAAAAATAAATTAAAAAATAACGCCTCACGGCGGCACTTCGCTCCGATTGGACTCCTATACCCAAAACAATGAAAACGGTCTTAGCGGATGATGCAGAGTGGAGGTGGAGAGGTAGCGGAGGAAGATCAGCCGGACTGGGAGCTGCTCACGCGCGTTTCACACTAAGCTGTTTCAAGGCTGTGATTGTAGGTTGTGCTAAGCAGAGAGCCAGCTCTATTTAAGAACAGAAAGGGAACTTGAGTAATAGTGTTCCTATTTCTTGTGACGATTGTTCGGATTTGGACGTGTTGTAGTGACAGAATGGATGTCATAATGTTAGAAATTGAATGTTTTAGAAATTTCAGAGTCACAAACACTAATTGTATTGCAAATCTGTGTCCAGTTTACACTTGTGTTAATAAAGGGTCATTAAGGAACAGAATGGACTCCTGGTGTGTGCTTTACCTGTCCTCACTTATATTGCATTTGACTACGGCTGTTCTTTTCTTTTCCATGGTACATGCTGGAAGCCATAAAGTTAGGAATGCAGATATTTATTCCATTCTTTTGGGTCACACCTTGCATTTAATAACTTTTTATATGTCAGAGGCTCACTATGATCAGTCTATAGGGCTTGGAATAATATCATAGACGGGCTCTGCATTGTTTTATTTCTGGACGTCATTTGCTGGTCATAATTTTTTTTGTACCTATGATTTTTGACTGTTATGTGCTGCAGTTCTATATAAAGTTATTTATGTTCTTTGTTGGTGTGGGTCCCCGCTTAGAACGGCCTTATATCAATAGGACCGTTTCCTCCAAGCCGCTGGCTGGGATTTCAGTTGCATATCCCTCGATGAGGCATAGCAATCGATCCACGGAGCACTGAGCTTTCGGTGCTCTGAAAAGTAAGTTATAAAAAAAGTCCCTAATTCTAACCCTAACCCTCCCCTCTCATTAGCCTCCCTTCCTGGCAGCCTGACCCCAACACACCATCTCCCGCAGCCTGATCTCAACCCTCCTCCTCTACGGCTAGACCCTACCCTGCACCCTGAAGAGGTTACTCACCTTTCCTGCGTTAGCGGCACATCGGAGGGATATCGTGGCGGTGGTATTTGCAAATGAGAATGGCATACTCACCCATTTTGGGGAAAAAATTGAAACTGGGCAGCATTCGAATTAGGGACATCCAAAAAGGAGCTTTCAGATGTCCTTATTTTGAAAATCAAAGCTTCTGACTAGGGACTGCAAGCTGTCCTTTGTTTAAGGACACATTTGAGTTCTGAGGCTGGATAAACCCTATCATATAATGTGAATCTATTAAATATTTGCATTGAACAATAACATTGTTTCCATAAATTATGTTGTCTGTCTATTGATCCATAATAGTAAGTAACACATTTATGATTGATATATTTTTTCCATTAAAAGATTAAAGAAAATGTTATTTAAAACCTTAAAACCTCAAATACCAATATTAAATACTTCAACAGTTGTTCCCTGTAAAAATATGTTATATTGCTCTTAAAATATTTCTTTATTAAGTTGCTGCAGTCCTAAACTTTACAAGCAAACTCTTATTCCAAGGTTTGCAAAATCTTAAGTATTGGAAAATGTAATAAATATTTAAAGGGTTTATCCACCTTCTTTATTGAAGTTGCTGGAGAATTTTCTGCAAGCTTATTCATTAAACTTATTGCCCTTTTCCTGTTACCTGTCTCTGTGGGTTTCAGCTATGTCTTTATATGATCCAGATATGTTTTAGGAAAAGTAGAAATTCTCATTGGTGTTGGGAGCCTGTGGGGTTGTCATGGACAATCTATATTCATTTAGGGGTGAGTAAAGCTGTCCGTACACTTAAGCAGTTATCGGTTTGCTTATCAAGTTATCAGGTGACTGGACTAAAAATCGCTATAGTGTACGGCCAAGATTTTTTTTCCTAATGACAATAAAATGGTCAAAAAAGCTTGCTTGCTGAGAGTAACAGGAGGTACAGTCAATCAGTGTAGAGACTCAGAGGCCATGCAGCCAATCAGCTGCAAGGGCCTCCTGTCCATCTCTAGAACCTAAATTTGCCGCAAGGATTGTCAGTCCCAGCTAGAGAGGCAAGTGGCATTGATATAGGAAGGAGCCTTTGCCTAGTGGAAATTCTCCCTATTTATCAGGCCATCACCTGCTCGTATCTTATATAGCTTGGAGCAGAGAAGGGCCAGGGTGGGGGGTATAATAGCAGCTTTTCAAATATATCAAGGGGTGTAGCAGGTAGAAATGTGGACTTTTAATAAGAAAGAAGTGTATAAGAACACAAGGGCAGACATTTAAACATGGAGGGTGGTAGGTTTAGAGTTATTGGGGCTGATCCAGACCTAATGAGGTGCCGTTACTACGTAAAGCTTAGTGTAGGGAGGTAGGGAGGGGTTTTAGTAAATACGCTCCTGTCCCAGCGTATTTACCCTCGCTTACGCCGGCTGAAGTTAGGGTAGCCTTCAGCCGGCGTAAGCGAGGGTAAATATGCTGGGACAGAGGGGAGTGTCGGGAGGAGTGCGTGCCGATACGCTGTGCCTTAGTACGCACAGCGCGTAAGGGTAGGTCCGGATCAGGCCCAATGTGTGTAAAAATGACTTCCCTGAAAGGGTAGTTGATGAGTGGATCCCATCTAATGTGGACTAACTCATAATACACTTTAAACATACTTGGGGCCCGATTCAAATAACAGCGATATCTGATCACAGTGGTTTTTCACAAATTTGTATTGCAGAGTTAAATAGGCACCTCGTTGAGGTGATTTTTAAAATCTTCTTATTTTACTTACCCTGATAGGCGCACTTCACGCTTATTCCTGTTTTCGCGGTCAATTGAATCAGGCCCTAGGAAATAATATAAGGATATCCTAAAACTAAGTTATGGTTCAAATACGGTCTTTATAGTTTAAAAGAAAAGCAGAGCAGACTGTATAGGCTATGTGGTTTAGCTGCTGTTAATTTCTGTGTTTCTGTATATGTGCACTCTTACAGTAGGTGTTTCTTAGATTAAATTGTATGATTTTGAGAGTGACTTATAACCATTTTGAAGGTTAGAGATGGTTAAAATATCTTAGGCCTTTATCCTTGGCCTATTGGTGGCATGATAGCCCCGGACATCACATCTGAAGAGTAACACTCGGTGTGGATTGTGCACATGGAACCCTCCAAGCTGTAGATTGTGGGAGCATTGCTCAGAGTTCCGTTCAGTGTCTCTCTTTAAAATTGGTCTCGAAGACTAGATGCCAGTGTACTTTTCAACGTGTACGTTCTGTCCGGCTAAGTGATATTCCTCTAAATTGATTTGCAGTTTGTCTGGGAAGGGCTGCACATGATGTGCTTTCTGTTTCTTTTATTTTTATTTTATTCATTTTATCTAAAGTCTCCAGATCTGCACCTGGACAAACTGTTATGCCAGGAATGCAAATGTATTTGTTTGCATGCAGGGAAAATACAGTCTGCTTTTACATATAGGAGCACAGATACTGGACGCTACTAACTGCCTGTTGTTCTCTAGTTATGAGAAATGCGGTGTATGGGTTTAATCGCTACACTTCCGAAAATCACTCTACTACTCTGCTTGTAATTATCTTTCTAACATTTTCATATGTATAATGGGGCAGATCCAGAACTACGCATTTCCGCGAATTTACGTGTGGCGGAGACGTAAATTCGCAGATTTGTACGCACTGCGCATGCGCACCACAGAAAATACGCACATTCACGTAGCGTATTTTCTAACGTATGGCTAATTCACGTATTGCTAACGTAAATACTTACGCGTGGGCGTGCCAAATTTACGTTAGTGACCAATACGTGCGTTTTACGTGAAGTAGGCGGGGGGTGGTATTTAAAGTGTACAGTATGGGCATGGGCGTGCTAAGCTGCGTACGTTCGCGTAGTCAGTACGTCCGTTTGCGGAGCGGATGTATTACGTTAGGAAAAGTTAAGGTAGGGTTTGGGTCGCGTAATTTGAGAAAATACGTCCGTGCAAGGGGTGTGCCGTGGGGAGTGTAGCGACCTTGCGTGTACGAAAATACGCACCGCTAAAATACGTACGCACACACGTAGTTCTGGATCTACCCCAATGTGTATAAAAGTGTAATTCATTGTCTGCACATTCAGTAGGGAGCTTTGTGTTTTCATAGCAAGTCAAGCATGGCTGTCGCTGACATTTTAGGTACAGTTAGTGGCTTGTTCTACACGTCAGCTTCAAAGCTGGCAAAATTGGCAACGTGTGTAAAGATGACAGCTGCCCAGCACCACTTGATGACGGGGTCTTGCCACTAGTGATTGTCTTGAGCTGCTCTGCTATCACACTCTGTCATACGCAGGTATTTCTGCAGGCTCATCCAGTCTTTTCTAGATTGTATAGGTTTACTTTCCAGCTGGCAAATGCAAACTGCAGAATGGATATATAAGAAAATGTAATAGAATGATTCGAATTACATTTTAAATTCCTTATGATGCTATAAATCTTCACGTTTTGGGCTACAATGACCTCAATATAAAAAAATAAATAAATATGTAAGTAATGGCAGACACGCAACAATATTTTTATGCAAGTAAGTAGGACTGTAGAGTTGCCCAAGCACTACAGTGATTATTGGTCCAATCACCCAGTTATTGGACCCAATTGTCACTCTAGTGTGCAGGCAGGATGGATTTCTGAAACACCCAGCAATAGGTTCAGAACTGCTAGGGGCCAATAATGTTATTGTGTAGTGTGCAGCCATTTTCAATGATCAGACCTGTACCTCCACCTCCTGGCAGAAGTTTCTCCATCTTTGATTCCATAATTATTGGCAAATACAGCGGCAATAAGGCAATTAAAGCCCTGCATTCTGCAAGAGCTACGGGGCTTCCATTACTATATTACGGCTATGCTTGCTGATGATTACAGAGTCAGACAGACAGGAAAACTTCAGCCAGGAGGTGGAGGTGCCCTACACTACTGACCGGAGTTACTGCAGCCAGCCAATTAGCCAACTGCATGGGCCTCCTGCTAAGATTGACAGGAGGCCCGTGCAGCCAATCTCGGCAGCTCCTCCCTCTTCAGCCAGAAGCATCGGTCCTAGCAGGAGAGGTGAGTGGGGCCAATATTGGGACCTTAACCTGGAAGAAAATCGTCCCCATTATCGGACACCTCCTGTTTGGAGCTCTGGTGTATGGTTAACTTACAATATGATATTGTGTTAGTGTGTATGCTCCCACAATCATAGTTTATCGTACCAAAGCACATCGGATAGTTTTGTCTTTATTACCGCTCTAATTTTTACAATTAACATTAGAACGTCCGTTGAGCAGAGAAGTCTCAGATCTGACGGTAAATCTTGTTGGTGTACACATGAATTGGCATGCTCCTCTGGACTTTGTCGTTGGTAAGATCGTTTAAGTAATCGCGTCTGCTGAATTTTTTTGAGGCATGTACCCAGCTTTACATCATTTTAACCCCCTGTACTTCACATATTTAGGACCCATACCTCAGTGCATTGACCTATGTTTTCTATAACTGGTCGTCTGCTCATTAATATCTGCATTATCCTCCTTCCTAATATTGGCTGTTCTGAGATTGAGACACATATATTTGCCTAAGCAGAGTAAGATTTGTGAATATTAAGATGTGAATTGATTATACTAGACCTGAGTAATTGTTTGTGTGTGTGACAGGATTTTTGATAGGAAGTTGATTTGTGGCCTTTGAGTCAACTAAATTGTGAGATTGTCAATTACCTGATTTTCCAATCTGTACAGATATAGCATAGACTTAAGCACTGGTTGAATGGAAGGTACGCATTTAGAATTATTCCATGGTAAAGCCTTTTTGTATTGATAATTAAGCATGGTTCCATTTGAAGTTAATGGCTTGTACTTTTGTGCATCAGGTGGAGATCATTCTTGCACCTTAAATCCCTTTCTGGAGTCCAAATAAAATCAGACAAATTACATAAAGTCCTTTTCACATATGAATGTGTAATTTGAGATGAGTTCACATTTCATACATTTTAGTTATCAATCAGTCAGCATACCCACATGCATTACAAATATACACCTTGACACTCCTTTTCCTACACACCAGTGTATGATGTGTCATGTTTCATTTAGGCCCTAGCTGTGGGAAGTGGATGAGGATCATGATGAAGCAAATGAGAGATAGGGGTGTTGGTGCAAAACACAGAGAAGCTAGTAAATGAAGATTTGTGCTGTGCAATTCTCCCAATGCTACCTGATGCATGGCAGCTTGGTGATGATGTCATAGGTGAGAGACGACAATAAACAAGAAATTACTATGGAAGGCTTATGTTCTTCCTACAAAAGTTTTTGAATATAGAATACTACTTTAAAACTTTTTACATTATAATTAAACTAGAATACTGTACAGCCGATCATTGTGCATATCTATAGTCTAGAGCAGTGTTTGCAGAATCCCAGGTGCGACCAGAAAATCGGTTCTGGTGCATGCTTAGCAGTATAGACATTGGAGCTGCACTTACACCTTTTTTTTATGGTGCAAGCTTAGACCTGAGCAATACCATGTTGAACTGCAAGGGGAGGGAGCTTTAAACTGTTAATGCAGAATTAGAATTCAAAAGTGAAGTTTATAAAGTTCAACTCTTTTCTAGATTAAACATAAAGCTGTGCAGTATGTGAGTCATATGTGCAAAAGTATTTTCCGTGCATGCAAAATAATTCTAATTAATTAGCCCCCCCCTCACATTGCAACATGGTTTAGCTCACTTGCACCTGTTTTGCCCTTACTCCCAAACTCTGGATCAGCCCCATTGCCTGCGTCACAGCAGAGAATTTGGGGAGAACTTTTATTATGACTAGGGAGGATAATTTTTCTGCGGTTGAGGAGGAATAAACAACTTAGTTTATCAGTATGCTCCATAATAAAAGCTTTTTACACCTCCTTAATTTCTCTGATATTTTCCCAATAATAAAGGCCTGTATTCGGAGTACTGGACGTATAACATATATGTCCGGTGTCTGAAAGACCGCATTTCCGCAATCTACGTAAGAAAAAGATACGTAGATTACGTTAAAAAATGACTACGCATGCCCAGTAGTAAAAATCGGTAAACACTGGACGTATATGTTATATGTCCGGTACTCTAAATACGGGCCAAAAATGTTATATCAGAGCTTGAGAAATTTCTTTAGAATTTAGAAGCCAGGTCATAAATTTAGGAGTCGCATTTTAAAAGTAGTATTTAATATGGACTTTCTGAGGAGTCTCTCTCCCTCTCCTTCATTCTTTGATTATACTAATAAACTGGCCATGGTATAAGTAGTGGTACTTGACCAGATACCTTAGTGGTATTTCTCATGTGTCTTACTGCAGTTGGAGATGGTCTTTCGACTTTGCTCAGTCACTGCCAATGCGCTCCACTGGGAAGTTATTGAAGAGAATATTTGTTGGGCTGGGATAGGGGTCATTGGGAAAAGGAGGGTGGGTTAATGCCTAATCTTTGCCCTGTAGTTTATGTTCAGGACCGTGTTTTTAGAATGAAGTAAAGGGACTGTGGCTATCAAAGATGCAGTCTTAAGACGGGCAACTTCAAGAACAGCATCCAGCATCCATCTGGTGTGTAGGGTGCAGCTTATCTTCAGCCACAAGCAATGGGAAGTCCAGAAAGTTATGGACTGATCAGTGCCACTTTCCCAGAGTACATTTGACCTTGGATAAATCTGTCTTAACCGAATATTTTGACCCTTGCACCATAACAGCTTGTTTCTGTGTCTATGTAGAGTATCTGGATTTTTATCTGTGTGTTATTCCCCATTAACATGTAAAAGGCAACTAGCTTGCTGACAAAAGAAATTGCAGCAGTGTGCACTCACATTGTGTTTCTGGAGAAGAGAATTTCCATTCCTCTATGCCGTATGGATTTAGTTAAAGCCAGTATGATCCAGTTACTATAATTATCCTGCCACAACTTGCAATTTCCTTGTAATTCTCTCTACATGCGTAATTGAGAGATGCAACAGGAATAGTAGCTGTGCTTCTACTAGAATCCAGCTCTCCAAAAATAAAGCTTATATGTTATTATTTTACTTATTTTGTAGCCATAAAGCTATGGAAATAATTCAACTTAATGTTGATTTAGAAAATAGGCTGTTCCATTATATTTTAACTCGCATTGTTTTGAGGCATCCGACCTTTTATTTCCACAGCGTTATTAAGATTAGGAAAGGGGATAATGGCCGGGGCAATGTTCAAAATATTATGTTGCTATTAATAGCCAAATATCCAACTTCTTATACCATTTAAGTGTTGGGGGACTAACTATGTTGCAGTTTGGAAAGCTACATAATCATTATTTATCTTTATTTTTATGAGTCCCAGTATCTGCAATTGATGACTGTTTACTTGCACTCAAAACAGTTCTTTGATATCTGTACTAAGTCTGGATACACATCTATCCAAAAATCAGACCGATCGTATGATTCCAGATAATTTGGTCAGATATTAAGAGTGTGCACGCTCCCACAATCATGATTTGTTGGGATAAAACGGGTTGCGTTAGATGATTTGGTTTTATTAATGTGTTAAAAAAATTCACAATCACCAATACTATGTTGTTGGATAAAAGTGTGTTGTGTGTACACATGTACGTCCGTCTGTCTGACTATTCTGGTAGTCCTCTGTGCAGCATAGACAGATATCTGAACAGTGTATATGGTGTCACGATTGTTTCAACAGGTGTTTCAGAGAGAGGGTGGTCTCAAATCTGCTGGTAAATTGGTATAGTGTGTGCGTGATAATCTGCATGATAATCTGGACTTGCAATCGTCGGTGAAACTGTAAAGCTGGGTACACACTACATTTGTTTCACCCAATAATTGGTCCAGTGAAACGGCTGGTTCAAACGATATCGTACAAGTGTGTATGCATGCACGATCAAACGATATTGTGTGATCGCAAAGGGCATTGGGGTAGATCCAGAACTCCGCTTGCAATACGTTTCCTCGCGAAGCGTATTTACGCGTGCGTACCTTCTATACACTTCCCTTGGCACACCCCTTGAATGTACGTATTTTGTCCGAGATCCGCTTTCCAAACCCTACCTTAACTTTTGCCCGCATAACCGATGTCATCCGCTCACGTACGTATGAGCAACATGTATTTACGCAGCTAAGCACACCCATTCTGTACACTTTAAATAACTGTACACTTTAAATACAAACCCCGCCTATATAGCATATTTCAGACGTATTTTTGACTCGCGTAAAATTGGCACGCCCACACGTAAGGATTTACATGACACATACGTGAATGGCCCATACGTTCACAACGCTGCGGAGCGTATTTTCTATAAAGAAATTGGATTGTGAGAAACAGTGTAGTGTGTACCCAGCATAAGCGATCACATCTCATGTATGTGTGTAAGAGAGGTCTGCAATATTTAGATTAAGTGATAAAATGCAATGTGCAATTCAGCATTGAAGATAACTTTCTGTGCGAGTGTGTGTGTGTGTGTGTGTGTGTGTGCGTGTAATATATATATATATTCTCTGGAAAAAGTTGTGTTTTGCTCATTCTTATGTTGTATATTAGTGGGGTTTTTTCTACTTTCTCGGCTTTTGTAGTAGCCTCTTAGGCCACATTTACTAAGCTGCGGATTCGGAAAAGTGGAGATGTTGCCCATAACAGATTCTAGCGGACATAAAGGAGATCTTGAATCTGGTTGCTATGGGCAACATCTACACTTTTCCAAACCCGCAGTTTAGTAAATCTGGCCCTTAGGTTGCTTTTCTTTGTATTACCGCTTTGCTTCCTCACCCTAGTGATCCTTTGAGTTACAGTCGTAGGAATCACATGTTATCATTGCGTTATGCCGGGCAGTTGCTCTACTAACTTCCAGTACAATTTGATTGGTTGTCAGAGTTTTCCTTAAATGTCTCAAACTCCTACTGGTACAAACATTTTGGCCAATGCAGCCAGCAGTTGCCTGTTGAGGAAGAGCCGGTCTGGCCATTTAGTGCTTGCACCCACTGTGCCATAAAAATCATAGCCATATTGTTTAATCTTGCGTGTTCATTTGAGCAATGGTTTACAGTAAATACAAAATACTTTGCTATTACAGACACTCCTGTTTTTAGTGAAAATCTATTGTTTCTTTGGTCAATCAAGTCTTTTTTGCAAGCTGTTGTTGTGATTAAGCAGTAAGCCTAGAGGTCCATGCAGCTGTGGTAGCAGTATTTTTCATACATCTCTATTTCATGATTTTGCTTTTGAGCGCGGTGTATGCACAGGCTTGTGATGTCTTCCTGCGAGAATGCCTGCTTGCCTTTTATCATTGGCATGAAGGCACACTGTGTAATCTCATGATCATCCACATACACTGCCATAAGCTGTGGCATTTTTATGGGTTATAATGAGCTATATTTTACTGTTTTATTGTGTAGCGCATTTCAAGCCCTGCCAGGATTCTGTGTGGTGCTGACTCCTCAGTGTTTAATGCTCTGCCCCTTCAGATATCCCTTTAAAAACCAATTCTGATCTCTGAAAGTCCTAGTATAATGCTGGTCACATACTATATACGAGATTCCCGGCTACGGACATAAGGTTCTGATTACTGTAACGTCGTATAGCTCCCACACGCTGCCCAATGATAGGGGCTAGGCACCGGATTCACACTTAGGATTTTGCTACTTTTCCCGTGCGTATTTTTAGGGACGGATGAACTGCACATGTGTAGTCATTTTGTTTACGCAAGCTACATAGGATTTAGGCATGGAAATCCATTACGCATGGACTTCACATCCCTGCTTAGTGAGATACGTCCGAAGGGGCATTCCAGACCTGCATACGTGGGAAGTTAAGTGAAAGTGGTTGGGGGTGCAATGGCCTAATTCGGACGCGGTTAGGAAAGTTTGAACGTACCTTAGCGACCTAAGCACAAATATACGCATGTAGAGTTAAGGTTGTACTATGGTGGCGAATGTCCGCTTAAGTCTTAGGCGTGTATATTTTCCAATCCGTGCATACGTTTTTCACATATCAGTCTGAATAGTCCTAGATCCCTAACTCCATGCTTGCGTCTTAACTCTCTCCTCATGATCTACCAACAGTCCATGCTTTTCCAGGTCTCCTCAGAGGAGCACAGGTGAGATCATTACTACCACCTTTTGGACCTGAAAAAAACATGGACCGAATTTTGTCACCCCTGCACTGCACAATCATCCTGTACTGTGCGGCCAGCAGGGCAGACGGTACACAGATGGGTGCCACCGATGCTTAACCTCGGCTCTGCAGCAGCGGGTACTGGCGGTATTCTAGAGCTTCACATTAGTGGGCCAATGCCCGGAAAGGAAAGACTTCCCTGCGCATCAGCCTGCAGTTAATGCATGTTCGCACGTAATTTAGCTGATTTACAAGTTCAAACCCTACCTTAACTTTTCCTTGTGTATCTGCGGTCATACGTATCGCCTTGTCGTGCGTAACTGCCTAACCCAGTCCATACTGTACCATTTAGATGCTTTTCTCCGCCCACAATGCGTGTTTTCTGCTTGCATAGGGATTATACGCCGCTTCGCACGTAGTTACGAACAAGTTACATACGATCAGAGTTACGATCTGGCCCAATGTCGTTAAAGATATCAAGACATTATCCAGATTTAATGAACTGCGATTTTAAACGTTACCTCTTATTGGGCCCTTCACAGAAGCTCTGAACAGTGTGTATATTGAGGCACATGGCTGCAAAGTCGCTGTCATGCTGCATGAGTTCATGTTCTAGAATTGAAATTCAATATTCAAATCCACACGGTCAGCCGGTAACTGCTTCCTGCAGCGGAATCCATAATCACTGACTGCCGAGGGTTTCCTCCCAATAGATATAAAACAAGGCGCTTATTCCTTATAGGAGTCCAAAGGAATACATCCCAGCATGCTTTGCAAGTTATTAGCTGCTCCGATGCTGTTGGATCATGCTGGGAGTTTCACACCCCCTGGAGTACCTATGGCTGCTCTCTTTGATGTAATCCATAAGGGTGTCACTTACACCTTATATTACTTAGAAACAGAACTCCGCTTGCAATCCGTTTACTAGCGTGGCGTATTTACGTGTGCGTACCTTCTATACACTCCCCTTGAATGTACGTATTTTGACCGATTTCTGCTTTCCAACCCCTACCTTAACTTTTGGCCGCGTAACCACTGTCATCCGCGCACGTACGGATGGGTAACACGGATTTACGCAGCTAAGCACGCCCATACTGTACACTTAAAATGCAAACCCCCGCCTACATTGCGGAATTTTAGACGTACTTTTGTCTCACGTAAAATTGGCACGTCCACACGTATGATTTTACGCAGCAAATACGTGAATGACCCGTACGCACAGAGTTACGTAGCGCATGCGCAGTACATACAAAATCTCGTTTTTACGTGTCCGTCAGGCGTAAATTCGCACAGAAGCGTTGTTCTGGATCTGCCCCATGGTTACACTGAAAACACCATTTAAAAAAAAACAAAAAAACAAAAGTGCGTAATCTAAATATCTGATAACAGATCGAGCATATTCCTAGACCATACATTGCTGCACTCTGTGAACACGAACCTCCACCACTTCTGTGGACGACACTCCGAACACAGCGGTGACGGAGTTTCTCAGCGTGTCCTACGCCAATTATGTCCCATGTGTGCAAGGGAGGCCCCTCCCCTCACACTAAAGGTGAGCAGGACCCTAACTTTTAAAATTCCACTGCTGTCCCCACGAAAAATGCACAATCTGCATACCTCTCCGCTCTAACCAAGCCTACTTCAAGTACACTTACCGGCCCATAATACATAGCAGTCTGGTGTTCGGATTCCCAGTGAATCACCGCTTTGTCCGAGATCACCAGGGCATAGAATCGGCATATACCGACATCTAGCTTACCACTATTTGGACAATGTTTACCATATGTAACCTGCGTGTGTGTCTTTATCTCATCTGTCTGGTTATGTATTCATATATATGCAAGTGTGTAGCCTTATGAAAGGCTTGTATCTGGGGTTGCTTTGGAGGAAGGGGTCCCTGTCAAGTTTCCGGATCTTAGCAGTCCTGGCCTTAATAAAACCTTTTCTGTCTTTTACAGCCTTAGCTATGGAGCTGGACACCCTTCTCATTCAGAAACGGAGCTCCTGCATCGACAGACATATGCTGCCACTCATCAGCTCCCGGGTTATGCCACCACACACCATCCTACAGGTACTGCTTGTCGCTCAGACGCCAGCTTCCCTTAAAGGGAGTATTGGAGATATACAATGATGTTTACATACAATTATTGGGTTCACAGGACATCAAGCTATGTGTATAAAGCACGCCATTTATTTCTATAGGAGGACAGTTTTTTTTACATGTATAACCAATGAAGCTATTGTTACAGGTCTATCTGGAATTTTTGACACAAGCCTCCATGTGGCGGGTGGAAACACTACAGAGACGTCCGTCATGAACTTTCTCTCGGCAATAGAGTCCCGGACAGCTCAGGCGGCTTCATCAGGCACAACCCTCCTGCCGCAGTTCAGGGCTCCGTCATGGCAAACCGGTAATAGCAATACGTATTTTTCTATGTGTATTTATATATAGAGCGAGATATCTGTAATGGATACATGTTCACCTTCACACTGTTCATAAATAGGCACGCAATAACTCGGGCAAGGAGGAGGACTTGTATAAGGGCTTGTCCCCATGGCTAATCTTCCATAGACATTTCCCACTGGTTGCTGTTCCTCCTTCCTCTCCCTGTCCCTCTGTTCTGATCTGTTTATGGTCCATAGCTAGACTTTCACTACACTCACAGCTCTGAGTGCAGCTCCATCCAGCCCTCCGTGGATCCTTCTTTAAAGCTTAAGTGTCCTCACTTAAAATTAAAAAGTAGTTTTGTAGTAGGGACGATGCTTAGGTTGTCCTCACTATACTATTACACACACACTAAAACTCCAGATCCATCCTGGGAACGTTGTGTTTGTACATGCACGATTAACACAAAACTGGCATTTTCCCCATTGTGGAGCTCAGAAAATAGCTCCTTATTTGTATGTTTGGATCTGGTCCTGTGCTCTGTTTAAATTTCTAACTTGGTTGTTAGTAGATTTATGTCAATTACTCTTACTGAATATTTCTTCCTTTCTGATCTGTGCCTGCTGACCCCCCAAAAAACACATTTACACAATATTGCACCCTTAAATTGCCATCATGGACCAGGTACAGTTTGAAAATAAGAGAGAATCGAGTGGAAAGTAAGGGTGATGATACTTAGCCCAAGTCTAAATAACAGTGTAATAATAAAGCTGGTCAGTGTCTGTGTGCAGTAAGCAAAAGCAAAGTATTCTCCCTGCATGCAAAGAATAACATTCACTTGACTCCCCTTGAAATTGAACAGGTTTTGCCCAGGTGTAACTTTCTTCTTGATTCTCTTATTTTCGATCTCTGTATTCGGTCCTCTATGTCCTATTAGAATGTTCCATTGAAGATGAATTTTAAGTCCCCTGCTCTACTAAAAAAAATATAAGTTATATGCATAAATGAATGTAGAAAATAATGTCTTGGGTGTCTTTTGCGCAGTGTAATGTCCAGGTGACGTGCATTTATATAAGCTATTTTAATGGAATTTTCCCTGAAAATTTCTAAATGACTGAAATTGAAGCGTAAACTGGTGATAGACAGGAGGCACTGAAATGGGTAAACCAGGGGTCGTTGTAGCATAAGGTATCCTTGTATAGAGAGAATTCAGGGATAGGAATACACAGAATTGACTTATGGCATATGCATGTGTCCAATAACTGTTGAACTGTTTTGCATAAATCTGTTTTTCATGTTCAACGCTATGAAGCCAGTTTTTCTAGTAATTGGTGTTAGAGAGGACAGTGAAATAATTCCCTTCAGTGGGGGAACATTCTGTGAAAGGACTTACACTGGCGATTTGAATTAAACCATCATTCTTAACTAAATATGCAAAGAAGACATTGACACAGGTAACAAATACGGTAAAAGCAATTAAAGGCATCTTCGTTACCTGCAGACTTTACAAAAGGAAGATGCAGTTAAACAGCTTTTTTTGAAAGCATCAAGTTTCAGTAAATATAAAGCTTGTGAAGTGAATTCCTAAGAGCTGGCCAAATGTTTTCTGCTGACATCAAAGACTTTATGCAACAACAGTGCACTCTGCTAAATGCAGCTTCCCAATGAAAAGCAGAATATAAACAGAATGGAAGTTGCTCAATCAATTTATAAGTATATGTTAAACAGGTGCGTGAAAGGCAGGGGGTTAATCTGCTAGCCACAGAAACAAAAGGAAAGAAAAGCCCCAGCACACTGCCATAAACCAGTAACAAACTCTACTGTTCTATCTGTAAAATAAAACACAGAAATGTTCGTTACACATATTTGATCAAATATGGGATTAGCCACCAGCCACCGTCAAGGCCTTTCTGTATATGGTGGTCCTAACTCTAAAATTGAGAATCCCAATGTTGGGTCCCATATATATGTTTATAAATTGAGAGCCAACTTACCTAGGAGACACCCCTTAAAGTCTCCAAAATGGCTGCTGTGAAACAGCTCTCCCTCTCAGCAACTGATCCCAGACATGCCCACACACAAAATGAAAAGCAAATGGATTTCTTTTGGGGAGTTTAAAAATTCCTCTGGGTCATAGACGGGTGTGTGTAAAGGCTTACATGATCTAGTTATCCCTAATATACGCAGTGTGTAGAAGTTTAGTTTTTTTTTTTGCCACCGTTTCAGTGCTGTAAATAAAGTTCATTGTACGATAGATTAAATATCTAGAGGTGAGAGAGGCTTATTGTCCCATAATACATACTTACAAATTGAATTGTCCACTTTAGGAGAATGTATTCCTGTTCCTCCGACTATGTGGTCTGATTATACCACCTTACTCTGCCAGTGCAGTATTGTGCGGTGTAAACTTCCTTCATAAAGGTTGAATTCAGCCAAGTCACTAAAGGCATTGGATGTTTTGTTTTTTATAGTTACAAAGAGGATAGATTATTACATATTATAGCTCTCCTGGGGCAGCTGAGAATCCTTCTACCGGTGACAAACGGGCAGATCCAGACCTACGCGCGGTTTACGCTTTAATACGTAGCGTATTTACGCTTTTGTAATTACTATGCGCTACCCTAGGTGATACCATCGGTCGTACGGGTTCTTTGCCATTTTACGCTTGCCACACCCTACCTTAACTTTTCTAAGCGTAACTGCTGTCGGTCGTACTGGCTGAACGCACTTACGCACCTAAGTACGCCCATACTGTAAGATTTAAATGCATCGCCCCTCCTCCGAAGCGTAATTACGGGTGTCGTATGACTGCCATGGCTCTTCGTTCGTAGTTACGCTGCTGATCTTAGTCTCGAAAGTACGTTCAGAGTTTCTGGTCATAACATCTGCCGCGCGCAGGACATGAAAAAACTGTGTTTTTACGATCATGACGAGCGTGAATACGCTAGCGGGCGTAGTTCTGGATCTGGCCCAAAGGTCATAAATTCAGGGGTATATTTACTGGAGCCTCTGTGGAGAAAATAGTGCAGATGTTGCCCATAGCAATCAGTCAGATTGTAATTCCCCTTTACCAAATGCGTTCTCCAAACTAATAACCACAATCTGACCTCTCTGTTTTCTCCTCCGCACCATGTGCTGTCTGCTGGTGACATGGAGGAGCAATCACTGCATTTTATCCACAGGGCAGGTCACCCTGCACCCACTAATCCCTCACCTGCTGTAACCGCAGGGAAAGCCAGAATCACATTGCTTGGGCGCTTTTCTCTCTTTCAGCGGGTGAGCACGGGAGAAAGAGGCCTCAATGTGACCTCCCTGGCCCCCTTTCCCCTGGATAAACTGGCGGATGCTTCTTCATGTCAATTCAGTTGCCAGGGACTATATTCATAATTAAGTCTGCAGACTAAAGTGCTATATATGTGGGAGTCTGCACTCTGTGCTGCTCAGAGTTCCCCCTCATCCATGCATAGGAGATGCACATGGGGGGTGGGAAAAGGCATGCAAATCATACACTAAGCCCTTACATGCAATATCCTGCTTGGAAGGGTTTCCATGCTGGATACTTCAGGTAGGGTTCCTGCTGGCAGGTACACAATACACACCGTGCCCTGCTCTCCTACATGCGGACTTGTGAATTACAAATTCTGTACAATGGCCTCTGCATCAGTCCCAGGTCCCAATTTCCAGTCACCTGGCGAAAGATATTTGTCGAGCCCTGTATTACAGACATCATATTTTCCTTCTACTATAGAAACGCCATTAAATATACCCCCTTGCAGTTGCACTTATTATTTATTTAGCACTCTTTGCAATATCTGTTCCCTACCACTTGGACAGAAGCTCATTAACCATCAATTATGTCTTAAGTATTATGGGAAGACACGTGAGTACCCACAGTAAAGCCACACACTGAGAATACACTCTGCACACTGTTTGCACCTTTAATTGGAATCCTAGCTATGTCTTCTATGCTGTGAGGACAAAGTGCAAACCATTGTATCTCTATGTGCCCCAATAAAGATAATGGGCTGGATCCAGACTTAAGAAGGAGCTTGAATTTAAGGACCTGATTCAGACTTAAGAAAGTTCTAAAAATAAGAACCTAAAGTTACTCTTGAGCAAAACCATGTTGTTTTCAGGGGGAGTCAATTTAATTGTATTCTTTGCATGCAGAAATACATCTTTGAATAGCTTACTGAAAACAGATACTGACCAGCTTTAGTATTACACTGTTATTTAAACTTGGGCTGGAAATTATCACCTCTCAACACTAGTACTGTTTGCAACACATGAAATATGACTCCCCTGCAATCACCATGGTTTAGCCCAGGAGTAACTTTCCTCTCAATTTCAAGCACTTAATTCTGTATCCAGCCCCATGTAACTTGTAGCTATAGCAATTACCCGAGACTGTTGCTTTACAGACTAGAAGCATGTATGGGATTTATCATTCATTAACAATGATGTTGGAATGTACCTTTACATGTATTATGCAGAAAACTGTCTTTCTTGTTTTGTGATTTATTGTTGTTTCCATTGTCTAGTCTGTACCTGTATAGTGTTTTACCATCTTCACCTGCAATGAATTGTTGCTACAATTTGCTATAATCCCCTATTTCGTTTTTCCCTCAGAGTTTGACTCTGTTTCGTTGTTTCCAGGCATGCATTCCTCCACGGCAACAGAACTGTTTGTGACCGGAGCACTGCAAACGTCTGGAACATTTCCAACATCCGCTCTCTCTGCCTATCAGCACCCAAATACATTCAGCTCTAGGAACTTTGCCACAACCCCATCTTTAACCTTGCAAGACGGGACTTTCAGTGCAACAACCAACGGTCTTCTGTCTCCTCATGACCCTCTGTTGCAAATAAAGTCATCCCAGACCCCGACGGCCTTGACATTTGAGCGCCTCGGCAGTGCTGTGCTGAGTACCAGCATACCGCAGTCTTCAACATATCGGTCTGCCCAGGAATCCGCACCACATCTCTTACAGCCCCAATTCAGCTTATTGCCATCTGCACTCGGTGGGACCCAGCAGACGCCTCAGCCATATAGTACATCCGTTTTTACCGGTTCTACCGCCTCCATTGAAAGAGCACTTCAAAGGGAATGTAGTGTTATCAAACACCATCAGAGGCCTTCTAGTACACAGTCTGTACAGGCGCAGATATCTGGTACTCAGCATTCCTTACCGAATTATTTAGCCACTGCAGGTGGAGCTGTTTTGCAGGACACGGCAAGACAGTCGGCTCTATTATGCCCTCCGCTCGGGGCTCTTACTCAGGTGAGCAATGGTGGACCAGTGCAGAAAACACCTCAAGTTTCTGTAGAATTATCCCAGTCCTACCCATCCGTCATACCATCCCCTGGCTACCCTCCATCCTCTACCAAAACCAAGAACTGCCCTACGAAGGCGCCACCAAGGTCTTCAAAGACCCCAAAATCTCAGAGCGTGGCTTCTCCTGGACAGACGCAAAGTTATACCAAGTCTTCTCAAAACCAGAGTTCAGTCATTTCAAGCCAAGCACAAGCCTTCTCCACAGCACAGCTCAGCAGCCTTCTGCCTGTGAGTCAATCGCCCAATTATGTTTCAACACAGTCTCCAAATCTGCCATCTGCTAGCCAGTCACAAGTCTTTTCAACAATCAAATCCGAAAAGCTGCCTCCGCTGTACAAACCACTGACCGCATTCTCCAGCCAATCACAAACCATAACTTCTGCTAGCCAGACACTAAGTTACTCATCAGATCAGCCGCTTACGCTATCTTCAGTCTCAAGCGATAACTACTCTGGTCAGACGCGAGATTTGTCTTCAGCTAACCAGACGCAAAGTTATTCTTCCAGTAACACTCAGGGTTTAACTCCAGTCAGTCAATCACAAGTTAGCTATTCATCTCAATCACAGGTGATGTCACCAGTAAGTCCTCAAGAAAGTTATAATTCAGGACAGAACCTACCACTAGCATCTCCATCTCTTCCATTTTCTGCTTCCTCTCGCACTTTGCCTGCCTCCAGTCCAACGCAAAACTACATTTCTATGCATTCATCCCAGAACTCCCAAGACTCCACATCCCCACAATCACAAAAGTTTTTGCCAACCGTTCCATCGCCCTCGTTTTCGTCGCCCCCTCACTCGCAGTCTTTGCAGAACAGTAGAACGTCGGCAGATACCAAGTCCTACGTGAAGAGGAAATCGGAACCCAATCTGTATGCACCTGTAAAACAAGAGGATAAATTTCAGATTCAGGATTTGCAGGCGTTACAGCAGCAAACAAATATCGAATCTTCCACCCAAGGGCTAAATGATGGAGAGATAAGCACGCAAGAGACGGCTTACAGTGTTTCAAAGGCTGATGATCGATATTCCCAGAGTGTTATCAAGAGCAATTCTCGCATGGAAGACCAAGTTCTAGGTCTTCAAGGATCTAAAAAAGATGAGAGAATGATGAGTTCAGTGGGACACATGTCACAGCATGTTGGACACATAAACCATTCAACAGGCCTCGATGCTAAAAAGTCAACCGACTTGGTACAGTCCTCGCAAGTAAATGCTAAAGACTTGAGTCAACATAACATGCTGCATAAGGTGCACGATACAAAGCTGCCAGACCAACCGAGCACGTCTCCACAGCTCCAAGCCGTGTTGAGGCATCCTCAGCACCTTCAGCTATCGGGAACGCAGGTACTTTTAGATTCCGACTTACAAATCTTTCAGCAACTGCAGTCCAACTTAGCTCAAGCAAAAGTGCCCACGTCAATGCAACGGATTCAGAGTCCTCAACATGTAGCGCACCAGTTCCTTCAAATGGACGGACACATTATCCAGAGCAATGGAGGGCAGTCTCAACAATCACTCCACTCTCAAGGATCGGATGGGATAAAAATGGATACCTCTGATGGAAAGCATCTGCAGCCACACTTGCATAATAAAGATTTTGTCCCCAGATCTCGGCTAGACTCAAAGAACCAGTTTGATGCCCTAAACCCGATGTGTTTTTCAGAGAGCATGTTGTTGAGCGATGAACGGAACTTTTTGTCTCATGTTGATGACATATTAGCAGCCACAGCAGCTCAAGAGTTTGCCAAGTCTTCTAGTGGGGATAATTTGTCTGTCAAAACAGAGGACTCCAAGTCCCGTTTTCAGTCCTTGAATATGAGAAATATGCATGGAAACTTCACCCCCGATAAGCAGCAACAGCAGCATAATCTAAATAGCCTTTCGCTAAATGGTGGCCAAACAGCAATAAACCTTTCAACTGTATCTACAACTCATTCCAAAAACGTAAGTCTTGACCAGAATCGCATTCAACCTTTAGAGCAAGATTTGCCAAGCGGCATGGGTTCACCAGTTCTAGGGACCAGCCAAGACGACCACGAGAAGAATTCCGAAATGAACAAGCAGCAGGAAAATAAGGACACTAACGAGGTTTCGGAAGACGGCCGAGATTCAGAGTTTTTGGCCAGTGCTAAAAGCCTCAGTGAGGAGAGCGCCGCATCGGAAGGAGACTTTATCATGGGGAGAGGGGACAATTCAACAGTGTCTGGCCAGGTTCAAGGCCAACATATGTTAAAAACAGATCCTCAAGCAGGAGGTAGCTCCACTGGCCAAATGGAAGAAGAGTGCCAAGATTTAGCACAAGATGGGTTTCTAAAAGCCAAGGGAAAAGATAAGATGCCAATGAAACCTTTTGGGGAAGATGAAAATGCAAATCTCAAGCAAGTGAAGCGGAACACACAAATGAAACGTCCTTTAGGTAAAGGTCTGGAGGCTGGGGTGCAGTATTCCTCTCATGTAACTGAGGGCTACTATGATACCTACCAGCACCAGGAAAGGATGAGGCAAAAAATCAAAGAAGTGGAGGAGAAGCAGCCAGAAGTAAAGACTGGGTTCATAGCGTCTTTCTTAGACTTCCTAAAGACTGGACCAAAGCAGCAATTTTCAACTCCTGCTGTGCGCGTTCCCAACCGAATCAGAAGGCCATGTACTCCGGTCATAAAGTCCCCTTGCCCGGGTCCTCTTTCTCAGATGCAGTCTGCGGGTTCCGAGATTGGGAGCTCGCCTAAAAAGCCAGAGGATGAGTTTAAGAAGAACCTGGAGGCACTGCCCTCTTTCTCCTCGGACGACGATGATTCTGTTGGAGGCAACAATGACTTGCAGAAGAGCATCTCCACAGCATTATCTGCCTTGGATGAGAACGGAGATAAAAAGAATAAAGCAGGTGAGCCTACATCCACTTCCATTGTATCTGCATCCTCTGTGGTCCTCATGTTTTCCCACTATTCAATGAACTCTTACATAGACGTCCCTTTAAAAAATAATTTTACATAGGCACACATCAGAAACAAGTCTAGCCATATTGGACCGCGTGCAGACTACCAGACATGTAGCATACGTCCGGTGTTTAGCGTTTTTGCACATGTCGTAGTACATTTTCTACATTATCTACGTATCTTTTCCTTATGTAGATTGCGCAAATGCGGTCTGAAAGACGTAGTCTGCGTACGGCCCAATATTATTATTATTATTGTTTCTTATTATTATTGCTGCTACTAATATCCCCATACTAATATATCGAATATTCAATCAAAAAAGTAAAGAAGTCTTGTTTTTCTGTTGTGGGGTAACTCTTAATAAGACATTAAGGAGTATATTAATCAAAACCTGTGAGGAAAAAGTGATTGGTAATGACTAGTTTTAGTTTGGGCTTTGCAATCCCTTTCATTTTATGTTTCTTCCAACACAGACCTTGTGCTAAGTGACTGTCCCAACATAGTTTAGCTCCCTGTATTAATGTGATTGTGTAGTCCAGGCTAATGTTGGTGGATATATAATCCATTAGATATTAGGCACTGAATGACGACACACTGATGTCTCTCATCTGGGTTCATCGTATACCTGCAAATACATAGCTGTTATTTACAAGCAGCCCCTGATTTTTAAGAGAAGCAATATGTTCCCTGCTATCCGGTATTTATAACTAGGCCCCTTACGTCGGCCATACACGAGACAATTATTGGTCCGATCATCCAATTATCGGGGACGAATTGAATGGGTTGCCATCTTGGTTTTTCCCCCTCCAACCCCTCCCCTGTAATTTTTGTTCATCGCTGTGACCCATTGTGTTCCATATGTCCACTAGCTCCTAAGTTCCATACGTGCGTGAAATAGGCACTTTCCAAGCTCACATATGAATTTTTGGGTTTTTCAACTCGGGTCTAACCTAATGCACCTGATTGGAGGGATTTGTTTACTGTAGTTATGCAACAGTAAACGAGTCCCTCCCTGGGAGCCGTACTCAGCCCCTTCACAATGTCGGGGCAGCCCCAGTACCCGGAATATCCCAAGTCTACACTGGAGTGTTTTAATTAACCCACCCGGGTGTTTCGCCTTAAAGCCTTGTCAATAACCTGGGTTGAAAAACCCAAGATATTGCCGGGATGTTTGCTCACATAATACAATGTTGGTTAAACCTTCACCTACAATAAACTGAGGATATTTCCTCCTTATAACACTACTATTTTCTTCACTGTATTATTTCAGAGATTAGTGCTGTCCCTACTGTTGGGTATTAACTGCCTTGGCCAACCTGTAGTAACTGAGGGATTTCATTTTAGCGATTAGGACAGCCAGCCAGCTTGTGACAGACATTCCTGCACCAATAACTTTCATAGGGCCATGCCTTTCAGTGGGCACAAGGGGCCATGCCTTTCAGTGGGCACAAGGGGTCATGCCTTTCAGTGGGTCGTCAAGTCAAACTTGCCTTTTCACCCACCATAAGTTGAAGTCTGTGTTTAAACAGAATGTTTATTGTATAGTATTACATTATTCTTTATATAATATATATATATAAAACATTTAATATAATGGAATATGGTATTTTATATCTTAATATAATCTTGACGGGAAGTTGTTTGAATATTTGAACTATGGTGCATTATACCTAGGCCCAGGAACGTAAAATAAAGTTTTAGTGTAAAAAAACAAAACACTGTAAAGTCAGTGTGCTCACAGGGTCTCATTTAGGGTTGTTGTAGAGTAACATTTGGTGTTGCGAAACAACCAGCATGTACCAACAGCACAGGCATTGTAGTGTGTTGGGCTTGTGGATTTCTTGTTCTGGAGAGCATGAAAGCCTATACTGTTATCTCTTGTCAGGGGTATCTGCAATATGAGGGTAAGATATGATAACCAAGCCACCATTAACAAAAACTGAGGATGTGCCAAGCAGAGAGAGTGCATGTTTCTGATGCCTTTCCTTTCTTCCGAGCAGCAGACAAGGCCACAGCTTCAGGGAAACAGGACTCTCCTCCCGTGGCTTCCCCAAGGAATGCTCAGGATAAGACGAAAGGAGCAGAGCCACAGAAAGCTGCTCCGAGTGAACCCACGGAACCGCTAGCCAAATCCCAAGACACCATTGCAATAGAAGGCTACACGGATGATGAAAACATGGAGAGTGGAGGAGAGGGGATCTACCGGGAGCGGGATGAGTTTGTCGTGAAAAATGAAGACATAGATTTGCTCAAAGTAAGTTTGGATTCCTGTATAGAAGGGTATATGTTTTCCTTTTGCATTATTTGTCCACCTGTAGGTGTCTTTCAGTTTGTGTCTTGGAATGCTGTTGCTACTGGTTACACACCCTCTGAATGTTCACGATTATTAAAGTGGGACACTGTGAGGCTGGGTTTAGGATGAGGGATGGAATCCACACTTAGGAAAGGGAAGTGGTTGTGGTGGCTGTGCACACACCGCTATTTTAAGTGGGAAAAGCTTCAGGTAAAGTCCTTGTTTCTTTAGGAGAGGGAAGGAAACAGCAAACACAGCACCAGTGTAAGTCTGTGTCCAGCCCACGATCTTAGGAGCTTAGCACTAATAGATCCAGATTTAGTACAGTTATGCTAGCAACCTCCTAATATGATCCTAATTTACTTAAGGGCGATCGTCCCCACCAGCAAAACCCTACCTTCACATTTATACACTGGCTCAACGTATGCACACAGGAAGAGTGGTGCTGTGTTCTGCACGCAGCATGCATGAAAACGGCCCCAAACTACTAAATTACGGTCTGGGCCTATGATCTTTTTATCTTTTCATAGTAATACTACTGTCATTCTCCAGTTGCAATGCAAATAGGCTTCTAGTAACAGGTGAGAACATACAGGTATAAGTCTCCTTTCCTTTACAGTCCTTGCTATTGTATTGTTTCATATATACTAATACAGGCCCATATTCACACCTGAGAAGCCGACGCTTCTTAGGTGCGTAGCTTAGTAAAGGACCTACTGCTCATGTGTAGTAGGTCCTTTACGCAATCTACGTACCATTTCGGTTCGTAGATTGCCTCCAGGCGGTCTTTAAAGTATTTTAGGTAAAAGAGGCGGTGTAATGCTGTCTTGGGGGAGGGGTTTTGTAAAAGTGGGAGGGGGAGATATTTAGATTAGCCGGGGAGGGCGGGGAACGGTAAGGTCTGTGTGGACATTGCACGGATTGTTAAGGTAGCAGCACTTTTAAGTGCCTAAGGTACCTAAAAAAAAAAGGGGGCAGGATGGAGACAGGACAGGTGAGTTAGGTGAGTCCGCACCTATCTCGCCCCAGATGTTAACACGGTCCACAATGTTTATCGTATCTTGATGTAACCATGTCCACTTACTCAGCTCATGTGGGCAGTTGAGTTATTTAAATCAGATTTATGCATAGGAGCCTTCCTTATTGTTTGCAGGAAGCATTGCGCACTGGGAAGGAGCCCCCAGCCATTTGGAAGGTGCAGAAGGCTTTGCTTCAGAAATTCATCCCTGAAATCCGGGAAGGACAGAGATCCTTTGCTGCCACAAACAGTGTAAGTTCTGTGTGTACTCCCATGGTGGGCACAGTGTGCGTCTCCTGTAACGGTTGTGGGAATGTCCAATGTTAACATTTGTACCATTTCTCTTTGAACAGTACCTTGGCTACTTTGGAGATGCCAAAACAAAATATAAGCGCGTATACGTAAAGTTTGTGGAGAACGCCAACAAAAAGGAGTACGTGAGGGTGTGCTCGCTGAAACCCAAGTGCAAGGCTGCTCCGGTTCCCAGGTACATGCTTAACCTTCTCCGTTATCATGCGGGATGAATGTAACCAGCCTCTCAGTAGGCTCTAATATGAAGTTGGGTTGTGATGAAGAACTAGCACATGTCAAATATGGGATGAAGTCTGCAGTTCTCTCTCCTTACTTAAAGTGCTGCCAAGTCTGTGCTAGAATATGGCTTTATCTTTTGTTGGCACAACATCAGATTTGTTTCCTCTCCTCTACATTCAGCCACGCTTCTCGACAGCTAGTGTTTTAGCTTCCCACTCATAGTGGCTCTAAGCATCTATGTCAAGAGATGGGGGGAAGTGTCGAGCAAGTACTTACTGCTGTTGGCAGCAGAGCAATTATCCTTGTATGAACTAAGCAGATTACTTGTGAATTGTCTGTAAAGATATTTTAAGAAACAAAAGTGTTCTTGTGGGAACTTTTGGCCTAGTTCTATCTTATTTATTTATTTTTTTTTGTAAATCTAGCCGATATGTGACACATCCCAGCTATGACAGGGAACCCAAGGCGTCTTTTTTTCTGAACTGTGGTTCTCTCATGAACACTTTTGGAAAATTTAGACAGGTTTACAAAGCGTTCAGAACAGAGTATAATACGTTCTACTGTGGCAAGTCATGAAAGTCAGCAGAAATATAGGATATGACCTATGGATCATAGAATTTGACGGCTGATAAGAACACCATTTGGTTCATCTAGTGTGCCCTTTTCACCCACCCACCACCACACACACACACACACACACACACACACACACACACGCACGCTGTTTTTTGGCATGTGGGAGGAAACCGGAGCACCTGGAGGAAACCCATGCAGACATTGGGAGAACATGCAAACTCCGCCAGCGAATCGGCTGGTGCTGTGCTGGGCTAACTATCCTGCTTGTGCCAACCCTTGTCTCTTATTTTTTTCTTTTTCAGTCGAACCACTCACACAAAGGTTAATTCAAGTAACAAAGCGCCCGCTGAATCCCCTGCTCCGAAAACAGCGACGCAGAAAGTTGTCTCAACAAAACCAAAAGCCAAGCAGTCAAAGACAAAAGCCGAACCTCCACCAAAGAAGAGGAAGCAGTGGAAAGAGGAGTTTTCATCTTCTCAATCGGATTCCTCGCCAGACATGCAGAGTGACGAGGAAGGTGAGCCTGGGTCTGCCATAGGGCCAGGCCTGGCCAAACTGAGACTCTCCCAGGTGTTGTGGAAATACGAATCCCAGCATTCCTTAACTGCATAGGCATAGCTGATACCTGCCAAAGCATGCTGGGATTTGTAGTTTCACAACACATGGAGAGCTGCAGTTTGACTAGGCCTATAGCGCAGTATTCGTATCGGGTCCCTGACATGGGACTGGGCAAAGGGGACCGTCTAATGAAGACATGCACACAAATAACAGAGTAACTGCAGCATAATTACTAAAAGAGTATCACGAATACCTGACACTTTGTTGGAGCAAGAGACATTAAGAATATTTGAGGAGAGGTTAAGTGGTCGGCAGTACATAAAATCAGTGACTGCTCAGTACATATTTTGGCTTAGGGGAGAATTGAAAAAATGATGGAGACCCGGAGGTTTCCTGGAACTAACAGCACCTGGGAACTCTATGTAATTCACAAATGTAAGGAGTTTTGAGGAAGCTTAAGGCCTTTACCCCATAACACTTAAAGAATTGCTAGGTAATGACCTATTTCAGTTACATTGGCACAGATCTGTTCTCATAGAGCCAGTCATTTGGGCTGAAATATATTCATATTTTATACTGCTTTGTATGTGTTAGACTAGGTTTAAATTGTTAACTCTTTACTCATTGCATGTGATTTTTCTGTATTCTCTCAGAGTTTGAGCCCCCACCACCTCCAATCGTTACTCGGTTTTTAAACACGAGAGCCATGAAGGAGACCTTTAAGGGGTACATCGAGCTGCTTGTTGGACTTGCATTGGATGCCGACATGATGCAGAACCTGGAAAAAGATAACGGTAACCTTTTTACTTTCTTGCTTTAATTCCACTTTGCTTTGGTAGATGTGATGAATGCACAATAATTTATTGATTCCAGATAAAGTTCATATCAGATGCAAGAGATAAATTGGTGCAACTGTTAAGCATGCTCAGATTTCTTAACAGCTGTTGTGTGTTCTACAACTCTGGTTTGTCATCTGCTCCACAAACGGTGTGTTCTAATTGGCAGCACAGGCTACATTGGAGCACGATGAACAAAAAAATAGGTCTGGCGCTCCATATCAAATAATTTATAACACTTTATGCACATGAATAAGTAAATCACAATGTATCTATAGCCCCTATCTGTGTTGCAGTATGTTCACTCAGAATAGGCTGTATAGTTGTATTCTTTGCATGCAAAGAAATATGACTCCCCTGCAATCAACATGGTTTAGCCCAGGAGTAACTCATTTCAAGCACTTAAGTCTGGATCCAGCCCAATATCTCTTGTAAGACAATTCCTCAATTTAAAATGCCTGCAGCAGCCATATAGTGGAGGGGTCCAAGGAGGATGCTTAGATTTGGTTACTAATTTATATCTATATCCTCTGAGATAAGCATTTCTTAAGGTTTTAGGGGGTACCGATGACCCCTTTCTGGTTTTGCACCCTGTTAAAGTACAAATATGGCTGCCGACTCCTTAAACCTTCCCCATCACCCCGTGTGCCCCCAGACTGTGGTCCGCATGCCACTGGTTGGGAGCCCCTGTCCAAGGCTATGTGGTGGAATGGCAATTGGTACTTTCTTGAAAATTCAGTATGAATAAGGGCTGATGACTGCGACACAAACTCTACCATATCTCTGAATGCCTCTGCTGTGGTCTGCAGGGAGATTTCCCTTACTCGTTTTGCAGAGCAGAGCCCACAGCCACACTGACCATGCTGGAATGTATGTATTTTCAGATGATCTACTTCTGCCACACATGAGAAAAATCGAAGGCATGTTAAATGAGAACAGGAGACGACTGCTCACAAAACTACAGTTGGATCAGCCATTAAAGGTATGAGATTGGTTTCATTGCTGTAAGCCATGGCTTTGTATAAAGTAAAAATGCGCATGCAGTATTGATGCTTTCACGGGCATGCTGACGATCTCTGATACAGCTTAAATCTATAGGATCTATAGCATTTGTGACTCCCATGCTGGAGAATTGTCACAAAATGGTTTGAGTACAAAGAGAAAATACACGAAAATCTTAGCAAAGGCGTTTGATCACAGAGAAATTCAAATACAATCCTTACCGTTGCACATACGCCTCCCTTACCGTTGCACATACGCCTCCCTTACCGTTGCACATACGCCTCCCTTACCGTTGCACATACGCCTCCCTTACCGTTGCACATACGCCTCCCTTACCGTTGCACATACGCCTCCCTTACCGTTCCATACCTATTAAGATTTAAATAAATGGGATGTTACAGAGGCTGTGAAATGTTATTTTCATGTCTGTAAAGTATGGATGTATCCCTATTCTTGGGGATCACCTTCTGTAAAAGGATGCGTACAAGATTTGAATTTAATTTTCGATATTATAATGTAAAAACACTTCTAAATAAAGAGATCTTGTAAAAAAAAAAATGCATTAGAGTTTTTTTTTTTGTTTTTTACAATTTTTATTAAGCAAATTTTAGAGACGTATGAATAGTCTTTCTGTCAGCTAATTTGTTTTATCCTGGTTTTGTTTGTTTAAGAATGCCCTGGAAAACTACCCAGATATAACTACAATTAATCGCGATGCAAAAGGCAAATCAGGGGGCACTGCGGTGTGTAAAATAAAAGTACACGGCAAATGGTACAACAAGAAGACCATGCGGCCCGCTAAAACCGCTGCAAAGCAGGCACAGGTACGTCCCAAAATCCCCTATAGGGAACATTGTTTTATTATTTTTGTTGTCACTATTATTAACCTTCATGTTCTATTGTCCTATTCCACTAATAAGTAATATTTAGTGCCATAGAACATAAGCATATGACCAGTAGCTCTCCGATACCTGGCAAGGCATGCTGGGAATCAGTCACACAACATCTGTGTGTCATCCCTAGAGTTCTCTGAAACCACGACACTGAAACATGGAAAGTGACGGCAGATAAGAGCCACATGGTCCATCCAGTCTGCCCAGTTGTTTATTTAAAACTATACTGACCCTAGACCCTATTTACCCTCAATTCGGTTTGAGATTTAGGATCTCCTTATATTTATCCCAAGCATGTTTACACTGTTCTACTGTGTTACCCTCAACCACCTCAGATGGGAGATTATTCCACTTATCTATCACCCTTTCAGGGAAGTCATTTTGCACATTTCCTCTGAATCTACCACCCTCCAGTTTATATTCATGCCCTCGTGTTCTGTTACATCTCTTCCTCTGAAAAATGCCACCTCTTGTAGCCGGTCACAACCCTTGATATATGTGAAAGCTGCTATCATATCCCCCCTAATTAAAAGCTGATCGTATAAATGATTTGCTGTGTGTTCTTTTGTGGTTGATTGCAGTGACCGTTATTCTTTTTTTTATTCTTTGTCTTGCTACAGGAGTTCCCGGTCGATCCAGAAAAATCCCAGTTATGTTCACTTTATCACGCACTCCACCATTACAAGTATCACATGTATCTTATATGCAAAGACGAGGTAAGTGCTTCTCTGCCAGCACCAAGCCTGGCTCACACAGGAACCAGGCTATCACAGATGGCATAGTTGCATGAACCACATCGCACTATATAGAATGCAGTCCCTAGTCTACGTCTCCCAGAAAATGTCATCTCTTCACTGATGTTATGTAAAAAGAAATATGCCTGCAGGTTTAACAAGTCCTTCTGCAGTACTACAGTTAGTGCATGCCTGTTATAACAGATGACACTAGAGGGCAGTGCTGTGCCTACTGGAATGCGTTTCGTTTACATTCATTCCGTCTTTTAACATGTTTCCAGGTTACCTCTGTTCAGAAATCAAACCGGGACCTACAACAAGTGGAGCTTATAAACCACTGTCTGAAGAAAATGAAGTGGGTGGAGGATCTGTTTGAAAAGTTTGGCGAACTTTTGAGCCGGGTTCAACAGACTTGCTCTTAAGACACGGACATTTTTATTTTTTCCCTTTTTCTCTCTTTCCTTTCCTTTCTCCCTTTCTAAAGTATCTGACCGCTCTACTTCCAGTATATCACCCTGAGAACATTAGCATAATGAAAATGGAGACAAAAGACTGTAATATCACTATACACGTCTGGCTGGTCGCAGAAGACTGCTGGTGAATGCTTTGTTTCCTGTCTATCGAAGGATTATATGTCCGGGAACACCAGGGCAAAAAGCAGTGTGTTTTTACCTTTTTTTTTTTTTCCATCCAATGAATTTTTCTTTTATTTTGGCAATTTGAACCCGCATGCACTAAATATAGAATGACTTTGTTACCTATAGCGTTAACACTTAAACTGCTTTACAACAATTTGTTCTTTGCAACCTCTGTAAAAACTTCCACCTCTCCCTCACACAACTTTCTTCCATGCTCAAAAAAAAACCAACAACAAAAAAAACAAAAAAAAAAAACAACGAAAAAATATATATTTAAGGTGGAGGTACAAGAACAATATTTGCATTTTTTTTTTTCATTTCAAGACCACCGTATATAGGATATTGTACATTTTGTAAAACAGCAGAGTTTTGCGATACATCAATTTAAAATAGCCACAGTGATTAAAATAGTAGAAACAAATCATTATGCTTTATGGACACCTTTTACAAGTTTCTGGGGGGTTTGTTTTGTTTTTTTTTCTGTTTTTCTTTTTTTTTTTTTGTTCAGGAAACTGAACACGGAGCTGGTGCAATCCTTTGACTGCTTTTTGTGTCAAATTATATTGTAATGGATAAAAAAAAATGACATTAACTATTTTCCCTGTTTTGAAGAAAACTATTTTCCTTTATACTGTGTTTTTTCTTTAAAAAAAAAAAATCAATTGTACATTTTATCTCATGAATAGTTGTATTTTTCACAGAGAAAATATTGTGGTTAAAATTCTGTTTCCTGGATCTTTGTAATAATACACATCCCATTGTTTCTTTCCAGTAAGCCCTCTTCATTTTTCATGTTTATTTCAGATTGTATGCAATATCTCTTAAGCAATGCTTATTACCCCCTCCCACCTAGGTGTTAGATACAGTTTTAACCAGCATATGTATAGCAGGTTACTATAGTTTTTACATTGTAGACAATGCAACCAATTTTTTGATCCTTGGAAATAAATTACTTACTTAACATGTATTTGGTTAATGGACCGTTGATTAACAAAACCACTGCAAATGTTTTAGTTTTACCCATCTGTCCCTCCGTGTATTTGTGCTTTGTCCTGGGGAACGCAGACCTATTAAACCTAATGTAGGTTGATGCGTTCTTAATTCAACATGCACAATGGAAGAAGCCATTTTTGAGCTGGACATTACAGTGTTGTTTGCCCATTCACTGGGAACCATTGACATCACAGAGTGGAAAGGCTGTACTCAAGGATCGTCAGTTGGGTGGACAAGCACATAAAAGTCCCCTATGATTTTTAAATAGCAGCATCTTATTTTCATATCAGCATTTTAGGTTTCCTGCTTTCATGGCTTTTCCTATGAACAGAAAATGAATTATCTTACAACTCCTGCAACTTCTCAATGTATCGATTGTTCCTTCTATATCTTAAAGCAGTGGTACTTTCTTTGAAGTCTGATGTGAATCATGTTTATTACAGATCAACTACTGTTTTTAAATGTGCTTTAAGTTGGATGTTATCATTTTTCCGGTTTATGGCATTTTGGGGGTTTCTTTTTAGGTGTTTTTTTTTTTTTTTTTAAATCTTGTCACATTACATGCTTTATGAGTTGGGCTTTTGAATGGTGCTTCTTGTGGGGACGTACCGTTATTAATCCTGTTTCCCTAGGCCCTAAGTTAGGGCTCAAACCCATTGTGGCTTTTAAAATTCATTGTTAATGTATATAAAAGGATATGACACCTAATCTTGGGTGTGTTACCTTTATCTCTTGTGGTAGCAATTTTTTGGAACACAGCTTGTCCCCTATTCTAAGCACATGGTTATATTGTTAGATTTTGGCTTTATTTTGAGTAGTTGGGTTCTAATTGTTGTTTCATTGAAATGATGTTCTGTTTTAATTCCACTTTGGGTTCAGCACAGCTTCAACCAGATGTCACTCTTCAACATTCTGTGAACTCATTGGTTGAACGTTTTTCTGTTTTTATGAGGGTTCCAGCCATATTGACATAGATCCTTCAAACATATGTTATCTGCTCTCTAGTACATCTGCAAATGAACAATTTCTACAAAGGTCCCTTTCACTTGCACAATAAATATTGTAAAAAGTGTGCAAGTGTCATAACGAGACATTTAGAATGTATTGCATTTTATTCACTGTTGTTTTTACATTTATTTTATTGACAGATATACTTTACAGATTTAACATGTTAAACAGTCTTCACATGACCACGTTCTTAGAGAGATGCGTTTGCCGGTACAGCTGGCCCTATTGTGACAATGATACAGCCGCCAGATGAATGGTGATTAGAATGCAATTAGAAAATGGCTATTGGAAATGTAGGTGCCTATTTTGACCCGTTCCCAATAGTGACAGGCTGCGGCGGGCTAAGGTTAGGGTTAGAGCTTAAAAGGGAGGGTTAGGGCTCAAGGAGGGGAAGGTTAGGTCTGAAGGGGAAGATTAGGCAGCAGGACATGGAATATTAAGGCTCACGAAGGGGAGGAATAGGCAGCAGGACATGGAGGATTAAGGCTCATGAAGGGGAAGGTTAGGCAGCAGGACATGGAGTATTAAGGCTCATGAAGGGGAAGGTTAGGCAGCAGGATATGGAGTATTAAGGCTCATGAAGGGGAAGGTTAGGCAGCAGGACATGGAGGATTAAGGCTCATGAAGAGGAGGGTTAGGCAGTGGGGTATGGAGGATTAAGGCTCAATAAGGGGAAAGTTAGGGTTAGGCTACAGGAAATGGAGGATTAGGGAAGGTTTGAGGTTACAATAAAAGACTTAGCTGTTGGCGCAAAAATCTTCGTGACTCCAGGAGTAGCAGCACTGCCTCCTTCTAAAATGGAGACTACCTTTCATTGCCAGCAGTCGTTACAACTGCCCTATGATGTCTCTGTCTGAAAACAGACCCATCGTGCTGGCAAACCACACACTTCTCAGGATTGACGTAGGTTTAAACCATACAACCACGTGCTTACACACCATACCACCCGGATATCACATCAGGTTTTCTATAAGGCCTCCTCTCTGCTTGTGTTTAATACCATGATTTTAGTGCTAATGGCGGTGCATGGAATTGGCTCTGACATTGGAACACATTATTTACAATGCAGCATACCCACTTGCGTTAATGTTCTTTTCTTGCTGCATTCTGGGTAATACAGGTATGTCACGTACATTGATTACAACAGATTGGCCTCTTCTAGGGTTATTAAAGACTTGTAGTTGCTGTGCTACAGGGTTATGGTATGAAATCCTATGGAAATTCCCCCCTTAGACTGTTAAGCAATGGTGGATGCCTTGATATTCCTTTTATACCTGTCATAAATAGGAAATGTTTCCATAAGCAGAATGTGATATGCCGTAACTTATTTTGTATGTTGAAGATCTGTGTAGCTGGCAGACAGTCTGTTAAGGGTCTGTGTGAGTCTACAGTGTGCCCTTCAATATGCGATGATTAACATACATTAAGCGGTAACACCAGGTGTCTCAAATATGAGTTCTAAAATATCATACTTGGGAAACTGTTATGTGGTATGTTTGCTACTTATGTGTTCCGTATACATTTTTTCTCCGTAATATTGAGCACCAAGCATAAAATATACTACACCCATGTTCAAAAAAAAAAAACCCGTCTTCTGTTTTTAGTAGTCCCCCTTTTGATAACAAAAAAAAAACCAATAGTAGGGAAGAAATGCCTTGTGGATCTGCTTGTATTTTATTTGTAATCTGCAGGAATCTTTTGATTTTTCCCAATATTTTCTAGATTTAACGTATACAGCAGTATAAAATTATTAGTATGTTTGGATCTGCGTAATAATCTGCTATCGAAATACCTGAATATTTCACTTTTATATTTTCAAACTGTGTGATGGCTACATTAATGAAAACACAAACAAAGCAGTTAGCCATGGCAACAAATGGTGGTTTAAATGGATTGTACACACAGGCGTTTTAAAAGCATAGTTAAAACCTTGTAACTTACTGGTAGGTATTCATGACTGCATGTCGTGTATCTACAGATTCAGTCATGTGTTATCTATTAGACGGTTGGTAATAAATCACATTTACCATATGGCATTAAAGCTCTGATAGATTTCTAGGACTGGATGTGGTTTTAAGAAGCCGCTGCTCCGAGGGACTTTCAATTACCAGGAACCTACCTTTAACATTTCCACGTTGTCCTCTAGTAGAATGGGTTCAGTGTGGAAATCTGGATTGTATTTAAGGGCTTAATCAAGCCCTTAATCTACAGTTGGCATACCTCTGCGTCTCTCCACAGCATGGAAGGATGGGTCCTCAGCTGCGTGCACACATTTTTAATCTGTATTCAGTCCCTTGTTAGAGAGAAGAGGCCTCATTCCAATCATGGTGAGTTTGCGCTGAAATGGTAATTACGAAGGTAGTTTAGCATCGCCAGCAGATTATAATTCAGTAGCATAAGGCCAAATCCAGCCTTCCATGCAGGCAAGGGTAGGCCATCCAGAGTATGCAGATCAATCCTGAGATACTTGCACCTTACACTAGGCCTGATTCAGATTTAAGAAGGAGCTTGAAACTGAGAGGAATGTTACTCCTGAGCTAAACCATGTTGATTGCAGGGGAGTCATATTTCCTCTGTTGCAAACAGTATTAGAGTTGAGAGGTGATGTTTCCCAGCCCAAGTCTAAATAACAGTGTAATAGTAACGCTGGTCAATATCTGTGTGCAGTAACCAATTCAAATATATATCCCTGCATGCAGAGACTACAATTACCTTGACTCCCCCTGAAAACATGGTTTTACCCAGGAGAACTTTCCTCTTAATTTAAAGCTCCTTCTTAAGTCTGAATCAGGCCCACTGTTATGTAAGATAAATATTTATCCCAATTCTATTAGTTATTAAAGCAAATGATAGATTAGTCCAGTGTTGGCTAACCTGTGGCACTCCAGGTGTTGAGAAACTACGAGTCCCAGCATGCTTTAACTGCAAAAGCATAGCAGATACCTGACAAAGCATGCTGGGAATTGTAGTTTCACAACATCTGGAGTGTCACAGGTTAGCCAACACTGAATTAGTCTGTAATGGCCCTGTAACATCACAATATCTCAGAAAGTTCATTGAAACCATTTGTACTTGAATCAATTTGATAGTTATAAAACTGTATAAATGTAAATTTCTTGTCCTAATTTGGCCCCTCCTCCTGCTGAGTCCTTACTTTTGTTTCAGGCAGTTGACCTATTGGCTTCTACAACAATATGGTTAGCCAACACTGGCTCTCCGGGTGTTATGAAACCGCAATTCCCAGCATGCTTTGTCAGGTATCCGCTATGGCTGTACAGTCAGTGCATGCGGAGACTTGTGGTTTTACAATATCTGGGGAGCCACAGGTTGACCAGGCTTGCTCTAACGTCATAAGTGTGTCCAGACGTTATACTGTAGGCTGCAGATGAGATCAGATTAAGCAGGGGATTGTGGGTAACATAGGGACTTGAAAACCAGGTAATGGGTAGCGAGTGATAGAAAAGGAGTGGGATATCATCATGGATTATAGAAGAATACTGGGAATTGCCAAGACATCCAAATCTCCACAATATGACGTTAAAGCCACACTGTCTTACTTTGTCTTAAGATGATTCTGTTCAATGCTATGGAATTGCAGAGCTTGTGTTGCAATAGCAACACTGTTATGTGCGTTTAATCATCTACAGGAGAGGTAGAACAGAGCTAGGTATTGGATATTAATATAGCCTTTGTGCTACAGTGTGTATGAATGGCCCTCTCCCTGTCCAAGTCTTACCTTCTCTACTCCTCTTGGTGCCACAATTCTTTCCTTACTGCAGACATACAATGTGTTACTGTAGTATTCCATGTTTTGGCTCAATTAGACCCAGATTTACTGCAGCTACAGTGCTGTGCCAAACGGATTACAATGCCCATCCCAGTAAATTACCTGTATAAATCTCCTGTATGAAGTGTGAACGACCTTTCATCAATTTATTTAATCGTCTGAACAATGGGTTTATTGTCATTGTTAGGGTGAAGACACTAACACTTAATGTTAGCTCCATTTGTATTGGGTTGTTGTTATTTTATCTGTTGTTGTACTGATAGAACAGTCTATACTGCACATAAGAGAATGTGACAGAATGAATGAGGGTGACCAAAAGCCATGGTGTCTATATGTGTAATAATTCCCCTCAATGCGAAAACTAGGGGCCAGGTTTACTAAGCTGCAGGTTTAGAAAAGTGGAGACGTTGCCCATAGCAACCAATCAGATTGTAGCTGACATTCTCTAGTATGTAATAGTTAAATGAGAGCTATAATCTGATTGGTTGCTATGTGCATTATCTCCACTTTCCAAACCCAATCTGGTTGCTATGGGCATCATCTCCACTTTCCAAACCCACAGCTTAGTAAATATGGCCCTAAAAGTGACCTTTTATAAGCCTGGTTCATGGGATTTTTCTAGTCCTGTTATTTATTCCATATGTGCAACTCCTTCAGTCAGTTGTATGGAAACAGATCTCTATAGATAAATTTCTCATGCTTTACCCGTTTTATAGCCTGTTTTGTAAAGGATATGATGCATGTGTATTTCTATTATTAAAAAAAATATCTATAACTATGTTAAAACAATTTTTTTTTATAAACCAGTAGGCCTTGTATCACTGGAATATGATATATACTGAATACACATACACACTGTGCAGGTGGTACTGTTTTAATGGCTCTTATTATAACCGAAGGTCCCTGAGTGTTTGCTACAGGTTATAAGCTATGGCACAACTTTGAATCTTTTTATACACAACTAATAGCAGCTTCTACCTTTATAGTCCTGTGCATTGTGGTGGAGAGCCCATTGTCTGATGTTTTTCCCTTTTTAAGGTGTACCTGAGCACTACATGTAGGGCAGGCAGCCATTTTGTGGTCTGAATTAATCCTTAGGTTAGGCCAAGTGTTGGGAATCTCTAAGTTCTAGTATGCTTTGCCAGTTCCTATCTTTACTTATACTGTTAAAGCCAGATTGAGGGTTATAGTTTCACAACACATGGTACATACCCTGCAACCTGACCCATTCCATTAGGTACAAAATCCTCTGCTCCTCAGTTTTCAACTGTCAGTTACTATAGTAACCACCTTTGTTGCAGAGACAAATAGTTTTTTAAATATTAGTTGTCATTTCACCAGGTGAGTGACAGTTGGAAGCTCAGGGGCAGAGTATATTGTACCTAATGGAATGGGTCATGTTGGAGGGTCTGATGGTAGAGACTTGGGCTGGCCAAGCCTGGTTTGGGGGTAATCCAATCATTAAGAACTCATGTCCCTGTAATGATTGTAATTTACAGTGAATCTGGTCTGAATGTATGTGGCTATGGATTTAGTTGTTAAAACGGCCTTTCTCATTTGTTCAAAATCAAATGAAACCTTGATTATATCATTAGTGGGGTATAACATATGGGTTTCCATGTTCTGTATAAAAATGGTCATGACTGGTGTATAAAGTAATATGTTTTCGCTTGGCAGCAACTTTTTCTGAGGTTAGGATTGAGGAAACGGCTATGTAAAGGCTTTGTTGTGAGTGCACCTGTGTGGCCACGACTGAATTTGCAACATTTATACTAATCCCAGTGCAGACTTTACAGTTCATAGTTGTCTAAATGACCTGGTAAATTCACAGTCCTCCGTGTTTGTTACATTGGTTTTCCTACAACAGAAACCGTTCAACCCATGTATTTTAAAATACCATCAACGCTGATTATATATGAAAATTTTGTAGTACACAAAATGTTTAAATAATTACAAGAACTCGCTGTTTTATACAAATTATTAAAGATGCCAAGATTATTTCTGTAAAATTCTATTTTTTTTTTTTTATTATTATGGTATCCATCTATTGGTTGATTTGTTTTAAAGGTAAGTTAGGAAGTACAGGGAACATGCCATTTGCATTGTGTACAGCAGTGAAAGTCTTGTGTTTCGTTTGCAAGCCCTCAGATTTTTAATAAAGAGTCCTAATTTATTCTCTCACTCTTGTCATTATGTGCAACTGGCTGCCTCCACATATCACAGGTTGCAGCTGTTCCAATGAAGTGTCCTGCGTTCCTTTTACATTATTCATATCAAATGTATGCAAGTGTAAATAAAACGGTTTTGTATTATAATTTGCTGTTACTGAACACATTAAATTGAGATTGCTTTTTATTGAAAATGGGTAAGAATGTGGATTATTACAGACTTGTTAATCAGTGTTTTATGGTTCTTGGAAACTGGAAATTTTTTCTGATCCGAAATCCAATTGTGTGCACGTTCTTGACTTTTATTGGTGCAATAAAGAATTCTATACACGTGCCTACCAGTAAAATCTAAGGAAACTTATACATATGCTAAGATTGCATTTGCTTTAAATAAATCCACTTTAAGCAAAAGGCCTTAGAATAATTCAAATTACTTTTTGTTTTGTGCAATTTTTTTTTTAAATATATGGATCAGTGCGACCTATATGTTTATTGAGCTTTTTTCATATAGATGTTTTTTTCTTTTAAAGGAATACTCCAACCACAGCTAAAACTCTAAGGTGAATGGCACCAACCTACCAGCAACATCCTTTAAGAAACCACCCATATGAGTTAGGTGCTGTTCTGTCCGCACCTAACTCACTCTTTAAGTGTGAACACGGTCCAGAAATAGGAAAATTCTGGTCAAGGCAGATGTCCTATCAGAGCACTCTCTCACTAATCACTGTCCTGATTCTTGAATTTTTCATGGGTCCTTCCTGAGAATGGACAGGCGATTGAGCCCTGACCTTATGTTAGAAATAGTAGTTCTGACCTCTGCTTTTTTGGATAACTACTTGGAGGTGTCTTTCCTATTTTTATATTTGCCATCACGGAACATAATAATGATAAAACATTAGGTAGGAGCAAATACTGTTCCTGGGAACATAGGTTAAGAAATGAGAAAGGAACATTGCTAAAATATCTTCTATATGACCTATTACACTCCATTTTAAACTAAGACTTGTAAAGCCTGTAACTGCAGTGGTTACATCAGTGTTGGTTGCACGACTGTGAATAAGCATCAGTGATTTTGTAAGGCAGAAAATACTTTACTATTAATAACGTCAATTTTCTGCAGGTGAATTTAAAAAGTAAAGCAAGAAATCCCCTAAACAGGATTACACGAGATAACAACTATTGATAATGGTCAACCAATTTATTTAGTTAAGACCAAGTGATGAAATGTACAAATAGCCCTGAGAGAATTCTCTGACTACTGCAATTAACTTTATAGAAGAGGTCACATTAATGTTATATGCAGTTTTTAGCACTACCAATATATTTTACTCTCTAATTCTATATAACATCAAATGTACATCACAACCAGAGATAGGAAATAAGCTCTTTTTGTTTTGGGTGCACTTATTCACTATGATTTCTTAGATGGATTAGGTAAGTAATTGTCCACCTTGGCATGAGACTGGTAAAATACCCACCAGGTTTATAACATACAATATGTACATTTAAAGGGTTATTTAAACAAGTTTTTTTTTGTATTATGGTTAAATGATCATGGTTTAATGGTCATTTAAGGTCAAGTATGTGGAAACCCCTTCCTGTAATAAACTTTGCTAACTTTATTTTTGGGGTGTTTATATTTATTTTGCCTGCAAATGTTTTTTCATATAACATTTGATAAGAATTTTTTTTTTTTTTTAACGATTACGGGTGCTTTAGAAATTTATACTACCGCCTACATGAAAATCTTACCCAGGTGTTCTTTTATACAGCTGTAGTTCCGTGATTTGGAAAGTTCCGCTACGCACTATTAAATATCTATGGTGGCCAATATAACGCTTCTCCTGCCAGGGACATCGCGTGGAGAACACACACACACGTTACATGATAATCAGTGCCTGCAATATACCCAGTCTCTTCTATTCCCCTCCCGTATCCCCCGGGTATGACACATGCCTTGGTCACCAAAATACATTCTGGAAAGAAAATGTTTACTCTTGTTCAATCTGATAGGCGCTGGAAAGATGCAGATTGTAATACTGGTTTGACGACATTAATGCCTCGTAAAAAAATACTGTTGTTATAGTGCAATATTGGCAAATAACGATGACGATAATGACTGTAATCTATACTTAAAAAACATCCTTCCCCCTGCTCTGTATTGTCAGCACCACTATCTGTTCATCTTACACAAAACTACAAACACGACATTTAAACAGAACATAACAAGCTGAGAAAATGTTTTCAGGAAATAATTCTGGGTCTTTGCGCTCCTTAAGCGTGATTCAGGTCCTATGCGTTGGTATGCTATTATGGGGATATGCTGCTATGGGCATATAAGAAACTTTATTATTAATAGGGCTTCATATGCCTTAATCATCTGCTATTATGGGGGTATATAGAGCAAATCTTATGGGGTACCTATTTTTTTTTTTTTATAACTTTGCTCTCCACATGTTAACAGTTATGTTCCCTGTGTCTCCCGTGTGAGAGCTTTTGCATTTGTCATGATCTTTTGTCACACTTTAACTATTGTGCTTTCAGTTTGTGTTGCGGAAAGTGTTCAGGACACCATGCCACTCACAGCTAAAACCTGAGGCTAACAACTAATCCGCTACTGGTACAAAAAATGAAGCATACATTATTTATTGCTAAGCTGCATTGTGTGATTGTAAGCGGAAGAGTATTTAGAGATCAGAACAAAAAGTAATAGTTCCAAAACACTATAATTCCAACAAACTGTTCCTGTTTTAAACTATTTATCTACCTGTTTACATATTAACCAACCATAAAAAGGATCCTCATGAATTGTTAGGGCTATAGGTCCGGATTCACAGTTACGTCGTTTTCACCTTGTGTACGTTGTTTTAAGAATTGAGCTACTAACCCAATGGCGACCTTTGGCAGTGTGATGATGGCTGTGGGCCCTTGTATTAGCATGGGCCCCCGTGTAATTGCACCAATGGTAGTTCCGCCCCTGACTCTAGCGAACCGGTCCAATGTCGCCACTTTTCCCTCGACCCAATCAAGAAACTGTCCCTCAATATTGCCAACTAAATTTGCAGGCTGCAAAAGAGGAGGGGCTTGTGAGAAAACAGGCAGAGTTTTGACCAAATATGGCCATTTTTGGGAGGAACTGGGTGGAACTTGGTAAGTGCATATTTGGTCCCGCTTTTGGGATTTTCAGTGTTGGGAGCTATGGTTTCTCAAATCTTTTATAATATCGTACAATGTTTGTCCTTCATACATGCATACACACAAAATATTCTAGTATATTAAATATAAAAGGAGCCATAATGTCCCCAGCTAATGATTATTTTCAGGCATAAATTAAACATTGAAAGGCGCTATAGAGAAACGTAGCCTCTGTCACGCATATAAAGAAGCATTGTGGGTCTGCACAGAGTGCAGTATGTAAATACCCATTAAGGTTATATTTAATCCAGTGTTGCTACTCTTGCTTTATCATTTAGTATATGCGACCTCTGTTCTGCCATGAATATGGGTATTGTTTTACGGAGAGAGATCGCCGTGAATATAAGGCACAGTTTTTGTATCTCGCTCCAATGGGTTCTATTGTTAATAAAAAAAAATAACTTTCATAAATATTCATATAAATCAAATAACTGTAGGTGTGGGCAGCTGAAAACCCAATTCAGTCCTAGTGGCGCCGAAGAGTTGGTGTACAACAACAGACTCCTCTGTGCACTTATGTCGCTTTTATTTTGAATTTTTTTGCAGTAGTATTGTATTTATATTGTTTATTTTCTTTTATATTAGTACATTTTCCTTTGCTTTTTGTTTTACACTTACATGTCGTTGCTTATGTAATGTAAAGTAACATTTGAAGTATAGTTTTGTCTTGAAAGGAAGGTGTAAAGTTTTGCTTTTTTTTTTGAGTGTGGGGACCCACTTTTACCATCATACATGTGATGCACTGGCTCTTAAATTGCATGTCCATTCATGTGTACACACTATACCAATTTACCATCAGATCTGAGATCATCATCTCTCCTCACCATCTGCTGAAGCAATTGTGGCTCCGTACACACTGCACAGATCTCTGTCTATGCTGCACAGGAGGGGATGCAGTCACCGCTTTGAATGGCTGATTACAGAACCGTATCTGTGCCAGAAATAGTATGAAAATAGACAATTCCTATTGGAGACGGGTAGTATGTAGAAATGCCCCTATTTTGACAATTTCCTGTTCATAAAAGCGGGAAGCTTAGGGTTAGGCTGAAGGACATGGAGAGATAAGGTTAGGCTGCTAGCAGGGGAAGGTTCTGGTTAAGCTAATAGAAGGGTAAGGTTAGGGTTAGGCTGTGGAACAGGGAGGATTAAGGTTAGGCTGCGATAAAGGAGGGTTATGGGGTGGTTAAGGTACCTGGTATTCTTTGAAGCCTTCTGGCAGTGGCACAACATTTTCACCCTGGAGACATCTTGCAATATCATGGCTGTTCCCGCTTTACAGTCGGGATGTGGTTTTCACAATTTATCATTTATCCAACATTGTGCCATCGATGATCATTCATTTTAAGAGATTCATAAAACGCAATCATGCAATGCAACCTATTTTATCAGTAAAAATGAAGATGGCGGGAGCGTGTACACTCTTGAGATATCAGGAGTCATGTGATCATTATCAGGATAATTGCATGAGAGTTTACTCCGCTTTAATCCCAGCTCTACTCTTCCCGTTGCCATTGGACATCACTGACCAACAATCTATGGAAGCTGCCTCATGCTATCAACAGGCACCTGTCACCTGGATGTGTCTGCACAGCTCTCTTTGTCACTGGTGCTAGGAGTAATTACAGGTAACCTCACTTGCATGTTTCCCAGAATTCTAATTAGAAATAACTTTTGTCTAGGACAAAAGGAAAAAGCTAAGATGGAGCTGTATAAACCCAAGTGCCCAGTAAGTTTAAAGGAAACATTCGGCCCCAGGTTTCAGGGAAGGTGACCGCCATAGCTGCCAATTCTGCTTATAAAGCTGGACATACATTAGGACAATTATTGGCCCCAGCAGGGGGTGGGCCGATAAACAGGACGATTTCCCGCTAGGGAAATGTCCCGTTATCGGCACCATGCACCTCTCCTGCTGGGACTGCTAATCCTATGAGACTAGGGAGCCAGTCAGTAAGCTAGTTGGCGCCTTTAAATCAGTGGGCGCGAGAGCGCTTTTGGTTCATTTACCTGGCGTTTTAAAAATTGATCTTATCTCCTAACTAGAGCAATTATTTGCCCGATCATCGCCCATTCAGCTTGCTACCGATTTAAATCAAACATGTTGAAAGATCATATAATTGTACCAGAGCGTATCTGGTGCGTTTATTTGATGTTTGAAAAATTGATGCTGGCCATTAACTACAGCGATTATTTGCTCGATCACCCGATAATTGGGTGATCAGGCAGATAATCGCTCTAGTGTATGGCCAGCATCAATTTTTTTCCCCCAGTCACAGCTTTTTTTTTTGCTTGGCGCTGGTTGCATTTTTTTGGGCTTTTATTTATTTTTTTAAGTTGTTGGCAGAGCAGTGGGGAGAACATCAAACAAAGGTAAAGTATATAAGGTGTTAAATGGAAGGAGAGGGGTTAATAGGATTTGAATAGAGGATGAATGGAATCTGAATGCTTATCATAGGACAGTGTGAGCTACAGCAGAGGTGTTAACATACTAATAGACTCTGTTTACTCTAACAGACTCTGTTTTTGGTGGTCTTAACTCTAATACTGTCAGAGTTCCAACTTTGGGTCATATATCATGTATTTTGTAATTGAGAGCTCACTCCCGGCAGAGGTCCCCAAGTGTATTAGAGTTAGGACCAACACAGTGAAGCTTTGTAAGTGGCTGGTGGCTTATCATATATTTGCAGATGTATGTAACTAATGATCTGACGTTTATTTTATAGAGAGAATGTCATGGTTGGTTGCTGGTTAACTGCAAGAGTGTTGCGGTGCCTCTTTTTTTTGTATCTGTGAGATTTCCCCATAGCTTGCTGAGAGAGAGAGAGAGAGAGATATGCATGTTAAAATATAAATATAATGGTGGTCTCATTTTTTGGCTGTTTAATTTTGGATTGGGCTTGTTTTTAAGTCATCGGTTGCTTGCTTTGTATTTCAGATCTGGCAACACTGGTGACAGCCAAAAGCCTAATGGCCCACTAGTAGTTGGGCAACTAGAAGTAGTATGGCATACAGTGGTACTTGCCCCCTTGGCCCTGGCCATAGACTGAATCATTAATAATTCTGAAGCAGGGGATCTGTCAATATTATCGCTTTAAAACATTACTCAGATTAATATCTAGATTTCCAAATGGAGAATCTAAACCTGTGATAATGCACCTAGGAGGAAGTAACTGATGTGTAAATCACATGAAGGGTTATCTCTAACATGCATGAGATACCAGGGCATGCAGTTGCCAGTACGAAAGGCCCAGCTCCAGCTATAATACAGCTGAAAGCTTAGTTTCGTCTACCATTGCCGACTGCTTTTTTTTAATTGTGGAAATATACATTCCGGGTATACATTCCATGTCAAATGGTCTTATTTTGGTAAGTACCCATTCTGGTTAGGGTTAAGCTTCAGAGAGGCGAATGTTAGGGTCAGGCTCTGGAGGGGGAGGGTTAATGTTAGGCTGCAACATGAGAATTGTTAGGAGTGTTTTAGGATTAAGCTCAGCAGAGTGGAGGGTTAAGGTTAGGCTGCATGAGAAGGATAGTTAGGGTTAGGGGATTGTTCTGGTTAGGCTGATAGAACGTTAGGAAAGCCGGGGACACTCTCTATCTGATGACAAGCTATCCTTTGAGTCACCATACTGCCCATTATTAGATTATGGGGCTGATTCAGAGATGCACTTACACCTTTTTTTTTAAGTGCAAGTGTGGACCTGAGCAATACCATATTGAACTGGAAGGGGAGGCAGATTTAATTTGTAAAAGCAGAATTAGAATTGAGAGTTGAAGTTTCTTAGCTGAATTCTATTTTGTGGATTAAACATAAAGTTATGCAGTATGTGAGTTCTATGTGCAAACGTAAAGTATTTTCCCTGCATGCAAAAGATTTAAACTTACTTAGACCCCTATTTTGCCCTTACTCCCAAACTCCTATCTATCTATCTATCTATCTATCTATCTATCTATCTATCTATCTATCTATCTAT
>WWET01000325.1:211144-231073 GCA_011038615.1 Limnodynastes dumerilii
CCCCCCCGGTCACTAGAAGTATAGACAGATGAACGTTCGCTTGCGTGACTGCAGATAATTAATGTGCTTAATTGTAGAGCTTACACTGGTTTAAATAGTTAACTTATTGAACCTCTGTGATTGTGAAGCAAGCTGGCTACACTATGGACCATATTCAGTTAAAAGGGTTAGGTGCAGACAGATCTTCTCCTAACTCCCTTGTTCAGCCCCTAACCCGCCCCGTTTTTAGATACCTTATGGCAATTGAGTGCCATAGGGCTACCTTATCTAACCGTGCGTAGTTTCCTTCTTAAGGAAACTATGCACGGAGAATGTCTCCCCGGCTAATCTCAATCCCCCCCTCCCGCTTCTAGCGAAACACTCCCTGAGGCGGCATTAGCACGCCGTTTTCTTAACCTATCCTTTCCTAAACTATTTTGTGCAATAAAAAAAACACGCAGAGGCAGTCTACGTATCTAACTGGTACGTAGATTGTGTAAATGTACTGCTGCACATGCACGGTGGTTACGTTCTCAAAATGACGCACCTGGAAAGCTGGAGCCCCTTGGGTGTGAATCAGGGCCTGTATGCTGATTGGCCCACTTGGGCATAGTCAGTTGTTGGACTTATGACAGATCAGTCCTTATATCTGATTTCTGTATTTCTGAATCATCCAACTGCTGCTAGTGCAAGGCGGTGGGGAGAAATTGGGTTTTGTAATTGAACTAAGTGGTATCTTAGAGAATATAAATGGCCTGAGTTATAAGGGCATCGCTCTAGCTCTGTATCCTGTTCTGGACATGATATAATACTAATGTATTTTATTTTTTTTCCCTTTTTAGGTCCAAACCTGAATAATAAGCCTTTTAGAGCCACTTACATCTGGAGTAGTATCATCCATGCCCTTCACACTCAGGTAGAGGTAAAGAAGCGGCGACACCACTTAAAGTCTCACCCGGATTGTTTTATTGGCTCAGACGCTGTGGACGTTGTCTTTGCTCATCTGGTGCAACACAAGTATTTTGGCGATGCGGATATTGCTCGTTCCAAAGTTGTGCGGGTGTGCCAGGCCCTCATGGACTGTAAAGTGTTTGAATCCGTGCTGTCGACGTGTGTGTTTGGGAAGGAGAAGAAACGTTTGGTGTTTGAAGACAGCAGCTGTAGCCTGTACAGGTTTCTCAATGTGCCCAACCGGCCTGCTGGGCTGGTAGACCAGGGCAATGGCCGGTGTACACCACAGAGGTACAATGGAAGGTAAGAAGGCCTCTATCTGACCTTGGTGATGGTCATAGTTGTAGATTCTCAAACTGGTGAACTGACAGTACAACCCTTGGTCCCTGAGTGAACGCTGACCCTTACAGGTTACCATGTTGGGCAGATTGCATTCTGGGACTTGGATGTGGAGCTTTTAGGTGCAGTGTATGAAGGTCTGTAACAGTTTCTTTGTGATTCTTCCAATGTTCTTAATAACTGAGCCCTGTATGCCAGTCACTTCCTTGGACCCTGCTGCTTGTATGGTGCAGTTGGGAATTGTAGTTTCACAACACCTGGAGTGCCACAGGTTAGCCAACACTGACCTATGCATTCAAATGCATGCTAGTCATGTACACTCTGGTGGGTTGGTTTTGATGGCTTACAAATCCTAAATTTGCATCTGATTAGGAACTTGGCAAGTCAGCCTAGATTGATCCCTATGCTGTATACAACAGACTACAGTATCCTGGAGACCTCAAGGAGATAATGACGACTTGCTCATAGTACCTCCCTGTGACAGACCTAGTACAATGTATTCTGGTCCATAGATCCTTCATTCTGCTTCTGAAATGCAATGTTGTCATTAATAGTTTTACTTTTCTCACTCTGTGGTTTGCCCTGGGGAAATAAACACAATAGACATTATCACTAGCTAGCTGCTGGTGTCTGTAGCCTCTTGTAAACAGTATAAATCGGTAATTGAGGTTTTGTAAATAAAACATAATTGTGAAAGGAGAGGAGTTATTGGTGTATAGGGTGTTTTGTTGCATGTGTAATAACTTGTTAGATAAAGGTAAAAGTTAAATATTATTCCATGCTATATAAGTAGAACAAGAACTCTTCTTGAGAGTTGTGATTGCAATACAACTAGGTGTCCAGTGCCCCATACAACTTGGTGACCTGTGCTACATTAGCAGAGTATACAGTGGAAGTGTTGGGTAAGATTACACTGACTACTGTGCCTGGGGTTCTTAGAGACCTGCAGACAGCAATTGCTATTGCATTTGTTCAGCAAACTCTGCTGACATGATCTGTGAAGGTGTCTGTACATCTGGGATAATAATGCTTAGCGGGGGACACATGTGTTGCCAAGATGTTGAAGTTAATTTGTTCTCAAGATCCTGGCAACGAAAAATTCCTTAAATTCTTATTTTTGCTTCAATTCAAGCTTTTGGCTATACAGCTTAAGTGGGTTTGGGATAAAATATTTAAAGGCTTAATGTTCGGTCTATGTCTTTATATTGATTTGGTTGATTTTTTTAGCATGGTAATGCTTCCGTACTGATAGACTTATAACCAGTATTTATACCTCTGCATCCTGCATTGTGTGTACATCCAGTTCAGGCTGTTCTGCAGGTATTTTCGGAGCCTAATGTTTCTAGTACTCTGTGTGTACAAACTAGATCATTCTAGGAATTTCTCTGTTTACATGGCAACGTGTTCCAGGACGGGACTATCGTCAATAGCTTAAAATCCCAAAAGGACAAATTAGTCGTGTGGTGTTTGTTCGTGGTAGACAGAGTAAACCTAGGTTACTGGGAAGCAAGGAAAGGGTTTAATCCAATTTTGTTTTAAACTTGTAAACGGGACCTTCAAGAACACTCAAATGGGACATTTGAACACAATTAAATTTTTTTTTTTTTTTTTTCCCCCACATAGGTCCAGATTCACAGTTACGTAGTTTTCGTCTTGCTTACGCAATCTACGTACAGAAATGGTACGTAGATAGCGTAAATAAGCTACTAGGCATGCGTAGTGGCTCAATTCTTAAAACAACGCACGGAAGACTAAAACTACGTAACTAAATCCGGACCATAGTGTACATTGGACCTTATCAGGTGTCTATATATAAATTTCATAGACAGAAAGCATAGACCGAAATGCTGTACATGTGAACCTCTGATTCAGTAGGCTGCCTCCCATCCTCAGTGTGTAAACACAGTTTGACCTTGTTGCATTGTTCTTATAGTAATCTTTTAATATGTCACCAGCAGGCATGAACAGGCAGGATTCCAGGCCTCTCCGGTCCAGGCACAGAACTTAGAAGATCTCTGGCATAACCTTAGTCTGACGCCGGCAGACCCGACACAGATGAATCTCCCGATAGACCTTCCAAGCAGTGGTACGTTTCGGTGTTGCACCCTTGATGCCCTGTGTCATGCTTTAAGACTCTGGTCTGATGGGACACAACATTTGTTTATGAAAAGTGTTTTGATTTTGTAGCGAGGAACAAATGCTTCAAAAAGCACTATACAGGTACATGAAAGCTCTACAGTGTGTTTGGTCAGTCATATAACTTGATGTAACTAAATGTTTACATTATATTTAATAGAATCATTACATAGTGATGCCTAATAACAAAACTGCTACTTGGATGTCCTATACTAGAAGTACCAGCCTCTTGTGGTGCAGAAAACGTGAACTTGGCTTAATCTGTATTTAAATGTTCCCAGTTTTGAGAACTTGTATAGAAACGTCTGAGCATATTGGGCCTGATTCAGATTTAAGAATGTGCTTAAAATAAGAGAGGAAAGTTACTCCTGGGCTAAACCATGTTGGATGCAAGGGTCATATTTCATCTGTTGTAAACAGTATTAGAGTTGAGAGGTGATGTTTCCTATCCCAAGTCTAAATAACAGTGTGATAGTAAAGCTGGTCAGTATCTGTGTGCAGTAAGCAATTCAAAGATATATCCCTGCGTGCAAAGAATACAATTTCCTTGATGCCCCCTGCAATCAGCATGGTTTAGCCCAGGAGTAACTTTCCTCTCGTTTTAAGCACCTTAAGTCTGAATCAGGTCCATTGTCTGTCTGAGGCCGGTATCTGTTTCTGATGAATGCTTTGCTTGCTAGTTATGCAATTCTTCTAGCCATGTTCCGTATTGGTGATAAACTAGTAACTCTTGGTTTGTGAAAATGGCATATGGGTGTGCTGATATTGTTTAAAACAAAACAAAAAACTGCTTTATACCAGCGTTATGGTATATCCTGTTGTACAATGCTATAAATAACTTTCTTTACGATCCTTGTGTTCCGTTTCCAAGTGCTATATTATATGTACAGTGTGATTAATTTAGTTCATTAATGCAGTTAAACAAGCGGTGGATAATAAAAACCCTATTAAAGCCTTTAATCTGATTTACTAGAGAAAATTCCTCCTAGTAGTTTTTATTAGTCTATAGACGTGTGGAACAAATATTCATAAGAACATAGCCTGTGGATTCTCTGGGAAATCACCATGTCTCAGTGATGTCACTAGTATTTAGGAGTTCATGCGCTGTCTCATTTTGGATACTGACTTGACCTTTTAAAATGACTGATCCCATGCTAAATGAAGTGATATGTTTGCCTTGTACCAGCACTTAATGTACAGTTAGGACATCAAAATGCTGGTTGGTTATGGGTTAACACTGTACCCTTTTTAATTAAGAATAGTTAAAGATCCTTAAATATTTGCCCTATGGCAAGTCTGCAAGACTGGTAACAAACACGTCTATTGAGCGAGGACAGTTTAAAGCGTTGTTCGTTACTGGTTGTCACATTTAATTATAAAGTATAATGACAAACGGCAGTATATCAATGAATGGGTTTGTTATATGTAACTTCAATGACACTGACAACTTTTGGCTTTAAATCTCTAAGAGGAAATCTTTTAAAGGTCTCGTGTGTTTTACAATGGAATTAATTGTAGCCTATACGGCACAGCTTCCAATGTGTTTTTGTTTACCATCTGGAAATGTGCTCAGCTCAGCCGCAATGGTTTAAGCCATGTTTTGCCAAATTGGAAATAGAAAACAAGTCAAGCTGGTTGAGAAGAGATAAAAAAGGAAAAACACAGCGAAAAAAGGGGGATATACTGTATATAAATAAACAAAAGTAAAAGTATAAACGAAGAATGAATTAACTTTAAATCGGCAACCAAGTAAGTGAATACGTTTTTATTTTGACATATAAAATATCTAGAATATATCTGGATACATATGAATAAAATGTAACAACTGCTGAGCAAAGATATATATGAGACTAGTATAAAGTTACTATATAGTAGCGCTCCTGAGAAGTGGACATTCACTTGTTCAGTCACAATAAGGATATAGCAATCTGTAAACTGTTGTCACTTCAAATAAAGTATTGGTATAAAATCCTCCAGTATTTAGAGCAGATATAAACAGGGAAATAGCAGCATCAAATCCACAGAAAGAATTAGATTCCAATTGAAATAAAGGAGGTATGTAGATGCAATATAATGGAGATGAATATGGTTATTTTTACCGTGGTTCTGGAAGGTAGTTTAGCAATGGTAGTCTGCAATAAAGTTCAAATACTTAAGAACCAATTCTTTGTATTAACCGGTGTAGTGCGTTGAAGAACTGCGTGGTCCTTGGAGGAAGATTAGCAGTAATCGATCGCAATATGGATCTCCGTTTATAACGGTAGTCCACTGCATGTGGAATGATGTGATGCAAGGAGCCGGCAACCAGCTTGAGTCCTCAATGCTAACGAGTGACAGAGACCATATACAACGCACACGTGCTTAGTGTGCTTTGAGAAAGTCCCGAGGGCGGGACGAAACGCATAAGCTTGCTAGACATCGTTACCGAACTTCTGCTGCTGTTTCTCTCCTGATCGTTCTGTGGCTTCCGCACTCTAAGCATGTGTGCTTTGTATATGGTCTCTGTCACTCGTTACCATTGAGGAGGACTCACGAGCTGGTTGCCAGCTCCTTGCATCACATCATTCCACATGCAGTGGACTACCAACTTGCTGTGTTATAAACTGTGAGGATTCAGCTCCACTATGAGATCCATATTGCGGTCGATTACTGCAAATCTTCCTCCTAGGACCACGTGGTTCTTCAACACGCTACACTGGCTAATACAAAGAATTGGTTCTTGAGTATTTGAACTTTATTGCGGACTGCCACTGCTAAACTACCTTCCAGAACCATGGTAAAAATAACCATGTTCATTTCCATTAGTCTATCTACATACTTCCTTTATTTCAATTGGGATCTAATTCTTCCTGCGGATTTGATGCTGCTATTTCCCTGATTACTGTTTTTCCCCATGTAGAACACGCTCCCTTGTATAAGACGCACCCCATTTTTGGAGCCTAAATTCTTTTAATAGATTTTTAAAATTATTTTTAGTTAATTAAAAATGGGGTGCATTTTATACAAGGGATCAGGGGATGCAACACTGAACTTACCTTTGCTGTCCCTCTGGTGGTGTCGGGCTCTCTCCCATGCAGCTGTGACTTAGAATAACACCGCTGGAGGGACAGCAAAGGTAAGTTCGGTGTTACATCCCCTGTATGAGACGCACCTGATTGTTAGACCAATTTTTTGTCTAAAAAAAGGTGCGTCTCTTACATGGGGAAATACGGTATATCTGCTCTAAATACTGGAAAATGTTATACCAATACTTTATTTGAAGTGACAACAGTTTACAGATTGCTATATCCTTATTGTGACTGAACCAGTGAATGTCCACTTCTCAGGAGCGCTACTATATAGTACTATATAGCTACTTTATACTAGTCTCATATATATCTTTACTCAGCAGTTGCATTTTATTCTGTATCCAGATATATTTTAGATATTTTATGTGTCAAAATAAACTTTTTATTCACTTGGCTGCCGATTTTTAAAGTGAATTCGTTTGTTTATACTTTGACTTTTATTTATATACAGTATATCCTCTTTTTTTTGCTATTTTTCCTTTGTTTGACGGGGAAGGTACAAATAGTTCCCCCTCACAGCTGATCTCCAAGCTCAAGAGATCTTTTCCCCTCTTTTTCCATAGACTGGTTGAGAAGCCTGTTCAGATGATTATATCGGCTGAACCTGAGGGGTTCAAGTATTAATGGGGGTTTTCACTCCTTTGTGAATCCTCTGAAACTGTCTTTTCCCACTCGTATTGATAAGGTGGACACAAAATGTAAAGCTCACAGCAGAAAATGATACATGTCAATCGATTATGCTCATTGAATATGTGCAAATCACAACCCGTTTAAAACATGCAGTTCATTACCAGTTACCCAATATGGAATCTGATCAAATACCACTTTGCATATCATGCAGCTACATATCGATACCCACTCCCTACATACCTTTTTTATATACATTTTTTGTGGGTTTGTTTATTACATATTTTTGAGGTGCATTTCCTAGGTATGTTTGGCCTCCAAGAGGTTGTAATACATATGCCCTATGACATCTGTTTTGAAGCACAAATACAGCTGCTACCTCCTTACCCAGTCACCCCCAGAGTATCACCAGACTGTGGTTCAAGCACTGCCAGTGGTACGAGAACCCCTGCTCTACACAAAAAGCCTCTTGTAATTCTTGACCCTTTATCTTCCTCGTTCCTCTAGTTCTCAGTGAAGTCTGGCAGGAGCAAACCATTCGTCGCCTTCTGCAGCTGGTGGACCTACCAGTTTTGGATTCCCTTTTAGAAAACACTCCAGCAGCACCCAAAGTGGAGAAAGCCAAGAGCGAAGAACTGATAATGACCAGCCACTACCTGGACCGAGAGATCCTCAAGGCATTTAGTGATTCTCAGTGAGTGATGTAATATCTTTAATCTTAAAGAACACTATGTAACCTTTTGGCTTCTGTTTTAAACTTTAAGTTTGTTTGAGATTGTTGTATTAACTGCTCATTCAGTGAATAACAATTAGGGGACTAATTTTGACTTTGATTTTTACATCTAAGCTCCTAAACTCTGATTATTCTGTTTTTAGAATGGAAAATACCTAATATACTTGGGTGTGTCGGGTCAATCCTAAGGCCTCGCTGAGCTGGTGCTCCTCACATTTCTAGGGCCAGATTTACTAAGCTTCGGGTTTGGAAAAGTGGAGATTTTGACCATAGCAACCAATCAGATGCTAGCTCTGACTTTCCTATTACATACTAGGAAATGTCAGTTAGAATCTGATTGGTTAAAACTGATGACTAGCTACCTCGGGATAGATTGTAGGGTTTCCCAAGCTTGGTCCTCAAGGATTCCTTCCATCTTTCCAGGTCACCATGCTGGGGTACAGGTGTGTTATTACTGGCTCACAGAAGTTCAAAGAAACACTGGTGCTACTTAAAATTGAAACATTGACTGTTGGGGATCAATAAGGACTAGAAACACTGTTTGAGCTAGAGCAGGTCTGCCCAGCCTGTGACTTCCCAGGTGTTGTGAAACTATTAAGCCCCAGCATGCTTGGAGAGGTATCTGTTATGGGCATGCAATCAAAGCATGGTAGGATCTGTAGTTTTACAACACCTGGAGAGCCATGAGTTATCCAGGCCTGAGCGAGAGAAACACTTTTCCAATGCTCATTGTTCCAGCAGCTTGAAGATGTGAACACCATGGCTATATAAGAAGGCACCCATAAATGAAATGCGTCTACTGAACCATATTATGGGGATTTATAAATTAGCGTACCTAGCAAATTCTATGCACCACTTACGTTAAATAACTTTAATTATACTTTACTTGGCTACTTAAACTAGGAATATCAGGTGTGCTGTGATTTCTCAGGTGTGGAAACATCTATTGTTGTGAAGGACCATATATTGAAGACACCAGGCCTATACCTACATCAGTTGTTAATAGCTAGAGACTTCAGTAGCAGTTGTTGCCTTTCTTAACTGTGCTGTATTTTTCCTTGGTTGCAGGGCAGATGAGTGGGTCTCTGCAGCGGTGGACTGCTTGGAATTTCTTCCAGACCATTCAGTGGTGGATATCAGCCGAAATCTCCCTGAGCAACAGGACAAGGATGGATCTTGGAAACTTCTTCTGTTTGAGACCATCAGTAAACACTACAGCCAGAACAGGGTTCCATTAGTTACCAACCCATTCTTTGACATTCACACGGGCATTGCTGAGCTTCTAGGTGAGTGTAGTTTGCCTGTAGAACATGTGTAAATTGTGGTCTTGGACCAGATCCATACCTCACAGCAGCTGAGGGTTGTTGCTCTATTCTAAACTTTGTATAGGTGAGGAGTGCCCACTCCCTTAACATTTCACACTGTCCCTATATAAAATGGTAGCAGTGATTTGTCCGCAAAGGCTGAAGCCAACTTTTACTGTACAATTCCACATACACCCCCACCCACCCCACTTACCAGGATGAATCTGGATCCAGGATTCCATCATGGTATTGTGAAAAATACCCCCTTAGTGTAATATAGGATCAGACTCCTTGTTAGCTGGCATGTTCAACAGAAAGAAGACTAAAATAATAAAGACTTCAACAGATCTAAAGTTGAGCTAGAGATCCCCACTGCCCCCTCTAACATAGGGGAACTTGCTTGTACCTCATCCTGCACATAAAGGGAGATTCACATCACAACAATCGCTTTCAAGTACTGTGTAACTCTTTGTAGCTCAGATTCTTCAGTCGTGTTTAGTCTTAAAGCTAGCTAGTGGTAAAAACAGAAATAAAAAAACTTGTAGTATGTAAATGAGATGGCAAAATGGAAATGTGGCTCTATTTCCAGAGATTATGGCCCAGATCCACACTTCCAATTTGTATGCATGCAGATCTCTGAATTCCTGGTTCTCTGTAGTTGCAAGGCTTTTTAAATAGACACCTGTGCAAGAACTACTCCCTCAAAGCCAACTGAAAGGCACTGACCCACTTGTATAAAAGCTTTGGCATTTGTCAGAGGGGTCTTCAAATCAAAGAACGCACAGAGAACCAAACACAGATAAAATTCCACAATTTAGACTGTACTAATGCCTTTATCTTTAGAGTGCGAGATTCCATCTGTCCACTGGATTTAAATAAAGTTTCTTTTCAAACTTAAACTTTAATGTAACGATGCGTCTTATCAACCGCTCTGACCTGTGAACGCTCTCAATGTGTTGTCACGTTCTGTAACATGTTAAGCTTCTTTTTTTTTTTTTAATCTTTAATGAATCAATCATTAAAGCATTTGCCTGTACTGTAGCTAGACTTCCCAAAAGTGAATATTTCACTGCATGACACAACATGTATCTTCTAACGAATGACATTCTTTCAAAATGCTGTCAAATGGTCCATAATGACACCTGTAATTCATGATCAGGCCAGTTAGGAATCTCCATACCTGAATGATTTGTATAATGGATCCATGCATTTTTGTACAGTATACTAATATATTCCGCATGATCACCCCTTGATAATGTGAAAGCTGCTGTTGTACCCCCATCCCTGTCCAGTCTCTGCTCTGAGCTATACAGGTTTAGTTAACTAATCAGACTTTGTATGTTGTGTGACCCAGACCATGCAGCATTTTAGTTGCTCTTCTTTGCTCCACGTAATGTACATATGTCCTTTTTGGAGATATGGTCTCCAGAACTGAACACAGTATTGCGGGCGAGGCCGTACCACTGACCTTTATTCGGCTTCTTCTAGTGAATGGGAAGACTGACCAAGCTCTTGAGGCCGCGCAGTTGTGTTTAAAGCTCTTGGATTCCCAAAACCGGGAAGAGTTTAGACGACTTCTATACTTCATGGCTGTTGCTGCAGAACCCTCAGAGTTTAGACTACAAGAAGAGGTAAAAATGTATTCATTGCAGTGCTAAGGCCTTTCTTACAGTTGGTAATATATTGACGTTAATGCTACAGTGCATCGGTTTAGTGTACATAAATGACAATGTAAAAATACTTGTTGTAGAGGAAATGTCTGACGTCCATGAATCATGCATGTCTGTTACAGAGGGTAATATTGGTAATCTGTTGTGTTCTAGTGCGACAACAGGATGACTGTTAAAAGGAAATTCTCCAGAGCCATTGTAAACAATAAGAATCTGTCCAAAGGCAAGTCTGACCTCTTGGTGCTATTTCTATTGGATCATCACAAGGATGTGTTCAAGGTAAACTGGATTTCCGCCTTGTTTCCCATTGTCTTGGTATACTTTGCTGTTTTGGGTAATGGGGAGTTGCAAAATATCACATTGTTGCTGAGATTGCAGCATGGGGGTGGAACTTTGGGGCAAGATTTATGCAAATTATGCCTGTAGCCCCACCCATCAGATCCATCAAGGTGATCAAGCACCACCAATCCTTAGTAACTATTAAATCCCAGATCCAGGAAATTTGCCAGCTATCTTGGAATTTTGGAACCAAGGGGAGTGGCTTCTCCAACCCCTCCCCCCACCCATACAGAAGATGGCATCCAGCGCCTGATAATCAGTGCGGCTGTACTTGGAGCTAGGTGCTCATAGACCTTAAGTCATAATCTGGTCCCTAGTCTTCTGTCAAACTATACATTTGTCACATGTAGTTAAATCTCTTATTTGTATAATTTTTTATGTAATTGGTTTTTTTTATTTATCTTTTAGATACCAGGGACCTTGCACAAGATGGTCAGTGATAAACTAGTAGCTATTCAACAAGGAAGAGACCCTGACAAGGACACAGGTAGTTACATTATTAATCACTGGTTCTGTTCTCTGTAATGAAAATCAAATATCCAAAATAGCCAAAAATAAGCTTTTGGCTGTTTGTGTATTTTGAAAATATGCCTCATGTTCTTCAAATGAATGTGTTAGTATGCTGAATTTTTCGGTAACTTACCTGTTCATTGGCTTTTTTGAAACCTGGCACACCTGACAGACCGTTTGCTGCACACCTGCTAGAGACTTGCAGAGAAGGCAGTCTTGGGGTCAGGCTGCAGGGAACGGAGTCTTGGATTTGTACTGAGGGATCTTGAATTACCTCGGCGAGGCAAGAGCAATCGAATACAGAGCCACTTCAAAAATGGCTGGTAAACACCCCTTTTGCAAAAGGGTTGTTCTTCCCGCCAACTCACACATGCTGCCATCCTCTGTGCACAAAAATATTTATCAGAAGGATTCTGAAAATAAACTGGCATCTATCTCTTCTAGGTTACGCCTTTTGCCAAAGAGTGGACAAAAGAGAATTTGATGCTGCGGCACAAAAAACTACACAGACGGAACTCTGGACTTTGTTAAAAACTATTTATGAAAACACTAAACTCTCCCCCAAAGAAAAGAAACGGCTTTTGGGCCAGTTCTATAAAAGTCACCCGGAAATCTTCTTCCAGTTCTTTGGGGACAAAGTGAGCACTGTGTATATGTAAAAAAAAAAAAAAAAGCAAAGTAAAAAAAAAAAAAAAAAAAAAAAAAAAAAAAAAATGTAAATAACCTATGTAATATAAAATGGAAATGTTAATATTGTATATGTTTCTAACTGTCTATTTTGCATGTCAATAAAAAATGATTTTTTTTTTTAATTTCTGTAATTTTAATTTTTTTTTTCTTAAATCCATCAATACCCCTCCAATTTTCCATGATTCAGTGATACTCAAAAAATTAATATGATCCCTTGTCATTATTGCAATTAGTTCAGGGATTTTATTTCTAAAGCTCCTAGCATTTGCGCACACAGTTCTGGGAGGTTGCATTATGAATCACTTACTCTTCTGTTATCATTGCTAGGTATGTTTTATTTTGCTGTTCTCTTATTCCTTGGCTAATGTGAATGTTACCTGCCATTATTGCCTGGCCACACACACGACTACTTGGGTGGGGGAGCACCTATTTTTAGTAATTTCACTGCCCCCTTTTAGTTTAAATGGTTTTTTTATGGATCACTTATCTTTTGATCACTGCTCTTAGAATTTCAGTGCCCATAGAAGATGGGTCTAAGCCATCCCTTTTGTATAAGTTTGTTTTGCTTCAACCTTTTCTTTAATTTGGGTATTGAGGTGGTAGAGGAGGAGCTGCCTTCCCGGTTTCCTCCAGGATATAGGAGCATGAGGCAGAAACCTTGTACATTGACACATTTGCAGCAGGGGGTGTAAGTGGTGCAACTGCTACCAGGCCCAGAGGAGAGGGGCTTAAGGCAGCTGCTCCCCCTGCACTCCATGTATGAATGCTGAGTGCTACTTCAGAAATACATCGGGCTGGATGCAGACAGCTTGAAATTAGTTACTCCTGGGCTAAACCATGTGGATTAGAAGGGAGTCGCATTTCATCTGTTGCAAACAATATTAGAGTTGAGAGGTGGTGTTTCCTATCCCAAGTCTAAATAACAGTGTGATAGTAAAGCTGGTCAGTATCTGTGTGCAGAAAGCAATTCAAATATATATTCCTGCATGCAAAGAATACAATTACCCTGACTCCCCCTGAAATCAACATGGTTTAGCCCAGGAGTAAATAATTTTAAGCACTTAAGTCTGGATGCAAAGCAACAGAATATTGTACAAAAGTTCTCATTGCTTGTCTTGTATAAGACCTTGTTTTGTCAACATTGGACACAATGCTGCTGTAGAAAGCTAGGCGTATTGTATCCCATAATCCAGGTGACTTCGGTTATGCTTTTACCCCATTGGGTGTTGGCTTTTACACCTGGTCCACCCACTGCCAAATAAGTAAGATTTGGATTTGCACTGAATGGGACAGCATTAGTGAGGTGGGTTAAATAAACCTGTTAAACCTTCGCTTGGGATTCATCTGCAACAATCCAAACCTGTTCCAGCCCATGAAGCAGCATCCTACCAGACATAATAGAAGATGTTTATATACAACAGAAATGATCTACAAAATGCAATAAAATTACCAGAATGTAAACAAAGCTGAAAGTAAAAATAAGTTTCATAGGAACCTCTTCAGGTCCATAGGACTTTAATCTGCCAGTCAAGTACAAATCATGGAACACCCTCTTTCAAAAAAGTTGTTGTGACAAGTCTAGCTATGTGGAAATAGGACGTTTTAGGACTTATATCTTTAAAATGAACAGTGCACCCCCAGGAACACTGAATAGCAGTGATGATGGGCAGGACTTAAGGATAAAATTTGCATAAATAAATAAATTAAGCATGTAATTAAGCCCTGCCCCTTGCTGGAATCTTCCCTCCAAGATCTGGCGCGGATAAATAGAAAGTAGGCAATCCTGGGGGTATAGCAGGTACCCCAGAAAGAGTAAATGTTGAAATTTTTTTTCAGTAGTGTACCTGTGCTGAATTTTATTTAAATTTTTTATTTCCCTATCCTTGTATTTTGCCAAAAGTTATAGAGATGACATTAGGCTGTTGGAAGCATCCCTGAGGGTTGGAACAAATCGTAAATTCACAGAACATTCATTTTGCTGATCTCCGCAAAGGGAGCAGTGATTGGACGGTTAAGAAAAGATGCAATCGCTGGCATTAAGCCATAGATTAGATTACCATGGAGCTTTAAAGAGGCATAGAAAACTCCAAATATAATTAACATGACCCTAAAATACAACTTCATCTAAAAAAATTAATGTTTGCAAACTGAATAGAGGAGTTAGAAATTAAATGGGCCATATTATTCTCTAGAAGTATATCCATTAAGAAAGTGGACTGATCCAAGCTTAAAACCCACAAAAATGGAAAATGTCAAAGAAAAATGAATAAAAAGACTAGGACAGACTGGTGGAGGAGAGGAGGGGCCCATAGTGCTGTATGCAATCCGTCAGAGGCTGACAGCTTAAAACGGCACTCAGCACTCCATGTATAAGTGCTGAGTGCCGTTTTAAGCTGTCAACCCCTGACTGCTTCTTTCAGCCCCACCCCCAGTACCACATGGCTTCACTCAGTCCCGCCTCTCCAGACTCTGGTCCCGCCTCCTTTCTATATGGCCTTAGTCTGCCATGTTCCACCCCTGGTGAAATGACTTGGCCCATCAGAACATGCAGTCTTTTTAATGACATTGTGATGTAGCACTGTCACCAGCAGCAATGCAGGAATGTTGTCATAAGACAGAATGACCTTTCATCTTCCTGAACAAACATGCTAGAGGAATGTACTGTGTACAGTAAATCACATTTGTGCTTGGAGTGTGTGCTAAAGGTGGAGACTTCCATATTAGTTTATGGAGATGTCATTATTATGAAATTTAAATAGATGGGAGAAAGTAGAGATAGTGACTAGTTATAAATCTAAATGATCTGCGCTAATGTCACATAACATACCATACAAAGGACAATATGGGACATATCTTTAGAGCAGCTTCTAGGAAGAATTCTACAGTATTCAGCTTTTATTCTGAGGCTTGGTTAAGACTTTACGTACAATCCTGCAGGGTGTGTGTCCCCGCTTCGAATGGCCCTATAGGTCCATAGGGCCATTCTCTCCCAGCCGGTTCTGAACAGGCTGGGATTTTGATTGCTTATGCCTCGATGAGGCATAGCAATCGATCCCTGGAGCAATGAACACGGTGCTCTGATAGGGAAGTGAAAAAACTAGCATTTTTCCTAATTCTAACTCTAACCCTAACCCTCCCCTTCCATTACCCTGACCCTAACCCCCCCCTTACCTGCAGCCTAAACCTCCTTACCCCGCAGCCTGATCCTAACCCTCCCTTCTCCCTAGCCTGACACTAAAATCCGGAGCTGTCATCTGCGGCAATAATGATTGGCTGAGTATGCCGATCGACACATAAGCCATTCAAAAAAAAAAAAAAAATGGCCGGGGACTCGCAACAGATCCTGCATCCCATATGTGGGCCTTCCACATGGGAAAACTGGCGTGCACTCTCCTCGCAAGTACGAAATTTAGGATTGCAAATTCCATACTTTAGCCTCCGTTGCAAGGGCTAACGTACTAAATCTGCACTGGGTTCTGGATCCGGTCCAATCTATCTACTTTTATAATATTTAGAGTTGTCTGTCTACTGTGATTGGTCAGACATAGTGCAAAATCAAGTTTTCAATAATGTTGAGCAACCAATCAGATGTTACTGATTATGTGGCTGAGTTATATGCACACTCCTTTTTTTTAATTTTATTTTTTTATATGTACAAGTGTAGACCTGAGCAATACCATGCTGAACTGCAGGGGGAGGTGAATTTAAACTGTCAAAGCAAAATTAGAGTTGAGAGGTGAAGTTACTGTCGTTAGGGGGACCACACCAGCTCATGGCTCAAATTCCTCTAGTCACGCTCCTTCCAGTATAACCCAAAAGGGAAGTGACCCTGGTGAACTGTTATTATAATGCTACACAAAAAAGCAATAATGTAAACACTGATAAAAGACTTCTTACAAGCTCATTGACACTTAAAAATCTTTTTATTAACTGTCATTGTTACCTCTCTTATTTTATCAATGGGATTGTGTAACAAAACCAATACAGGGCATTTTTTTCTACTGACCCCTCTCACCCCTTGTGGTAATGGATTTTTGAGATTGCACTGCCCCCTAGTGCTGACCTTTGTGTTGATGCACATGTGAGTCAAGAACATTCAAAAAGTTCCATGATAGTGAACAATTTAATGGACAGACTTAAAATACAAATCCACATAGTGCCTCATGCTGTTGTGGAATATTTGTGATTAAAAACAGGCAAATACACAAAGAACAAAGAACTGCAGCTGTTGTTTGGTTGTGCACATTTTCTAGAAATATCCGCCCAGTTTCCATAATCCATTAACACAAGGTAATTGTCTTATCTGAAAATCTCATTTGTATGGGTTAAACCCGGGGTTGCAATAGGTGCAATTCATTGCAACAACGGGAATTCACACAAAGTGCACAGGATCCCGTCCATTATGTTAGCTGACAATTGCGGAAACATTTGTGGATGTCTTTCTTTGCATCTTAATGGAATCACACACCTTAAATGAATACACTTATAGAGTCTGATCCTGATTTGAGAGTAACAGCAAAAAAAATTAAACAAATTTGTATCTTGGCAAAAACATGTTGGCCTGCAAGGAAAGGAGGGGGGTTTAAAATGATAATCAAAATGTATATTAATGTGCAATAAGAAAGTATGTACAATACGTAAAGCACATCAGGGGCCAGATTTACTAAGCCAAGAGTTTGGAAAAGTGAAGATGTTGCCAATAGCAACCAATCAGATTTTAGCTGACATTCTCTAGTATGTAGTAGGAAAGTGAGAGCTACAATCTGGTTACTATAGGCAACATCTCCACATTTTCCAAACCCGCAGCTTAGTAAATCTGGCCCCAGTTCTTTTCCTGAATGCAATAAAAACGTGGTAGCTGATCCAGAGTTTTGTGTAAGTGGAATGCGCAAGCGTTGTATGTCGGAACCAGACTTGCGTGTTTCAGCCAAAACATGTAACTCTGGCTAGGATGTAGTGAAAAAGGGCAAGCGCAGATGGAGCCCTATGCGCAGAGGCTGTGGGTCGTACTGCCGCTGCCCCTTTGCTAGATTTTTAACTGTTTTTTTTGTTGTTTCTTTTTTTCACAGTTTAACCATTTTCAGTCAGAAAACATCCCATTAAATTTTATTATATGCATTATTGGCAGTGATGCATGAGCATAACTGTGACATTCCGCTGCTATTCTGGCATAAATTAAAAAATTATAATAATTTATTTTAACAGCAGAAATGTCTTTTAAACAGTTAATTAACCATACATTTCCAGTGTTTTTACTATGTGTAAATCAGTATTTTTTATTACATATAGAACCATTTCCCATTAAAAATAACCTGTTCCTATGAATCCCCTAACATTGTGCAAGATTTTCACGGAAGAGCAGTTCCTCAGACAGCTACTGCGCCTATTTAAATGAGTTAAACGCCCCTTTTCTAATTATAATATCATAGAACATCCCGCACGGATGCGCAGCCAGGCGCAAAGGGAGCACTGCGGCCGACTTTCTGTGTCCGCTTCCAATTTCAGCCTGTTCTGAACATGCGCAGTGCGAAATTCTGCTGCACTTCTATATAAAAAAAAAAGTTATTAATTAAACCACCAATAACAAATTAATTGGTAAATAGCTTTTTGTACATGAGGGAGGTGTCTGCAGACATAAGCTCTGCTCTGTTATTGCTCTCTGAATTATTTATATGATTTCTTAGTACATAGCTGATCCACTGCAAGAGCAGGTAAACAATCCTAGTCACCTCTATGTTCATTATAATGACCTCATGCAAGGTTTATGCCAATTGATCTCTTCCATGGCAGACACTCGCCTAGTGGCCACTCAGGAAGCGGCTAAGTGGCCTCCCACAGCCATGCCTCAGAGTCAGAGCCAGTCCTAGGCCTGAGAAAACACATTGTCATGTTTGCTTGCAAAACAGACTCCAGACCATGTGCTGTAAAACTACATTTCCCAGCAGCCCCCTCTCTGGCTTCCGTGTACACAGCAGCAAGCAACATCTAGCAACATTGAATGGGCTGCTCCCCAACGGCTGTGACTTGCTGCACGTTATCCTCTGTCCCTGGTCACTCCTGGGGGTGCATTGGTTGCAGCAGGGACATGACACTGACATGGCGTCACTAGGAGAGAGCTGAGGGTGTCTGATGTAAATCCTGCTTGTGGCCTGTTATCTGCACACTGGGTGAGTATCTTCTTCCAGCTCATTCTGTATTATTATTATTATTATTATTCCCTGTGTTCACACTGTTCTGCAGATGTAACTGCCTCACTAGTGATGTCATGCTATTAAAGTGTGCCTTCATAATATTTATCTTAGCAGGAAAAACAAAGGTTGTTTTCAAGACAGTCCCCAGGTTTCATAGATTAGTCCCTAGAAATCATTGTCCCTATTTTTCAGAACCAACCGACTGCACAATAATTGATGTTGTTGTTTAAATATTAGACTCCAATCTTGCTGTATTTTTTCACTATAGGTTTTATGTTGAATATTATTATGAATGGATAAAAGTTAACTTATTAAATTCAGTCCACGGAGCCATTATTGGGTCTTAAACTGGCCACACGCTTCATCAATAATCTGACAGATTGGTAAATAAATAAAAACAGGTCTTGGTGCTCCATACCAAACAGTATATAACAACACTATAGGCTAGATTTACTAAACTGTGGTAAAGTGGAGATGTTGCCCATAGCAACCAATCAGATTCTAGATCTCAATTTTCCTGTTACATACTAGAGAACGTCAGCTAGAATCTGATTGGTTGCTATGGGCAACATCTCCACTTTTCCTTTTCTGCCGTTTAGTAAATCTTGTCCTATGTGTCCGCACAGACATCATTTATTATTGTATTATTTGTTTATGTATGTATGTGCTGACACATAGTATTATATACTGTTTGAGGTATCTCATGATTTTGAAAGCATCCAATATTTTCTACATATTAGGATGTTTCTGTATGTCCATAAACTACATACTTTGGCCAATGACCCAATTATCTGTGTTTCGGAATGACCATCTGACAGTGTGCAGATTCACGTTCAGCCAGGTCTACTGATTGATTTTCCAGAATGTGCAATTGTTGGAATAAAGCTGAGCAAACACCATTGCGATCATTCCTTCAATGCAATATTTTGATCGACTTCTCTCCCGATCGAAAATCCAGACCGCTGTGCCGATAAATGCATACACTACTATACAATCATACTTGGGGCCAGATTTACTAAGCTGCGGGTTTGGAAAAATGGAGATGTTGCCCATAGCAACAATCAGACATTCTCTAGTATGTAAAAAGAAAGTGAGAGCTAGAATCTGATGGTTGCTATAGGCATCGTCTGCACATTTCTAAACCCGCAGCTTAGTAAATCTGTCCCTTGGAGCTTTCATTGCCATCTGCCCAATATATCTGAGTTCCACGGACCTGCAGTTATGATTCCCAGTGGGACAATGCGCATTGAAGTCGTTCCATGCCTGTTGATGTGCAGCCTAGTATAGCTAACCAGCAGCAAGTACCAGCTGTAGGATACCGCCGATCTGCTTCTGGAGAGCAAAGGTGAGTATTGGTGGAATTCCCCCCCCCCCCCCCACGCCCCGGACCAA
>WWET01000325.1:237020-248578 GCA_011038615.1 Limnodynastes dumerilii
CGTGAACCAGATGCTAGGCAGGCTTGAGTGGAATGTAGCAGGCAAGTTAAACTGTATAGCAAAAGCGGCTTGAACCAGATGCTAGGCAGACAGGTCAGGGTTGCAGGATCAGAGATACCATACCCTCCAACATGACCCCCTCCATTCGGTACAAAATACTCTGCTCCTGCTCTTCCTTCCCAATCTCAGATTGCAGTCACCTGTGTTACACACCTTTCTATTCAAATAACTAGTATAACACAGGTGACTGCAATCAGAGATTAGGAAGGAAGAGCAGGAGCAGAGTATTTTGTACCGAATGGAGGGGGTCATGTTGGCGGGCCTTTCATATTTTATCTTTAGCAAACAGTATTAGAGTTGAGAGGTGATGTTTCCTATCCCAAGTCTAAATAACAGTGTGATAGTAATGCTAGTCAGTATCTGTGTGCAGTAAGCAATTCAAAGATATATCCCTGCATGCAAAGAATACAATTAACCTGACTCCCCCTGAAACCAACATGGTTTAGCCCAGGAATAACTCATTTCAAGCACTTTCTTAAGTCTGGATTAAGCCCAATGTGATGATACCAGGAATGACTACTTGAGAATAACTGATTAAGTACATTATCTAGCAATACCTTAAATGAAGATGATTGCTATCCACCAGTGACGGGCCATTTGCCAAGAGGTGATGCGGCCATGCTACCATGGCAGTGGCCATACTTGATATGTGGCAATTAGAAGGACTCCTCACATGGCCAATAATTACTTGCTAACTCTTTGTATTTCTGGACATGCTGATACCACATGAAACATGCTAAGCAACTCCAAAATGTCCTAATTAATGAATTAAGATATAGAGCTCTACAAGTCCACCGAACTTTCAATCCAACAGTGATCAAATGGAAAATCGTGTTTGTCTACCTCTTGACTAAGAATGATCTCCCATGAAACCAAAGGTGGCTTATACCAGTGACCAAAAGTGTATGCGATTATGCGCAGAGTAGTAGAATAGGAGAGGTGGAAGGAGCTGGCACAAGTTTAACGCAATGCGGGCAATGGTCCTTTATCCGAGTAGTTGGACATATTCTGTTCTAGTCAATTCTGTTTCGTTTTCGAGGGGAGTTGCGTGCGTATTTTTAGAATCTGATCAACTGCTCATGCGTAGTAACTTTACGTACTTTACGTAGACTATACGCACGGAAGTGCCTAACGGATGTACATGTAAATCTGACTTGGACACATATGCACAGAAATTCGGCGCACAGGAAAATTTGCATAAAAGTGGGTGGGGGGAGGCATTTAAATGAGCGCTTGGAGGCGCGGTTATCAAGAATTGCACGGATGGAGCACATATATACACGTAAGTCCACACGTAAAGAACAGAGTGGTCTATGGACCCGTAAGTCCCCTAAAGCACGTCCGGGAGAGGGGAGTATCGGGGTGGTTGGTGGGTGTTTCCTTGCTCTGGCTGTGTATATAATTGCGTACATTAAAGAAACGGTTCTCTGAATACGCCCCAATATGGTCAGTCACTAACTTATTCTATAAAGTATTAAGAGATGAATGATTGATAATATTCATGCTGCAGGAAGATTTATAGTCTCTTAAAAGGTGCTACAAATTATTTTGTGTCTAGCTGACATTCTGTAGTATGTAATAGGAACTTGAGCGCTAGAATCCCATTGGTTACTATGGGCAACATCTCCACTTTAGCTTTCCTCTCACCATTTCCGCAGTTTAGTAGATCTAGCCCCTTATCGCCTCCGTGTCATCATGTACATGTCTCGATGGAGGACTAGGGGACCTGGGCCAGGGACAGTGACCACTCTGATGTCATTTCTGAGTTCTAATCTGAATTCCCTTCATTCTGTATAACAGGACCATGCCTCTTGAACCAGATAAGTCACAGTCTGGAGAAGAGACCTCTAAAGAACCCGGAGCAGGCAACCAGGGTCAGAGCTCGGATGTCTCTGAGAAATCGGTCTGTGAGCACATCCGGCAGAGCAGCCCAAGACCACACCGAGGAAGCGCACCCCAGGGTGAGAATGCGTTAATGTTCACTGTGGACCCGATCCTGATTTAAGAGCAGTGGTCGTCTCTGCAGAAAGTGACCACATTCTTCGGGCCAGATTTACTAAGCTGTGGGTTTGGAAAAGTGGAGATATTACCTATAGCAACCAATCAGATTCTAGCTGTCACATTCCTAGTACATACTAGAAAATGTCAGCTAAAATCTGATTGGTTGCTATGGGCAACATCTCCTATGTCATGTGCACGCTTCCGACATCCAGCACAGATCTGCGCCCTCAGATGGAGGGGTACAACAGGGCAGCATGCTTAAAGTATGTCACCATGGTTGGAGGTAGTTAAATCGTACAGTAAAAGCTTGATTCAGCCTTTATTTGCACATTGGTGCGTAGATGTTAAGATGAGGTCCTGCTGACGCAATGCCTTAAGCTTGAGGGTATGTTGTTCCCTTGCTCTTATGGTAATTAGGATCGCATAGGGAGAGGTACAGCAATAACGAGTGTGGGTCCCTGCAAAGAACGGCCCTATTTCGATAGGGTTGCTCTCTCCCAGTCAGTTTCAAACTGGCTGGGATATCAATTGCTTATGCCTCGAAGAGGCATAGCAATCGATCCCCAGAGCAACGATCAGGGCGCTTCGAAAGGTTAGTGGTTACACTAACCCCAACCCTTCCCCTAATTCTAACCCTAACCTTTCATTACCCTAACTCTAACCCTCCCTTCCCTGTAGTCTGACCCTAACCCTCCCTTCCCCACAGCCTGACCCTAACCCTCCCTTCTCCCTAGCATGCCCCTAACCCTCCCCTTCCATTACCCTAACCCTCCCTTCCCTGCAGCCTGACCCTAACCGTCGCTTCTCCCTAGCCTGCCCCTGCTCATCACTTCCCTGCAGCCTGACCCTAACCCTCCCTTCCCTGCAGCCTGACCCTCACCCTCCCTGCCACACAACCTGACCTTCACGATCCTTCCTAAAAACCTAACCCTAATCACCCCCCAACACTAAAAGTCCCAGAAGAGGTTACTAATTCTAGAATGCCCTGGAGAGGTTACTCACCTCTCCATAGCTGTCATCCGGCGGTTCTGTGAAAATGAATGGGCAAGTATGCCGATCAGCACACTCACCCATTCATAAAAAATTCTAAAATGGCCCCCTAACGAGTTATATGCAAGTGTTTTACCGACTAACGATGCAGCGATGACAATGAAGATATTTGGGGAAAAAATAAATAAAATGGCACCCTAATCGAAATAGAGACAGCCGAAAAGCAACTTTCGTTTGTCTGACTTTCGCAAAGCGGGCCATAGGACCGGAGACTGCAACCGAGCAATAACACCAATATCTTATCTCACCACATCAGTAGTTGGTAAGAACTGCTGGACCCCTAAAATAAAAAATTGTATTAGAAATCTAATTTTTTCAATTATCTTGATGTCAAATAAAATTGTTTATGGTTTTTCTTAAGCAATAATGTGCTTTTAATACTTACTAAAATGAAAATTTCATATAACTTTTTATTTGTTTGTCCCAAGTAACACAACTTCTGCTTATTGATTGCACTCGCACATGTTGTGACTTTGGTGTTTGTGTTGCAGCCAGTCCCCCCCATTTTGCGTCCGTGGAGGAACTCATAGATGCCGCCAAAGGGGTCAATAACATGGCTTTGGCACATGAGATAGTGGTCAACAAAGGGTTTCAGATCAAGCCCATGGAGTTTCCTCAGGGAAGGTAAGACTGTGAAGGAGATTATTCTAAAGGTGGTTTTCGATTAGGTGCGATGCGCTTTTGCAACACTTTTTGCATGGAGTGTTCTCTGCCTGAGCTTCAGTGGCTATCTATGTAACAGGAATTAGCTCACTTAGATTTAATACACCCAGGAGTGTTCAGCACCCCCCCAGGCAAACTATAAATGTGTGCATTTCTATTTTACACCAGTGACAATTCTAATTACAGTATCCATGTGAGCGTCCTGAAATACAGGACATAATCCTGTAACCACAATTAAAGAAAGCAAATCCTAATGACTAATATACTATGCAGACAGTTTCTTGGTCTCTGCTATACAATTCTCACTGCATCCAGGTGACTACCATACACAACAGACTGCATCCTAGTCACCACTATACAACACAGACTGCATCCTAGTCACCACTATGCAACACAGACTGCATCCTAGTCACCACGATACAACACAGACTGCATCCTAGTCACCACTATACAACACAGACTGTATCCTAGTCACCACTATGCAACACAGACTGCATCCTCGTCACCACTATACAACACAGACTGCATCCTAGTCACCACTATGCAACACAGACTGCATCCTTGTCACCACTATGCAACACAGACTGCTTCCTCGTCACCACTATGCAACACAGACTGCATCCTCGTCACCACTATGCAACACAGACTGCATCCTCGTCACCACTATGCAACACAGACTACATCCTCGTCACCACTATGCAACACAGACTGCATCCTCGTCACCACTATACAACACTTCTGTTTTGCAGTCGCACCTCTCCACACACGCATGCTGCACTGGGTCTGAGCAGCATATATCTTGTTATCAGGAGTCGGGTCTGATTATGAGTTTCATCTACTGTAGGCTACTTCTTGGCTTACCCAGCTTACTGGATCAACCCTTGTTTTTGCCCTATCTGCACTGACCATTGCAACTTCTGGATCACACTTTCCCTAACTACACTTTCACTTCTACAGGATACCTGGAAGTCACAGATAGGTTAATCACCCCCCCCCCCCTTCAAACGTCCGCTGCTTCTATGCTGCATATAAATCATGTTTGTGTGTCTAGGTTTCATGTTCCCCACATTAGCTGAGTTTGGCTTTAATAATGAACCATTCAAGGTTTTGTGATCTACTGAGTAAAATGTTCTCATGTAGTATAAGAGTAGTGAGTAGATACTGATATTGATGGCAAGTGATCCCCCACTTTAAAATATCTCGATAGTAATAAACTGCTGAAATTCCCAACCTGCTGTTAGTGTTTGTTTATTTAATGAAAGGAATTTGCCGGGAGGCTATTTCAGATGTTTGGAGAAGAATGAGGACAAAGCAGATAAGATCTGTCCCAGCAATTATGTCACCTTGTTTACCATGCACATTCTTTTCTAGTCCTGAGCATCGGAACATTTACCTGCACAGTGTGGACTTCCTCATGTGCTCCGAGTGCCAGACAGGAGGATATAATACAGTATTAAAAACATCTTTGTCTTGATTTAATGCAGTTGTTGTTGGCAAGTCAGATAATTCCATGAATGTATCGTCATAAAAAGTGCTTGGAAAAATGGAAGGAAGATTATGTAATTCTGTAATGTTCTGCAAATGTCACAGGCAACGTGTTGGTTGTGATTAGTGTTCTTCCATGGATGTGCTAACACAGCACTATGGTAACACAGTCATTGCTGTTCATACGTTTTAGTCCTTCTCACATGACCCATTTCCACCAGGTACAAAATACTCCGCTCCTGAGCTTCCAACTGTCATTCACCTGGTTTTAATGAATGAACTGATGTTTCAAAAACTTTTTGATTTCTTCAACAAAGGTGGTCACCATAGAAACTGATTGTTGGAATCTCAGGAGCAGAGCGATTTGTACTTAGTGGAATGGGTCACTTTGAAGGGTCTGATATTTTACATAGAAACATAGAAAGTTACGGCAGATTCGTGTTACACGGCCCATTCAGTTTGCCCTTTCATTATTTGTTTTAACTATACAGACCCTAGACCAAGACTAGGCTAAATCCTAAATTTTGTTTAATATTTAGAATATCCTTGGGCTGGATTCATAACACCGTAATTTTTTACATACAAGCCTAATTTTGCGATTCTGGCATGCGTAGTAACTATTTTACACTTTCTACGTAGCGTTTCGTTACGTGGATTGCGTACATGAGGTCTTTAAAGACCGCATGTACGCAATCTACGTAACGAAATGCTACGTAGATATCGAAAAAAATCATTACTACGCATTCGTAGTAGCCAGAATCGTAAAATTAGGCACGTATGTAAAAAATTAAGGTGTTGTGAAGCCCGCCCTTTATATTTATACCAAGCATGTTTACATTGTCCTACTGTGTTAACCCCGACCACCTCAGATGAGAGGCTATTCCACTTATCTTTTACTGTACCAAAAACTTATTCAACATAAATTGAGAGACTGGTATTTGGTACTAACCTGGATATCTGTCTGGAAGCTAAAGGTTATACAGCCTGTCAACAAGAGTCTCAATCCCCTTTAGAAGACCTTTAAAGAATTTCTTTTACACATTGGAGGCAGCCATTTTGTAGACTGAAACCATATTCATAAGAAAGAAGATTAAGTCATGTGTTTGGTTATATTGTACAGCTGTTTGCTTTAATTCATATTGTTGTGTTTTATTTTTCTGTAGCTTGGAAAGAACAGTTCGGGATATTGTACATAAAGCATTCTGGGATTGCTTAGAAGCTCAGTTCAATGAAGACCCTCCGGTCTATGACCATATGATTATACTACTGGGAGAAGTTAAAGAGGTAATAATGATGGTCCGGATTCACTGTTACATAGTTTTCCTCTTACGTACGTTGTTTTAAGGATTGAGCTACTACGCATGCCATTTCTGTACGTAGATTGCGTAAGCGTGGTCAACGCAATCTGTGTACAAAAATGGTACGTAGATAGCGTAAATAATCAATTCTTAAAACAACGTACGTAAGACGAAAACTACGTAACTGTGAATCTGGACCGATATTTCACCTTTCAACCGTGTATGTTTGGCAAAGTAGCGGAATCATCAAAAACTGTTACTGAACTTTGTGCCAGTATTCAAATAGCCACCAAGGGCCATTTTCACACCTGAGAAGCTTCTTCTTCTACGCAGTCCACGCACCAGTAATTTAGTTAGAAAGAGGTGGCCTTAAGCCGCCTCGGGTAGTTTATAGGTAGAAGTGGGAGGGTGGTCATAAAGTAAGAGTGTTACAAAGGGCCAGATCCTCAGTAACGGCCGGCGGGAATTATGTACATGTTGTACAGGACTCCCCTGTTTTGAAGGTTGTGCGCAAGGCACCTGTAGGTCAGGATCCAGCCCAAAGTCCTTAAGTACGATCCACCATCCTGTACGTTCTCTTCCCTTCTTCTTGGGGAATATTTAAGGTAGAGTTTTGATTGCTGAAGGACTGGACATGCGAGGGGAGTGTGACAGAGGCTAACGTACGGAATCCGCTATTAAGTCTGGTCAAGCCATTGTTTAATAAGAAGGGAGAGGCAAACTATAACAAATCTCTCTCATATCTTATAACAGGCTGAAACATGTTGCATCTTCTTCATTCCTCATGTCCTTGCCATTGGTCCTAGTGATAGGATTGGCTCATATACAGGCTACATTAGAAAGGGTGTTTGGTTGTGGCACACATAGCCACAGAGCTGACTGGGAGGATGTAGATTTGAGTTTGATATGTCCCATGGTGACAAAATAAGTTTCTGACTTCTGATGGCTGCGGCGCAATGAAATATCCCTCAAAAATCAAATATTTTCTTGTTTTGTTTTTTTTAAGATGCTCTTTTCCTTCCTGTTACCTGGTCACACGCGTCTGAGGAATCAGATCAATGAAGTCCTGGATCTGGAGCTCATCAAGCAGGAAGCAGAGAATGGAGTCTTGGACATCCCCAAGTTAGCAGACTTCACTATAGGGATGATGGGCACTCTCTGTGCTCCGGCTCGAGACGATGAGGTCAAGAAGCTCCGGGACATTAAGGAGCCGGTGCCCTTATTCAGGTAAAGGCAGGCTCGTAATAATGAAGCCAGTGAGGTCAAATTTGCCATGTTAGGACTAGGTTACATGTATTTCGGTTTGCCCGGATATATATTATGTTTATGCTTTTGTGCCAAGTCTAACTCACGAGGCCGGATCGAGACTTAAGCACACACCACGTTTGTAACTCCTCTGCAGCGGAAGTAAAATGACGCCAGTGTGAGGTCCGTTCGCTCCCCTTGCTCCTACAGCAATTTCATAACCCGGACCCAACCTTGAATTTAACGCAACAGCAATATGTAAAAAGGATTGTCACGGAAATCCAGAATGGTTCCTCGTGTGTTCCAATACGTAAGCGCCTTGTGTGCGCATGTGCAGAACGCTCGCAGGAAACAAGGGAAAAATGAGATCTCTGGATTCAGGCCACAATATTTTAGATTATAGAAGAGATATAAGGGATGTAGTTCCCATCCGACAATCTCTATTTCGACAGTGATACAGCTGACACCAAACCCGTGCCGGATTTTACTGTCCTTCGTATCTGCTGCGCTTCCCTGGTTAGTGGTTATTATTAGGGGGCTGTATTCACACCTATAGCTGGGTACACACTGGAGAGATATCTGACGGTTATCCTTTAAATCCTAGGATAATCGTTAGATAGCTCTCAAATCGTTTGAATGTGTACTATCAAACGATGCAATGAATCGTCAGACTCTGTCCTACATCGTTAGACCTTGATTTTTAGCAGCTCCTAAAAATCACAGATCAACGATGAACGATCTGTGGTTTTGCATGTGTGTCTATTCAGCAGAAAGGGCTTCTGGGAACGATCCAGCGTGAAATCGTTCCAGTGTGTACAGCTGCAGGATCGTCAGATAAACGTGAGTTTATCTATTTATTATTGAAGGATCGTTTTATTTTGTCAGCGTGTACCCAGCTTAAGAGTGAGTTAGGTGCAGACAGATTTGCACCTAACTCACCTGTGCTGCCCCCTATTTTTAGGTACATTATGGCACTTACGATTGCCATAGGGCTACCTTATCTTACCGTGCAGAGTTTCCTTCTTAAGAAGAAGACAGTGCCTCTCCCCGACGCCTCTTTCTAACTAAACTACTAACTGGTACCTAGATTGTGTACATGACCTACTTCACATGCGTTGTAGGTCATTTTGTGGATAAGGCCCAGGGTTAGGGATTAGGGGTAGGAATACATTACGATATTCTATTAGACAGATGTCGCGGTAATACTCTGTCTGATACAATAATGCCAATCATAGAATGCTGACTGCATTTTAGTGCCGTTATTTTAGGTGTCGGCATTCAGATCATCAGACCAGCAAACCACACCCAGATACAAACACAACCCCTCTATTCAACACAGATGATATAAAACTGTGTAGTATGACAATGGTTGCTAATAATAAGAACTCTCACATCAAGCCGGCACAACACAACACAACGCAACACAACACAACTCAACACCAGACTGTGGGAATCTCCAATGAAGCACAACTAAAGAGGCTGAGGACACTATTTTAGGGCATCAGATCCACTTGGAGGCTCAATCCTAAATTGACAACCAAAACAATTACCAAAGAATTTATTTGGTGTTACTCCCCAGACTTTGGGGTAACCGGTGCTAGATTGAAAGCCCTGGTTTCCATTGGTTACCATTGCAGCGAGGCGGGTGTTATACATAAATAAATGTTTTCCTTCAATTGTAGATGACAGCCACGGGTTAGCAGCAGATGTTCTCAGCGCCTTATGTTTCATTCGCAGAACACATTTGAAGCTGGTAGATAATAAATGACCATCTTATTCCTGGACCGGCATCAGACGTTTCTTAGTTGGCAGCCCGGCTAATAACATCAACGCTTCCCAGTAACTGGCTTTGGTACTTTCTCTGTTTAGGCCACTTTACTGTATAAACTCTGATGATCTGTCTTTTGTTTATTATTATTACTTTTAGAATTATCATAATTTATTATTTATATAACACCACTAAGTCTGCAGCAGAATGTTTTGCCATTCACATAAGCCCCTGTCTTATCGGAGATCACAGTCTTAATTCCCTGACAGACAGACTAGGGTTAATTCTAGTCAGTAGCCAATTAACCTATGAAAAGGTCTTTGGATTGTGGGAGGAAACCGGAGCACCCAGAGGAAACTCACAGAGACACGAGGAGAACATACAGACTCCATGAAGCTAAAGCCTTGTCCAGGAATCAAACTTGTGACTGGTGAGGCAGAAGTGCTAACCACCCAAGCCACTTGCTGCTCCTTAATATTGCAAAATGAGACCTAACTAGAGTGAGTGGGCACTGATGAACACCCAGGTCCAAGGAGGCGCTATAATTGTTTAACTATTTTTTAAAACAGTATAATAAGGGATGGGCACATTTGTTTTTTTCAATTGCCCTGGGCTGCATCAGCCCTACTTATGCCACTTATGGCAAACATGCTGTCTCTACCTTCAGGGTTCACTGTTTGATGCTTTAAATAATATACAATATGATACAAGTTTCAAGATTATTCATAGCTAAGCATTTTCCTTTAATGTTTATGAATAACGATTGATTTATATTGTTTCCATGATGTGTGGAACCAGAACAAGCAACTCTTTTTATGAATAATGTCATATATTTTAACCCCCTTCCTGTTTTAAACCAGTCAACATTTGATGCAGAAAATACCCAGACAATAAAATAGACAGACAATATTTTCCTCTTTAGTGTTGAAGACGGTTTTCTGAGTGTATGTGAGAATTCCTATAGAGAGAGACTGAGGCTTATTCTCTGTAGTGAGTACGTTGAGTTTTGCGCAGAATGTTGCTTTTCACACTGTGCGTGCCCAATAAACAGACGCACGCCATTCAAGTGTCATCAAAGGGGTCGTGTAGTGGCCTTCGTGATTTTTAAAGCACAGTTGTGTATAGAGTATAATACATTTTTCCTAACAACTTGCAAGTGAATAAGCGCCTCATTTTATACAGGAAAATACGCACAACTAAGTATTGGGGCCTATTTCATTAAAGGCGGTGTGGTATATGGTATAGGGCCGAATTCACACCTAAGATCCGCATCTAACTCACCCGTCCTTCTCCTAACACGCTCCCCGTTTTTAGGTACCTTATGGCACTTCAGTGTGCTATAGGGCTGCCTTAACCAACCGTGCGTAGTTTCCTCCTTAAGGAAACTACGCATGGACAATGGGCCTGATTCAGAGATCCGATATTAACGATAGTTCTGTGCGTATATTTAGGGTCGGATCGATTTTGCATCAACTGCGCATGTGTAGTAATAGTGCAACGCCGTCTACGTTGAAGATAGGGTCGGAAATGCCAAAGGTCGGACTTGTGAATCGGTCGGGAACAATTGCAACCCTAAGTCCAGCGGAAATCTACGAAGAATTTGCATAGAAATGGGCGGGGGGAGGCATTGAGATGAGTGAAAGTGGGCGCGATTGCAGGCTTAGGACCATAAATATACGCAACTAGTACACATAAGGTCGGAAGTGAGTGCGGCCAGATTGGGTTAGTCAGTGCAGCTCTAACTTTAGGTCCGGCCGCTGTTTGCAAGGGGAGTGACTGTTTATTCAGTGGGATGTAACCTGCTCCGACCTGCCACTTAGATGCGTATATTTTCGATCCCATCGCCGACGGATCTCTGAATCAGGCCCAATGTCTCTCCCCGCCCTACCCCGCTAATTTAAATCCCTCCCACTAAACACTCCCCGAAGCGGCAGTACGCCGCCTCTTTGGGCCTGATCCAGAACAACGATGTAGCGCTGAGCGTGCTA
>WWET01000325.1:254857-266013 GCA_011038615.1 Limnodynastes dumerilii
CTTATCTGTGTTCTCTGTATTTTATATACTGTCCTCTCCCTGCCCTTATCTGTGTTCTCTGTATATTCTATACTGTCCTCTCCCTGCCTTTATCTCTGTTCTCTGTATTTTCTATACCATCCTCTCCCTGCCCTTATCTGTGTTCTCTGTATTTTCTATACCGTCCTCTCCCTGCCCTTATCTCTGTTCTCTGTATTTTCTATACCGTCCTCTCCCTGCCCTTATCTGTGTTCTCTGTATTTTCTGTACTGTCCTCTCCCTGCCCTTATCTGTGTTCTCTTTATTTTCTATACTGTCCTCTCCCTGCCCTTATCTGTGTTCTCTGTATTTTCGGTTCCACAGACGGTGGTGATGGATCAGATCCGGTTCCAGGAGATGAAGCTGGAGCTCATTCAGCTGACCTTGCAGGGGACTTTGCTTCTCATCATACAGAGCTCTGCCGGTCCGGCGCTCTCTGCTCTTCCTGGTTTTGCGGACAGGATGAAGAATCTCATCAGGCTGTTACTGAAGGGAGTGGGAACTCCGTAAGTTGACCAATCACGTTGATGCAGGGGCAGAGTTGGGCATCCCCAGGCCCCAAGATGCCACTTTTCTAAACATTCTTCTTATCTGCGCATGGGCTTTACTAAGAAAATAGCATAACTATACTGGCTGCAGGCGGGGGGCAGCCAGCACTTACCCCCAAAGCAGCTGCACCCACTGTATCATGTCTCAGCTAGATAGGTAGAAAGAGGATTTTAACCACATTGACCAGATTCTATAACTCCTTATCTTACCAGAGTCTCAATGTGGTCCCTCTGTCTCCTAGGGGATCATTGTTGCAGGAGCAGAATAGGGAAATTAGTCAGATGACTAAAATGACAGAAAGCTCCTGATTGGACAAGATGTCTGTCACTCAATTTTAACTTTTAAAAGGGGGCGGGGCTGTAAGGGTAGAGTCTTATCCAATTGAATGTATTTTTGAGCAGTCATTTTCCCATCACGTACAGTAGCCAATAATGTGGTCTGTTCATACTGACATGCTGATTGTCCTCCCTGTTTAGCTGTGTAAATACAGAGGAGGCACTGGCCGCGCTCGGGGAGAAGATCTGCCTGGAAATTAACAGTTGTCTCGCTCAACATGGTTTCACCCCCTTCACCACAGAGAGAGAATCGTGTCTTAAAGGGCAGATTCAGACCGCCTCCTCTCCTTCCAACTACATCTATGTACTAATAGGTAATCTTTACATTGACTTGTTTATCATGTGTCCCCGGTAGTTGCCTTCTGGAACAGATTGCCAATTCCTCCTGAAGTATTAATATAGAAAGTGACGGCAGATAAGAGCCACATGGCCCATCTAGTCTGCCCAGTTGGTAATTTAAAACTATACAGACTCTTGACCCTATTTGACCCTCAATTTAGTTTGAGATTTAGGATTATATTTATCCCAAGCATGTTTACACTGTTCTACTGTGTTATCCTCAGATGGGAGGTTCTTCAACTTATCAACTACCCTTTTGGAGAAGTCTTATTTCCATTAATTTCCTCAACTACCACCCTGCGAATTATACACAGGCCCTTGTGTTGTATTACTCCTCTTCCTTTGAAAAATGCCCCCTCCTCTAGCTCAAGGTTATACCCCTTGATACATGTGAAAGCTTCTATCATATCCCCCTTTCTCTTCTCAAGCTATACAGGTTTAGTTCCTCTAGACTTTCCAGCATAAGATCTTAATATACAAAATAAAGACAGGGCAACATAACATCCACGACAATGAAATAAGATCACGTCAATAAGCTGCAGCTGTCATTTCAGGATAACATATATTACTTTTATTTATTTTAAAAGATTACTTTTACTTACAAATACATTAATATCACTGACCAAAAAAAGCCCAAAATATCTACTAATGAACAGAGATGAACTCCAACATTTCAATCTATTTATACAATTCAATAGGCGACACCAGGAAGCTTCTACAATACCCACTCCAATATCATTTATACTACTTAACCTTAAAGCTGCTCTGGGCCATGCTGGTCATACCTTCATCATTGCAGTCTGCAGTTATCCGGCTACAATACTTAACTCTTGCTAAAACCAGGCTTGGGGGATATTTTCTATTAGAGAATGTGACCTTTTTCTAACTTTCCCCTAAGAACCCCTTGACGAACTCGAAGGCTGTGTAAAGGACGGCTGATCCGCAAGTGTGACATAAGGCTGCCTTATATTACGCAGGAGAGAGGGCAGTGACTGGGGGAGATTACTCCCCGCTTTCATGCGGAATTAAACACCCCGCACGTACGGAACACATGCGGGGGGTGGATCCGGGCCAAATACATTTTCTGATGACAGGGACCTCCTAGAACCATAACAACCAGATTGGAAACATATTTTATCCTATTTCTTATCAAAAACTTAACACCTCAGAAAATTGGTGTAGAATCCTAAGTGCACCTGGTTCATGTCGGTTGTGTGCAGACTGCCAGCAATCAGGAAATAGACACAGCTCCCCACCACCCTCCATACAGTCCTGCAAGTAACGCCATGAGCCACTAGAGCTCACGACTGCCATTTGCGTGCAGGGTCTCTTAAACTGAGGGGGCCTCTAACCCACAGAAGATACATATGTTTTAATGCTGTGTGCTTATATTATTACAGACTCCAGGATCCAAATGTTTCTACTAAGCTACCTGTCCGCCATTAATCAGAGGTCCATTCCAGTGCTGCCCGGAGGACTGGGACCCATCCAGAAAGAACTGGAAGATCTGGCAGTGAGATTTGCGCGTCTTGTCAACTACAACAAAATGGTGTTTAGTCCGTACTATGACTCACTCCTGAGTGAAATACTGAACAAACAAGAGCCCCAGCCTTCCACTCGTAACCCAGACGTGGACTGAGATTAGAAAGCTGAGATGTGCCATCTTCATATAGCTGTCAGTGTACAATCTGTGTTCTGCTGCTGACCTGTAACACATTAGTTCCTGGACCACACACTGGGATTCCCAGATAAAGGATCCAATGAGAGGAACTCATCCTTCCAATGCAAACATGTCCAGCAAGGACTGTGTCTGGGAGACAGTGTGTTTTTAAGGGAAATGCCCCCAAAATTTGCCATCTTGATCCTCTTATTTAATTAAAGCATAGAACAAAACCCAAGCCCCTGGTCTGTATTTAGTGATTAACTTCTTGGCTCAACCCTTTATATTGACCAGTGCAAAACTCTGGAGTCTTCACTAATGCCTCCATTTTGCTAAAAAACCCTCTGGTCTTTGTTTTTGGTGGTAATTGGTTCTTTACCTTGGCCATTTTGCACTTCATAAATGACCACCTATTGTTACAAAAATCAAAGTGCTAATCTGGTTACAAGTTTGGTTTTAATAAGTTGTTTTTGTGAATTTCAGTGCTAAAACACATCCCTAACATAGTCAGCAAGCACCACTGAGGCAGCCATTTTGTTATTTGAACCAATATTTACTTATCAACATATATTCATTAAGAGCACAGAAAATGGCTGCTGCTACTTTGCTTAGATGTCTGAATTATTACAATGCTGTCATCTTCCAACATATATATACAAATACACACACAAGCCGTGTCTTCCCGAGTTATTTAGTCATCTATATCCCCCTGTGTGATTTCCCTAAACACACATTGTATTCATGTATCACTTTAGTTATTAAATGTAGAGTAAACTTTTCCATTGTTGCATTTATTCTTAAATCATTTTATCTGTGTGTTTTCAAAGCATTGCTGATCCCAAGGAAAGGACATAGAGGCCTGTGATATAATAGATGAGCATGAACTGACTTATTGAATTAAATTATGGTCCATGCAGTGAGTATAGGTGGCAATTGGAATCTACATTGGCTGTAATTTAAGTACTTACCAAGAAAGCGATTAACGACTATTCTTTTGTACATAAGCAGTATTATAGCTTTGTTTATACAGTATACTTTACCAGTTACTGTTTCCAAAAGGTATAAAAAGACCTACACAAGAGCGATTAATGTCACAATCCTCCAGTTATAGGGTGATCAGGCCAATAATCGCTGTAGTGTATGGGCAATATATAATTGCTCAGTCTGCCTGATCAATCCGAACGCTGCTGGGCCAATCCTATTAGGATCAGTTCTGGGCGGTAGGGGAATTATGCAATATTGTTAAAAAATGCTCATTTACAGATGTAATCCTAACTGGATGATTATGTAAGGAACATACATTACAGCCCAACCATCCATATCTGGACCCATGATTTAAATGACCATCTTTATATAGATTTCAATAGCAAGAAAGATATGATCGTCGATTTAGCATAAACTAAATTGCACACCACTAACCCTAAGACATCACTTGTTTTGTTTTTGGTTATTTCACTCTCCAACGTGACCCCTTCCATTGGATGCACAGTAATCCACTTATGAGTTTCCAACTGTCACTTACCTGGTTTTAATAAAGTAATTGTGTAAAAAAAAACCATTTTTTTCTTCCACACAGGTGGTTACCATAGTAACTGCTTGTTGGAAGCTCAGTATTTTGTACCTACTGGAATGGGTCATATTGGAGATCCAGTTATTTGGATTCCTTCTTTTTTTAAATGTGTTGTACCAAAGTCATTAGACAATGATTGTTCCTTTACTATATGCAGGTTGAATGGTGCAGTCTCCACCCAATCACATGGATAGAATTATGCACATCTTATTTTGGTTACGGTTTACTTTTTGTGTCTGATAAAATGCATCTCTTTATTCCAGTGGAAGCAGCCATTTTGTGAACTAAACGTTTACAAGTATGTTGTATGCTGAAAAATCTAACAAGAATTTTTATTAAAACCTTTAAAATGGAAATAGTTGAGGTATTGTCCATAACTAGCAACCGCATTAGAATGTACCTAGCTCAATGGAAGTAAGACTCTGGTTGCTAGGGGTGCAATCACCTCATTTTCATTCAAGCTTCAGTTTGACATTTCACAAAATGGCTGCCTTCACTAGATGTAGATAACTGTTCTGCTTTAAGGCATTGATAATAATTAATAATACTGGAAATGGCATCTTTGTGCAATAAAAAAAAGAATCATATTTTAAACAATCTTGTTATTGTCTATGCTTACGAAATCTTCTAACTTGCAATGAAGTAAGATAATGAGTTACTTTGTCTACAGAGTGGAACTTTTCATCTATGCTGAAGTGTAAAATGTTTATCAATAAACTTTAACTTTCTTCTATATAATGTAAAACACATATGTTGTGGACTCTCATTAGATTTAATGAACTGTCCCTATTGTTACTTATAATGCAACCCTACACAACTTACATATTAAACCAATAAATTAAAGAATCATGGACCGGATCCAGAGTTATGCCAAGGTGCGTAAGTGGCATGATTAGACTGGAGGGTGCATGCACTTTCCAGGTGCTACGCTAGTGTTACGATAGTCAAGCATAGTTGCAGACCCTCCTAGGAAATGGGCCGCTTAAGTGGGCGGGGGGGAAGCATGGTAATGGTAAAGTGTGGGAGGGGTATCTCAAACTACAGGCTATGGGACCCAGAAGAGAGGGGGGCCCATTGCAGTCACGCCCCTTGCGCTCAGCACTCATGTATGAGCCTCTGATGACTTCTATCAGGCAGCGGACCTGTCCAGCTCTGCCCCCACCTATCCAAACATGGGACCTGCCTTCTTGCAATGAAAATAACGAAAAGCTAAACAAAGTTTGCAGTGCCATCTGGTGGCCAGAAATGTAAATCCACTCAGCTTATTCACTCAAATAAAAAAAAGTACCACGATTTTTATTACTACTACTGCTACGAATAATAATAATAAAAAATATCAGAGCAGAATTTCTGGGTACATGGGCCTGATCCAGAGCTGCGAAATTTTCGCACGACGGGCGAATGCGTACGTTCGACCGTGCGTATAAACATACACGCCCCTAACACTCCCATTGTAAAGTACCTGCTTACGGCGGCTATACCCTACACTAGGTACTACCGTCGGCCGTACGAATTTTCGCACATATTACGCAAAGCGTACGGGCTTAGCACGCCCATACTGTACAATTTAAATGGCTATACCCGCCTCCGTGTAGTAAAACGAGCGCCCTGGCGACCGTCGTACTGAACGCACGCCCCTCGAGCGAACAATTCGCACACAATACGACCGCTATATGCTCATGTCGTCCAGCCGACCGGAAGCTGTCATACTGGGCATGCGTAGTGCGAATTTTCGTACGAAAATACGCAAAAAACGGTCGTATGCTCGCTCGAAATCGGCCAATTTCGTAGCTCTGGATCAGGCCCCATGACTTTACAGCTCTCAGAACATCAGGCTGTCCTGCTTGTTTGTTCTAAGGATTAGCAAAGAAAACCCTATAGCAGGAGACTTAAGAGCAAGCCCAAGTAGCTTCAGGATTGTGGTACCAGGACTGTGAGAACAAGATGTACTATAATAGCTAAAAAATACCCCCAAACTATTTCCTATACCCAAGGACAAGCTCTAAGGAAGGAATTGTGTCTGATCTATAGTTATGATTCTAGCCCTGACCTGTATAACGATGTCCCATGTACACACTGCTCTCTAGTTTCCTGTGGTTCGTTTCCCAAACTATTCAAATAATTATTTGCTGTAATGATATGTTTGCCCACAAGGTGGCACTATGCATACATAAGAATGAGAATCATTGCAGTAAACATTGTGTGTCAGTACACACTGAAGCAATATAGTAAACATTACAGTTGAAGTTAGCTATAAAAGGTATGTTTTGGATTGGGCGGTAAAGCTAAATCACAGCCTTTCCTCTGATTGGGCAATTTGTCCAACCAAGTAGTTATGTAAAGGCAGATAGTTTACAAAACCAACTGATTGAACAATTGAAATCTGGTGGCGATTAGGCATGCGGATTTCATGTAACGCCCCTCTGCTCGCAAAAACTATTGTACAGAACTAAGTTCCATATGATAGGAGTTCCGATGTGGAACATTTGGACCGTCCTGTCAAAAATTCACCAAGCACATTGCGAAAGTTGGTAACCTTCTTCGTTGTGGTTTGATATGTTTATATTATGAGAAATCATTAGACAAAGTCTTACAATGACACCAACACAAAATGCAAGAGACTTACAATTGGAAAGGCGTAAGTAGCAGCATCCACAGCATCAGAAAGAAAAGCTCACGTTTTATATTGTTTTAATGTTTTTTTTATTCATTGCATGGAAAAAACAAGTGCCGTGTATCAAACAGCCAGCCACATTACAGTATATGAAGGTTAAAAAATGAAAGGGGAGTGGATTTTGCACTCAAGACAAATGAATGGAAATCTTTTGCAATGTGTTACAGAGAATACTGACACTAAACAGAGAAATCCATCGATGTCACCGGGGTAGATCGTGGTACAGAGAACGGCACAGGGTGAAGTGTTTCACGATGGAGATAGACTTTCCATCGTACAGTGTTTGTTTTAAAATAGCAGCTGTTTTAGACTAATAAAAACCGAACTAACAAGGCAAAAGTTGCACTGCTCTCTGTCCAGGAATGTAAATCCACTCAAATTAAGAAATAATAATACAAAAAAAAAACAAAACAAAAAAAACTTTGTGTCTGCTATTCAGCCGCAAATAAAATGGATCCAGCGAGGGGAGGAAAAAAGTGTAGCACAAATCTTAAGCATGAGATTTAAAAAAAAAAACAAAATATCATCACAAGTGTAACCTGTCCAGAATGTTTTTTTTTTTTTTAAATAAAAAGCCCCAACGAGTCTTCAAATTGTACATAAAAACAGAAAGAGATTCCTGGAGCATGGCGTACATGTGTAGACGTTGTCCTTCCCTACGAATAAAGTTTTAATTTGGCTCCTCCTCTTTTTCCTTTGATGGGGTACACAGGAATGAATCAAATTTTTTCGCTAGGTGCTTGTAACGTTGTTGTCTTTAAAGCAGAAGGTTTGAGGCAAAAACAAGAAATAGTGGATGATTAAAAGTCTGTTTGTCTCTAATGTAATGTTTATTCAGTTCAGGGAATGCTTCACCGTATCCTCTTCTGCTGCCGAGCTCTGTAGATGTCATGTACAGGGGGCACTACTGCTCCCTTCTCTTCATCATCGTCCGAGTCCTCATTGGGCCTTTTCAGTGATTTATTAACCATGTTGTTTGCTTCCACTGGGCCGTTACCTTCCAGTAACAGGTCAGCCTGACCCCCGGTGATGAGTCTAACAGCTTCTTCAACAGCTGAGTAAAAAAAAAAGATAGATGGTTCACAACTGCCAGGATGGAAATGGGCAAATCATGGTCTACTAGTGCTTTAGTGGGTCAAAGTTTTGAAGATTTGTACTATTTCACAAATATTTTTTTATTTAAATTATATGATGGTAGAAAGAAGCGTTTAAAAGGGACGTTTTGGCCTCTGCATGTGGGCTAAGGTGTGCATAGCTCGTACACAGCGTGCGCATACCGTTTCTCTGTTGGGGTTGGTGAACTCGGGCTGGATCCACAACAAAGTACGTCCGCCAGGTGCCAATAATAGCTACTACGCATGTGTAGTAACTAATTTACGTACTCTACATATCGCTACGTTACGTGGATTGCATATATGCAGTCTTTAAGCCTCTTAAAATATGCAGTCTCTAAGGGCCTGATCCAGAACTACGATGTTACACTGAGCGCTGTAGCGCTCAGCGTAACATCGCTGCTCTGGCCCGACACTCCCCCTTGTAGGAGCGTATTAACTCTCCCTTACGCCGGCTGAAGGCTACCCTAACTTCAGTCGGCATAAGGGAGAGTTGATACGCTGGGACGTTCTAGCGACGGCGGCTGTAGCTCTGGATCAGGCCCTAAGTCTTTAATCCGCCCCCTTCTGTCTAGCTCAAGCTGAGGTTGTAAATCTGAATTGGCACGTAAGTGGTCCATGGTTGGACTCCATCTACAGTGTGGGCCTAGATCACTTTCCTACTGCTGAACTGGTATAACTCATCTAACGTCCCACATTTAGCCTGCATTTATCTGGTAGCTCTATGGCCGACCTGTGGCTCTCCAGGGTGTGTGTTGACATTTAAACATAAACCCACACTGTTCTCAATTACAGATGACGTATTGTTCTGTCCCAATGTAAACTTTTACCCCCTTACTATGTACATACTGATTATTATCAGCAGCAAAAGCAATACTCACTATCCGGAATCTTGCACCTGCGGAAGATTTCCATAAGTTCATCCACCTGCACAAAGGGACCCTGTGAAGGAAAAAACATTGAAATGTGTTAGGAATTATGCTTAAAAATTCTCCTCTGGGCCATTCACAGGTGGAGATTACTGTCACTATGTGCAGGGTAAACGTCAGTGGGGATCTGGGTTTAGATAAAAGGATTTAAAGCTGGATGGCAAGCACCAACACAGAGAAAACAGGTCCCATAATCATTATATTATACAGTCATTTTAATATACTGCCATTAGACAAATAGAAAATAGAGGAAAAGAGGTTTGTTATACTGCGTCTAATGTAGAGGTGAGCATCCGCCAGCTCACATAACTCATCTCTGCGTGATTTCGCACTGAGTAATGAAATGAAGGTTATGTGATCACGCCCATTCAGATCAGAGCATAACTCGATTGCTGGTGGTTTGTGTTATATGAAGAGGGAAGGGTGGAGCGCCATAGCGAATGTAAGGCAGTGCGCCCTATCAGAACACAGACGTAACAAAGGACTGTTTACATCAAAACATTTGCACCTTCTACAGGTCATGTCCAAGTCCTCCACCTTCCACGACCAATTTCAGACCCTTGCGTTAGGATGTTACACTTCAAACACATTACAAAGTGTAAGACGTAATTCATCTCTACATACCGCAAGAACATTTTTTTTTTCATGTTTATATTATAATTATTTGCAATTATTTTGTGATGTTTACAGTCAGCATTACACTGTACGATTGTCTAGCAGCACATATGTTGGCATGTAGCGGTCATTGAGCTACAGTACGCATTATGCGTGTGGGTTTGGGCTCAGAGCTGGATCACTGGCTTTGGGGAATGACAGTTTTAAAGCAGTGATCCCCCTCTTATCATCTCTGGACGGTGTGCTTTTATTATGATTGGTTTATATGGAACAAAGGAAATATTAGCACCAATGAGGATATCAATCACTGACCTGGTAGCACAATGGCGGAGGAAGCAACTTCATTAATAGCACAGCAGCTGGTGGCACTGGGAATACTCCTCCGGGGACAGGGTGAAGACCAGGAGCTAGAATAATACACCATAAATGTCTGTCATCAGGAATTGGCTTCCTGGGCACCAGCTCTACCATGTCGCACACGTGTGACTATACCATAACCCTTCTGTCTATACATACAGCAGAACATTGGTAAATATTTGTGAGCGTCCTGAGAGAAAGGGACTGTCCTGAGAAGACAGGGACAGACAGGAGGTGTAGGACAATGTCCCCCGTGCACATCAGCAGCATAAGGCCGGCTGTCACAGCGTTAATCCCCTTTGTCACTAACTCTTCTTTAGTAGCTGATCAATTTTCTTCCCTTTACCCTTAAAAACGTGCCACAAAATGTCAGTAGGTTATAACGACTCTTATAAACTGCAACCATAACATTTACAACTTCATCCGCAAGTCTCTCCCCAGGAAAGCAGACTCCTCGGTGATGACTTACGAGCTAGATGTCTCGGTTGGAAAGGAATCATCTGACTGGTGTCTGGTTTGGGGTACTCGGGTTTTCTTTCTGCATCGTCCTTTAGGGATGGGGTTATTGAAGGGGTCACCACAGGGTCTGGGATCATAGATGTTAATTTGGCACGAGAGACATCCTGTAAAATGAACTGATGTTATATAACTACACACACATGAGAGGAAAAAGACAGAGGAGGAAGAGGGACAGAGTGAGACAGGTGGGACAGAGAAAGAGAGAGGCAGGTGGGGCAGAGAAAGAGAGAGGCAGGTGGGGCAGAGAAAGAGAGAATTGAAGAGGACAGGGTCTGGGATCATAGATGTTAATTTGGCACGAGAGACATCCTGTAAAATGAACTGATGTTATATAACTACACACACATGAGAGGAAAAAGACAGAGAAGGAAGAGGGACAGAGTGAGACAGGTGGGGTGGGACAAGAGAGAGGCAGGTGGGGCAGAGAAAGAGAGAGGCAGGTGGGGCAGAGAAAGAGAGAGGCAGGTGGGGCAGAGAAA
>WWET01000325.1:267046-286980 GCA_011038615.1 Limnodynastes dumerilii
GAGAGAGCAGCCAGATGGATAGAGCAGGACAGACATACACAGATAGTGAGTAATGGGGGAGAGAGCAGCCAGATGGATAGAGCAGGACAGACATACACAGATAGTGAGTAATGGGGGAGAGAGCAGCCAGATGGATAGAGCAGGACAGACATACACAGATAGTGAGTAATGGGGGAGAGAGCAGCCAGATGGATAGAGCAGGATAGACATACACAGATAGTGAGTAATGGGGGAGAGAGCAGCCAGATGGATAGAGCGGGTTAGACATACACAGATAGTGAGTAATGGGGGAGAGAGCAGCCAGATGGATAGAGCAGGACAGACATACACAGATAGTGAGTAATGGGGAGAGGGAGCAGCCAGATGGATAGAGCGGGATAGACATACACAGATAGTGAGTAATGGGGGAGAGGGTGTGGAGTTTAGGAGGCAGTGCCGTAGTGCAATATAACACCTACTTTATATCCCAAAGCTTTGAGTTCACTTGCGGAGCAGGGGTACAGATCCATGAACTTGTACCTATCCACCAGCAGCGCCGTCTCTTTCCCCTCGTACTCCTCCTTGAATGCCGTATATCTGCGTTTTTCCACTTTTAAAATACTCGCTAAGTCACCAATATTACTTTCAAACGCCAAGAACCGCGCCCAGATTTCACTAGAGAAACCAAATGAAGATCTGTCAGGCAACAGCTATAAACATTACTACAGGAGGGAGGTATCGTCATTCAGACAGCCCCATCACAGCCTACGATACTACTGCAACTGTTCAATGACCAATGAAATGTTGTATTATACACATTCATGTGTGTCCAGGTCCCACAAATACATTATAATAAATAAAAAAAACAGTAAATGAATAAACGTCTTCAATGTGTTAAAGTACACTCACCCAGATTTCTCAGGCGGCAAACTTCCCGATGTTAATACTCTTTCAAATAATACCCTAGTGTTGTTGTCCTCTGCAAACACAAAACAAATCATGATTTATGCATACTTGGCCTGATACACACCTAAGAAGCTGCTGGGAGAATATTTCTCTCTATCTCTCTCTCTCTATCTATCTCTCTCTCCCTGAGAGCATGGCTACTTTTGTTATGCAGACCCCAACCTCTTCCCACCAGTTGTGTACACTACTCAATCCTCTTACTATTCTTCATTATGTGATCTTTGAGTTTGCAGTTACAGCAATTGCTTCATCATATATGCACAGAACTTACCATTGAGGTGAGATAAATAATCAATATAAGCAAGAACGTATTCTGGGATGTCCCCATACTTCTTCAATCCTAACTCAAAAATCTTAAAGGCCACCGATGTGTCCTGCAAGAGAAGTAAGAAAATGCTAAACATCACAATATTGATGAGTAAACATTTATCAAATATTATTCAAGAAAAACTAGGTACACACATCCAATTCCCTGTCTCTGACAGTCCAGTTGATCAGACATTGGATAAGTGTGTAAGCTCACACATCTAATCCTGGTCATCTGGTCAGGTCAAACGATTTTTAAACGTGCCTAAAAGTCAGAAGATCCCATTGTGAATCACCCGACCAATTTACAAAGTGTGTACACCGCTGTGCCTGCTTTACCCAATTCTTCTCCTGATTCGGATGCCGTATAGCGCCCCCTTTGTGTGTGAGGGACAGGTGGCCTGGCGAACGCTGGAAGAGAATGTTCCCAGAGGCGTTCAATCGTATCAGCAGATGCAGGTTGGAAATCTACTGTATAATAGGACAAGTGTATCATGGATTGAGTGTGTCCGGGCAAACCTGGGCTGCTGTAAGATTGTGTAAACAGTCTGGTATGGAGTTAGATATAGAGGATTGGACAAGTGTGTACCCAGTTTAAGAGATGCAACAAGTTGTAATAAGCTGAACTACAGGAAAGAGCTACAAGCAGTATTCATTATCTTGGAAAAGTTTAGTGAACTTGTGGTATTATGTTTTTAAATGAATATATATTAATATCACATATATACAGCGGTGGCTGTGATTTTGTGGACTCAACCAAGACCTATAAACATGCAGCCAATCAAAACAATAGTGTATATAAGCATCCTTGTCTAATATTCTGGAAAGTAAGACATTTCGGGGAGTTGTCCCGATCTGTCTGGAGGAGCGTCCGTCCTCCTGTCCACTCTTCTAGATCATTTGATATATGGGGCCTGTTAGGGTCTAACCTTGCTGCAGTAATACTCCATTAAGGCCGCTGTGACATATACATGATGGCGAGTCCTGAGGTCTTCTCTGGCTTTCTTGAAAATCATTCTCCCAGATTTGATGCCCTCTGCCCGCCTCGCAAATTTCATGTACTGGATATAAACCTGGTTAAAAGGAACAATAGGAATTACAGGGTGGTTTACTTTACGAGGTGAGATGTATTCAGGTTTAATTTAAACTATTTCTAGTTTACACAGTCATAGAAAAATTTTGGTATAACTTAAACCCTTGTTTATGTAAATTAGAGATGGGCCCTTTCTGTCTGTAAACTTATTTTGTGTCACCATATAAAACACAGATTTTACCTCCCCCAACGGCCCAGAGCTTTAAGGGACTTAATGATTATAAGCTAGTGCCCATCTCCGATGTATTAAGAACCCCCTTTTTACAGCATTATTTGTCAATCAGAATGGAATCTTACCAAGGTGGGGTCAATGTCTTCTATGGTGAGGAGTCTATTATATATAGTGTGCGTCTTCTCATACTTCATACGGCTCTAAAATGACAAGAGGATTTATTGACACAACAAAAATTGGTTTTAATTAATTCTCAAGGTTCAATGAACAGCACAACACAGAGCAAGCACAGAGCCCAAACATAAATATTTTCCCAATCACATTTTGGCTTCCGATATGTGAATTTTGCATTAACACTGAATAAATATTCCTAAGTAAGCAAAACGTCTTGTAGTACTTAATGCCCTCAAGGCAAAGGGTAAATAGGCCATTGAGACGAGCTTCTCTGAAAGCCTTAGTTTCCTATCCCTTAGCAAGAAAAGGGTTATCTATCAATGCTTTATGTCAGGTACCAACCTCTTCATAGTCTGCATAAGCAAAATACAGCAGCATGTTCTTTTTCAGCAAGGTGCTGATCGCCCGTTCATAAATATTTGCAGCTTCGTCACTGAATAGTTTTGCATTGTTCATATCCTGCAATTACAGTAGGGAAGCACTTTAGCAATTTAAATTAGATTACAAACACAGGTTCCGATCCACACTTAGGTAAGACAGGGGAATTGCGCAAGTCATTTGCATAAGTCCCCTGTCTCGGAACATCTGTGCATGTGCGCGCCAGATATTCCTAATGTATACTTACTATCGTACATAACAAATAGTAAAAAACGCACAAGGGGCAGACCCTTAATGGTACAATGGTTGTTATGGCGGGGATAGCCATGTAAATTAGGAGTCGGGGGAACCCCGTTATGACTTGCCGCAGACCTTGACGTAAAAACTTAAGGAAGGAATCTGGACACGTAAATGTCCAGATTTACTATCGTTAGCGAGGAGTGCAGGGGGCGTGCACTCCCCGCTAATTGCGCATGCCTACGGACTGCATCCGATTTAACAATGCGCCTGTCATTTTACCAAATGAAATTGCCATGACTGTCACAACAGGAGGAACCTACCCCCTTCTCAGCAAGAAGCTTGCTGGACTGCTCCAGATACTGAGCGGCTTCGTACCAGATGTCCGGATGATGTCCCAGCACCAGCAGACATTGTTCATAAGCAAACATTACTGGAAGAAAACAAAGAAATCATTCACATCTGGACAGATGATTAGCAGACCAGGGCATCCTCATGCTTTACTGCCTTCAGCCTGTACACCAGAAGGGGGCGATATATGTAGAGAAAGTCAGACTCTAACACTTATACTGCCTCCTGAAAGCGTGTGAGGAGAGTTGGGAATCCAGAGTAAAGAGATGATTGCCACACTCATAGGACCTGATGATAAAAGTCATTTCAAGTGGTCCTCAGAACACAATTCTAAAAGTTGCTCTACCTCTCTTTGTTATGAGGGTCTGATCTTCAGTCCGTAGAGGGTTACTCTTCTCCCACTGTATATATTTCTTCCACATCTCCACCTGCTGAGCTTCCTGTGGGGTGTTCTGTGGCGGCACAGAGGGTGCATTGCGATCCAGTCCCTTCATGACAGTCTCGTATTCCTAAGAGCGTAAGAGATAATAAAAGAAGAAAAATGTCATTCTAATACATTTTTTGTTGTTCTTTACATAGTTTTGCAGTGATTTTAAGGTGCCTTTTCTATAAATGCCATTTATCCCCAAGATATTTTATTATTTAGGTCTTTGGCCATTTGGTATCATACCTTCTTACAACCTTAACCAGTTGCCCTGAGTACCACCTGACAATAGCCCAAGTACCACTAGAGGTACTAGTACCACTGGTTGAGAACCCCTGCTTATGGTACAGGTGTTCCCATTCTCTGCGCACTTTTGCAGACAAACGTGAATTTCCGCATGCTTGAGTAAAACACTTATGGTAACCCCTGGCTGTCCAAAGTCCAGTCCATATGGGAACACAGGGCCGTATTTAGAGAACCGTTTCCATGAAGGAGCGCAATTATACGCACGGCCGGTGCAGGCCACACCCCCTCACACCCATGACACTCCCCTCTCTCGCCCGTGCTGATGGAGACTTCCACCTCCATAGACCACTTGTAACATTCCGTGAGCAGTTGCGTCCATATGTGTCCTCTGTACGTGCGATTCATGTTAGTCACGCCCACATGCCTTCATTTAAATGCCTTCCTCCACCCATTTTTATTTAAATTTTCACGTGCGTATTTTTGCGTTGCATACCCGTCGCATGTACCCAAGTGCGATTCACAAGTCCATCCGTGAGGCACTTATGTGCGTATAGTCTACGTTAACTATGTAAAATTAGTTACTACGCATGCGCAGTTGAAACGTACCTAAATATATGCACGGAACCGGCCACGAAAACGGTTCTCTGAATACGACCTACAGACATGCCTGGATAGCGTGGACTTACGCCAGCAATCTATCTCAATTTTTTACTCTGGAATTTAGGATCATGTTAAACCCAGATGTCTGGATCTGGCAGTAAATACTGGCCTGTTATGTTACAGCAGACTCAGGCAGCCTGTGACTCTCTAGGTGTAATCCTGCCATGGTCTGCCAGCTATGAGCTATGACTATACTGCAGGAGCGTGCTTGGTCTTGTAGTTTCCTGGTGTGCCCCAGGTTGCCTATGCCTGAGTTACAGGAAGTCAAACCAATACATATATCCTATGTAATATTGCACAATGCTAAGATGCTGCAGAATTGTTGAGTTACCAGCGAATTGAAAGTAGCCAGTCTGACCACTGACTGCATGGGGTAAAAATAAAGATGACGAACGTCAGTCTGGAGCCACAGCATGGGTACTTACCTTTGCCACCCTCCTGGCGTTCATATAATCTCTACTCCGATCTTCTATCATTTTCTTGGCAAGGTGAATATTAATACCCTAAAGACAGAGCACAACGTGTTATTCCCCGGTCTCCAGACACTGGATGTCGCTGCTTATTCAGTATAAACGCTGAACAAATTACCTCTTCATACTTGTTGTAATCCCTCCACAGCTGTTCAATGTTAATCATGGGGTTGACACAACCTCGCTGGTACACCCTGCGGACGGCCGTGATTCTTTGGTTCTCAGCATAAGATCCCACGGCTTCCCTAATAGTTAAGAAAGAAAATCACCGTCACTGCGTATCCAAACCTATTATTCAGCTTGTGATCTTCCACCTTTTCCCGGAGAGCAGGTAATCCCTAACTGGATGTAGCGACGGTATCAGCATAAAACAGGCAATTGTATCATTACAACCCAGGTAAACAGCTTCTATACTTCACATACCCACAGCCAAATAAACAAGATTCTTCCTCTATTAAAACAGAATTAGCTTATCTGCAAGTACAATCCTATGGCAGCTGGCTAGATTCTAGCTATCACGTTCCTATAACATAATAGTGAATGTCGGCTAGAATCTGATTGGCTGCTAGAGGCAACATTTCCATATTTCCGTTTCCGAAGTTTAGTAAATCTAGCCCATTGTTATGGATGAAAAGTCTGAGTGGAGAGTTATAGAAACATATACAAATATGGAAAGTGACGGCAGATAAGAGCCACATGGCCCATCCAGTCTGCCCAATTGTTTATTAAAAACTATACTGACCCTAGACCCTATTTACCGTCAATTTAGTTTAAGATTCAGGACATCCTTATATTTATCCCAAACATGTTTACACTGTTCTACTGTGTCACCCTCTACCCCCTCAGATGGGAGATTATTCCACTTATCTATCACCCTTTCAGTGAGTCATTTTTCCCCACATTTCCTCTGAATCTACCGCCCTCCAGAGTTGGCTGGCACCAGGCCTGAGGAATAGGCAGATGGTGAATTTCACACCCAATCAATGTTTCATTTTAATGCGAGTGACAGGAATAATAATAATGAAACTTCAGTTACACTTGAAACATGTGTCTGATTTGTTAGACAGTGACTGCACAAGCTAATGCAGGTTATTATAGATATGGGACCGAATCCGGAGAGGTGTGTTCACAGCGTTCGTTATGTGTGATACTATATTCTGTAAGGGTTGTGCAGTCCCCTACATGTATGGAGCTTTCCGTGCCCTGAACTCCACCTTAGCTCCTGCACATAATACTTACACATTCTGATGTGTAAGTGCCCTGTTGTATGCAATTCTAGATCTGGACTATGGTCTTTTAAGATACATTAGGCATAATAATTATTCTCACTTTGTTTACTTCCAGTTATGTTATTGTAAACTTCTAAAACCCCCCAAAAATTGACAGATTCTCTTGTTCTCATTATGATAACGTATATTTGCGATGGTGAAATCTGCTGGTCTTTGCAGAAACATACAATCAGCCATTGTGCAGTGACATTGTTCATGATACCACTATGGACAAAGCACAAAACTTGTTGAGTAGTGAAGACAGACAGAAGCACTGTGTGACGTCTATACTGGGTGACCTGATGGGGTATATTTTATTATTGAATCTAACAACCTGAAACATAAAAATCAACTTACACTCCTTTCAAGAAATTGATGTAATCAACCCATATCTGCAAAAAATAAAGAAAAATCTGTTAATTCAGCCATTATTAAGTTGCACGCTAGATTCATTTTAATCTGTTATAGAATAGGAAATGCAATCATACCTGATAGGACATTATTTCCATGCCAATCTTATCCAGTGCAAAGTCGTATGCTTGTGCCATTTTTTCCCTGAAAGAAAAATAGAAGCTTTAAAGATGGGATCTGAATACAAAACTATTCCGACTGGGATACACTGTGCCAATATAAGAGACTTAATGCAAATGAACAACTTTATACATTACATTAATCACTGTGTACAACATATGAAGGTACAATCTGAGAATGGAACCATCTTGTAACGACACAAGGACGCACCAGGTCAGTGTCTGGTTTTAGGGCAAAGTGCACGCAAAGGCAGCATGTTTTCTGCAAATGACATCGGTATAATCAATGAATCTACAGGTATTGGATCATTTATTACAGAAGAGGACATGGATACCAAACCGTAACTCCTCTACATAATTGGGAAGGCTTACACCACATAAAATTGGATCATGGAGGAGCAATGTCACATTGACCAAGCAACACAAGCAAATGAATGTACAACTTCTATTAGTTTCTAGAATTCGGCACTAGCAGCATAATGTCACTGAACACTAATGACTCGAGCAATGACTGTTTGTATATCTATCTCTTCTGGGATCACAGTCGCTCTGAATCAGAATTACAGGTAATCACATAATGGTTCAGGAAATTGCCCTCAGTTGTCAGATTGACAACACAATCTATTTAGATCCACACTGATACTTGGAATCCCAGTTAAGACAGGTTGCTACCCACTACGCCAGGAGTCACACGGGTTACATAGAAACGTAGAACTTGATGGCATATAAGCACCACATGGCTCCATTTTTTAACCTCTGGTTACTTCAAACCCTATCTGATCCTTAGTTCTTTGTAAGGATATATTTGGGCCATATTTACACCTAAGAGTGAGTTAGGTGTGGACAGAACCGCACATAACTCACTGGTTCCACCCCCTGATTTTAGGTACCTTTTGGCACTTACGAGTCCCACCTTATTTTATCGTGCGTAGTTTCCTTCTTGAGAAGGAAACCACGTAAGGACATTGGGGCTGATCCAGAAGAACGCCCGCCGTCGCTAGGACGGCGGCCGTCAGCGTAAGATCGGCTTTTCAGCCGATCTGCGCATGCGCCGGGCAGATGTTGCCCGGCGTCGCTACGGCAACGCCCGATTGTGGATTAGGCGTGCGTAGCAGCGCCGTAGGGACGCTGGAGGGGACGTCCTCCAGCGTCCCTACGTTCAGGTTAGAGTAGGTGGGCGGGGGGAGGTAGTTAAATGAGGGTAGGAGGGCGGGCTAAGCGGCCATACGCTCATGTGCGAGCGTATGGCCCCTTCCGTACGCCGGCTAAAGTTAGGGTAGCCTTCAGCCGGCGTGAGGAAGGGGCCATACCCCGCACAGGGGGAGTGTCGGTTAAAGTGAGGCGTAAGGAAGGGGCCATACGCCCGCACAGGGGGAGTGTCAGGGTAAGTAAACGCCGATACGCTGTGCTTTAGTAAGCACAGTGCATCGGCGTAGGTCTGGATCAGGCCCATTGGCTCTCCCCACCCAATCTAAATTCCAACCCCCTCCCACTTCTACCTAATCACTCCCCGAGGCGGCATTACACCACCTCTTTCTAACTAAATAACTCCGTGCAGTCATTAAACATTGCATGGAGGCAATCTACCTACCTAACTGGAACGTAGATTGCGTAAATGACCTACTAAGCATGTGTAGGTCATTTCGCAAATCTACGCACCTAAGAAGCCGAAGCTTTTTAGGTGTGAATACGGCCCTTTATATCTATCCCAAGCATGTTCTAATTGTTCTACTGTATTCACCTCTACCACCTCTGATGGGAGACTATTCCACTTAGCTATTACCCTTTCTGTGAAGCCAATTTTCCCCAAATTCCCTTTGTACATTCTTCCCTCCAGTGTCAGAGCATGTCCTTGTGAGATACCTGAAATTTTCCATCATGTCCCCCTTTCCCTTCTCTAGTCCCCACTATACATATTAGGATCTTATAGTCTTTACAGTGACTCCTAGATCCCATTCCTCCTCAGTACTTTCCATTATCGTTATTAATACTATATTTTGAGATCTTTGGGTACCTACTTGTAACTTGGTAGCTTCCCTTTTGTCTCCCGGACATACAACACGTAGCATTTCCAAAGATCGATATGTAAGACCTTCATGAGGCATCGCTGAAATAACTAGACAGATTTCCAGAAAAAATAAAGTTCCGTATTCAATAATAACTTATCATCATTGCAGAACCTGTATAAAGACTTTTATTACCCCCTAAAAAAAGGACAAACGGCTTTCTAATATTAATCACTTTTCAGCTTTAACCTAATGGGCGACAATTTGCTCTAAACATCTTAGTAAAAGATAAAGAGGTCACTACCGGGACCATGCAAGTGATGACTCAGGATTTCTGGGTATTATTTATAGCGAAGCCCATATTCAATAATAATAATTATAGATGAAACTCACCTTTTCTACTTTGTCATAGTTTTTAGCCTTAACCTGCAAGTAAATTAGGAAAGAAAATTAAAACTCGGGTTGGAATTTGTTGACCCATAACCTAATTATTAAGTTTAAAGTCCCCCCCCTATGTTCCTTACAGTCATAGGTGGGTAATTAATTAAAAAAAAGTGCTTTACTATAAAGTGCAACTATAACACAATAGCTTATAATCTGCTATAGGTTGCTCTGTGAATGAATTTATTATTATTATTGATAATAATAATTACTTAAAGTCAGGATAATATATCACTAGCATTTTCTTTAAAAATAAGATACGTTTTATCATTAAATTTCAAGTGAAGAAACATTTAATTTTGAGGACAGCTTCAGGACCAATAGTTCAGGTATTTTTTGTCAATAAGAAATTCCTTTCCATTATATTGTGTAGCCACTAATGCTGCATACACAAGTGGCAATCGTCTCCTGCGATACAATAAAACTTGCATGATTTCCACGCTACGTATTGATAGGATTCACAGAATTATCTAATTGAGCGACTGTATGGGAGAAATAGTGTCTGTATACACGGTCACATAAATCATGCAAAAAAAATCAAAAAGGCAAAAAGCCTCACACTAGAAAACCTCATACAATTCCATAACACGATAGATTAGATCATAGATGTAGCAGGTCCTATACAAATTTAAGGTTGCACAACTTACTCTCCTGAGATATATCGTTCAGTGTGTATGCAGCTTAAGGGACTTAATGTGTACAAAACATTGATGTGTAAATTAGCCTATTATCAGAGCACAATCCTTCCATTGAATCAGAAATGATAATGTACAAGCTGGGAAATCTGGATTTTTGTTCATTATTACAGTGATCCAGTATTTGAAAATGAGATGAAATAAGAATTTCTTCTGCAAACTGTATTAGATTTGAGAGGCGATGTTTCCCAGTCCAAGTCTAAACAACAGTTTAAAAGTAAAACTGGTCAGGATCAAGTTTTCTCTCTGCATGCAAAGAATAACATTAATTTGCATCTCCTTGGAATTCAACATGGTTTTGCCAAGGTGTAACTTTCCACCTGATTCTTCTCTCCTCTTATTTTCACACTCTGGATCTGATCCAGTGTTATCACTTCTCAAAGAAATGATGTGCTGCTAATTCTATTTTGTTTTCAATCTCCTATAGAATATTTTACCAGTGGACACAGTTAGTATTTTTGGGCTGGATCCAGACTTAAGAAGGAGCTTGAAAATAAGAGAGAGGAAGGTTACTCCTGGGAAAAACCATGTTGATTTCAGGGGGAGTCGTTACTTGTATTCTTTGCATGCAGGGATATATCTTTGAATTGCTTACTGCACACAGATACTGACCAGCTTTACTTTTACACTGTTATTTAGACTTGGGCTGGGAAACATCGCCTCTCAGCTCTAATAAGACTGATAAAAAGAGGAAAAACATTCTGAAAGTTACACCTGGGCAAAACCATGTGAAATTGCAGGGGAGGCCAATTTTAATCTGTTGCAAAGAGTTGAGAGGTGATGTTTTCTAGCCCATGTCCAAACAACAGTGTAAAAGAAAAGCTGGTCACTATCTATGTGTTATATGCAAAAGAAAAGTATTCTCCCTGCATGTTAAGAATAGAACACTCATTTATATACCCTGAAATTCTAACTTGGATTTGCCCAGGTGTAACTTTCCACCTGCTTTCCTCTTATTTTAAAACTCTGGGTCTGGTCCTGTGTTACTGTGGAGTAACTGTATAGTTTTATGTCTTGCATGAAAACTCACAAATAATCCATATTCCATTGAAAGTCTGATCTAGTACAGGACATGCTTTATGCTTCGTTTCTTGTAGTGGGGACAGATTCAGATCTCCGTCCGCCACCCGACTTCTGTGAACTGCATGCGGAATTAGGGAGTCTGGAACGAAATGCGCAGGACCTGGGCAACGGATCTCTTAGTGCATGGAACGGAGTTGCTAGGAGAGCCGTGCAATGTGGTGTTCCATGAAATCTGCCTGCCTTATCCCTGAAAAGGGGACGGGGATAGGCATGCCAGATGAGGTCGAGTGGGTTCCAGTAGGCAGATCCACACAGTGTACGGACCGAGGCAAATCCGTGCCCAGAACTTAAGGTAGAGTTCTGGACATGTAAGCGTCCAAGGGCCAGATTTACTAAGCTGCGGGAAAGGAAAAGTGGAGATGTTGCCCACAGCAACCATTCAGATTCCAGTTGACATTTTCTAGCATGTTACAGGAAAGTGAGAGCTAGAAATTGATTGGTTGCTATGGGCAACATCTCTTCACTTCACATGCACTTCCTTCTCGCGTGCGGACACAAACCTGAGGTCTGGGTCAGGTCTGTGATGTGTAATCTAATTATTTCTGCTTAAATTGTTAGTCAGATTCATTACTTAATAAAGGAAAAAGAAAAGCCCAAAAGGTAAGTGATATGTTACAATTTTTCTTTTCCTACGTTAAGAACAATTCACGTCTTTCGAGAAATCCAGCATCGATGCCTCAGGTCAGGTCATCCGTCCACAGGTAACACTGGAGTGACCCAGAAAACAGCTGTGTGTGCTGGGTAACTCATCTGTGGATATGCATCTTCCAAAGAGAAATTGTAATCACTATCTATTAAAATGATTTCTTCAATCACTTCCAACAGCAATTGAATTACTTAGCATAAATTTCAGGCAATTAATATTGTACATAGATTAATGAGCTCTGAATTAATTTGGCAGAGAAACTCTTATTGGAAGACAGGAAACACAGGAAGCTGGTTCTCTTCTCTAAAGGCCTGATCCAGACCTACAATGTTGTGCTGTGCTTACTAATGCTCAGCGTAACATCTATGCACTCCCCCCCGACACTCTCCAATCCGGTGTAATTACACACTGTTACGCTGGCTGTAAATTACCCTAACTTCAGCCGGCGCAACAGAGTGTAATAACGCCAGGCACCAGAGCGTAACTAATTAACCCCGCCCTCCGTGCTTCATTAGGCATGAAAAACGCTCTGGGCTGACACAAGCTTTTGAGCTTTAACGTTTTTGCAATAACTCTAAATAAGGTAATCATTACAATGTTGCAGTGTGGTGAAGTTGTAACGCATGTATGTTTGACAGGGATCTACACCGTCTTACGCTGGGTACACACTAACAATTTTCCCGGCTCTGGACAAAGTGGCCCGATAGCAAAACGATCCCATAGAGCGTACATATAATCAATGATCCGACCAAGCTCCCAGACACACTGCTCCATTCTATTAGGAGTAGCACAGCTTTAGTAGGACTGTTTGTCGGCATACACACTAATGGCTATCACCTGATTATCAGCTGACCGTCCAGATAATTGTAAAATTGTATAACCTGTAACCGACTATACTCTCTATCCCAAACACCCCGGGACTTCCTTCATCAATAGTTTATATGTCTGCCTGAATGGCTTAACGTACGTACGTGTGTGTATATTTGCTTTCAAACCATGTCATGTATTCAGCTGCGGCTTACAATTATTGGAAACCAAAGATCACTCAATCTTTATATTTATGTGCTTTGTTAAAATATACTATTTTATTTATTGTATAATAATTTATTGTATAATGCCACTAGTTTACTGCAGAGTTGTATATAGAATATTTATCATTCACATCAGACCCTTTCCCATTGGAGCTGCACTCTAAGCTCCCCAAAACAAAACAGATTTACTAAGCTGCGGGTTTGGAAAGTGGAAATGTTGCCCATAGCAACCAATCAGATTCTAGCTGACATTCTCTAGTATGTAATAGTTAAATGAGATCTGGAATCTGATAGGTTGCTATGGGCAACATCTCCACTTTTCCAAACCTGCAGCTTAGAAAATCTGGCCCAAGGTCTAGTCCAAGAATCGAAATCATGAACTCAGCTCTGGGAGGCACAAGTGCTACTCACCGAGTCACCATCAAGTACATTTTGGCGTGCTGAGTGCTGTTTTCAGCTGCCAGCCTCTTACAGCTTAGAGTTCCATGGGTGCAGGTGTGGGCAGCTGCCATAGACTCCCCCCCCCCCTCCTTGTCCAGTAGCAGCCCATGCTCCTATGGTAGTTATACCACTGGTTGTGTGTAAATACAGGTTTAGTGTGTGTCTATTTCTCCTGTTGGTTGGGTACTTATATCGAGAACACTCACAGCACACAGACTGCTGCATGATAGAAAACACTGTATTCCTTCTGTTTATTTGAGTAGTCTATTGAGTATCAACTTGGTTTGCAGGTTCAAACAAAAAAATAAAACCATCAATTAAACGGTTTGTTAAAACTCATGCTCCACAGCAGTTCGGTTTTTAAGACTACATGCAGAATATAAGCAAGGACCGGATCCAGACCCAGGGGGTCTGTCTGTCCGAGAGAGGGGAAGGCACGCCCTGTCACTCCCCTCTCTCATGCAGGCTTTATGGCAGCTTACGCAATCATAAGCCTGCCTTCAATCAGTAGTGCGGATCAGCGGTCCGTGCAACCACGGATCCGCACCAGCGTGGGAGCCCCCTCCCACACTACATTTTGCATGCTTACCCCTAACCGCTTTAGCGGGCGAAGGGGAAGCACAGCCCTATTCCTATGAAATGAGCTTGCATGGAACAAAATAGGGTTACTCTTATCGTAACCCTAGCGTAACATCTGGAGGACGCAGTCAAGTCAGGCCACTTACACACCTTGCGTGTCTAAGTGATCTGACAATCTTAATTCTGGAGCCGGTCCAAGATGCTTATAGTGATTATGGGCTGAATCCAGACTTGAAAGTGCTTGAAATGAGTTACTCCTGGGCTAAACCATGGTGATTGCAGGGGAGTCATATTTCATCTGTTGCAAACAGTATTAGAGTTGAGAGGTGATGTTTCCTATCCCAAGTCTAAATAACAGTGTGATAGAAACGCTGGTCAGTATCTGTGTGCAGTAAGCAATTCAAAGATATATCCATGCATGCAAAGAATACAATTACCTTGACTCCCCATGAAATCAACATGGTTTAGCCCAGAAGTAACTCATTTCATTTAAGTCTGGATCCAGCCCTATGTCCCCTAAACACAATGAACCAGACATTTTGTGCAATCTCAGTCATGTCACTGGAACCTCCCTTTACACACACCAATGACAGCTGCCACCTACCGCATAGGAGTCAGTCACTTATAAGTCAGGGCTTATCGTAATATGAAATAACTGATTATGTTATGACTGAGGCATAAGCAACTCTTGGTGGACTGTATTCAAATCGTACAGTAAAGGCTTGGTTAAGCACTGACGTATGCTCTTCTAAAATCGGGGTCAGTGCATCAACATTAAGGTAAAGCTGTTGTGGATGTGCGTGGAGAATGGTCTTCCCTTGCATGCACGGAGTTTAGAATCATCAGATTTCCGACTCTATATAGTGTTTATACATTTGGTCCACTGAGGTTCCCGTTTCTGAAACATACTGGAATCTCAAACCATAATTTCAGTCAAAAGAAAGCTTTTCTTTCAAACATTCTAGTATGATGTATTAAACAGAAGCCTGGCCATACCTGCTAGATATTTTTCATATAGAAACTAAACATACATTGCCACGTGTCTGGTCTGTCTATTTTCAGGCTACAACTTGGCTCTTCTATTCTCATACATATAATGCACACGTGGAAAAGGTCATGAGCAGCGTATCGATTGGAAAGTCACTTTAAGTGAGACATAACGTAAAGCTAAACATGTTTTAAAAACATAAATCAGAAACATGCATGGCCAGGACCCAGGGGTGACATTGAGAGACTGATGAGCCGATAGTCCTATATGGCCGGATCTAAACCTAAGTATGCACAGCATACGCCAAGGGCGACCCTAGATTCTGGGCCTGCGAGGATAGTGCAATCCTTGTTGTCACACCCCACCGTCGGAATGGCTTACATAACGTAATTAAGAATTGTTCATAGTGCTTTCCTATGTATAACAACCATGTTCAATCCTGCACAGGGTAATCACACTGGGTACTCATGCATTCGGAATGCAGAAGTACCGTGTAGTAGGGAATTGTGGATTTAGTCCATAGTGTGTATGCTGCAGCGATCTGCCTGATAATCGGAGTGGCTGCTATGTTTAAATAGTCCGTCCAGTTGGGATGGCACAGCGTGGGTGGGACCTCAGCCTGATCATCACCAAATGTTCCCTGCTTTTGTCAGGAGCTGGGACAATTATTAAATTGTGTACCTAGCTGTTTGTTATGCTGGGTACATACAGTTGACCGGCAGAATACTATAGTGTATACACAGACTTTATGCCATATTCAGAGAACCGTATTTGCGGGAAGTTACGTGCGGATATTTACGATCTGATGAACTGCGCATGCGTAGTAATGAAATTTACGCTATCTAAGTTGAATTTATGCACGGAAGTCCATTAAGCACGGACTTGTGAATCGCATGTGAGACAATACATACGGAGGGGCATGGTTGTAATCCACCCGGAGTCAGATACGTGAAAGTGGGTGGGGAGGGGGGGAGGCATTTAAATGACTGTTTGAGGGTGCGGTGAGATGGATACGCATGGAGGGAAGTATTATACGCACAGAAATGCCCACGTAATGATAAGGGTGGTTGAGGCACTCGAAAGTCAATGACAACCCGTCCGTGTGAGGGGAGTGTCATGGGTGTTGCCTGGCAATGTCCGTGCGTATAATTGCAAACTTTTTGCCGACGGATTTCTGAATATGGTCCTTTATTCCCAAACCCCACCCCCCCATCTTCAACCCCAGGTTCCCCCAATCACAAACAATATATTCAATATATTGTCACTAGCTCATCTTCCCCAAACACATTCTACTTCTCTAATCACACATCTTCCCCAAACACATTCTACTTCTCTAATCACACATAATCAAACGTACAGAGGGTTGTCACACTCTAACCTAAACGTACAGAAACTAGATGCGTATGCAGTATGTCTTGTTCATAGACAGAGGTTAATGTTCAGCAAGGATTCTACATAAAGACTTCCAACATTTCAGATTTATAAAAAAAACCAAAAAAAAAAACCTTTAATCAGGAGTTTAAAAAATAAATAAAGTTTTAAAATAAAAACATTGAACCTGATTTAGACCTCTATGCGTGTTTCATACACACAGAGGTCTGAAAGATTGCAACCGAGAGGGAAGTAAATTCCCATGTCACTCTCCTACGTACAGACTATGGATGACAGGCATCCATAGCCCTTAAGTGCTCTGCCCGGATCTGCGTCTGTCCAAACGTAGATACCGCCACCCCTTTTCCCTTACTTGCATGCCCCGCCCTTTGTGTGAGACTGCATGCGGATGTTAACTCCCCCACCCCCCTCCCCGTTTGATGGATTACCTAGCGTATGGAACGGAGAGCTAGGAGATCCGCTGCGTAACATCTTGCATGTGTGGATGGAGGTCTGGATCCAACCCATTAACCTTCAACATATATAACATATATATACAAACATTAACAACAGAGAAGGACGTGGAGGGACACAGGCGTCTACTCTTTGGGCCCGATTCAATTAGCTTTGAATGAGCACGTAAACATTAATACATTTTTCATACCGTATATTATGACAGGAAAAAATTTTCAGGACATAACGGCTAATTGAACCGGGCCCTTTAAGTTATAGACTAAGAGGTCAAAAAAACATTTATTGAAATAAAGTTGAAAGTTTCAGATGTGGCCAGCGGTCGGGGGCAATCATACCATATGTTGCATGTTCATTTGAGGAAAATAAAAACATCAAAAGGAGTTTCACCTTTTGGGTTTAAATCCCTTTAAAGCTGTGTTATTTTCCTTATGGTGGTTGCATTGAGCACCTCTGCTTGAGACCCAATGCATGGACTCCCAGCACTGGATCCAGAATGAAGTGATGTGGGCGTATTTTGCATTACTGCCCATGCAGTGCAGCCTCTAGCACGGATCTAGATATTTAGGCTTGCACAGTAACGGTACTCAGGGAGTTGTAAAAACCCACACGTAAGTGGCTAGAGCACTTCCCTCTCACCTGCGGACTGTAGATGACTGGGGTCATTAATCTACCTTAACTGCTCTGTGCATATCACTGTGTGATAGTGAAAATGGGGAAAAAAAACTAAAAAAAAAGGGGGACATCCAGCCGCACATACCTTGTATAAGAATCCCTACCCCTGGACTAAAAAATTGTCACAGGAGGTGCTATCCAATGAGGAGTAGAATAATAAACAAAATTCACTGGGGAGGGAGAAAAAGACTTCTCCTCTGGGGGAATGGACGCACTGGGATAAGAGTTCACTGTTTAAACAGAACGCTCTGACTACAGATGGGCCTAACCTAGCCCTTACTTTACAGTTTAAACGCCTCCCCCGCCCACATTCCATATATTTGGATGCAGGTAGGGACGTCTAGTCTAGTTCTGATGTGTAAGATCTGCCGCGTTCATGCGCATTGCACCTGCACAGTCTGACTCATGATGTTTGTGTGAGTCATCTGTCGCTATGAAGTCTGGATCTTACCCATACAGCCCAGTCCAGCGGGCAGGTCACTGACTCAAACAAGACAAAATACTATATACCAAATAAGCTTTTATCCCTGAAATATAATAGAAATATATGTTTAAAGATCGGTTACGCTCTCCGATTAGAAAATGTTACTTCTGAAAAAGGGACATCCGAAAGTTCCTTTATGGATGTCCTTTTTTCGAATACTTACCCATTCAGACTTTTATTTTTAATAAATGCCGTTCTGAATACGTCACCCATTCACTTTCACAATTAGCGATATCCCTCCGCCGCTGCTATCACCGGACCTGGAACAGGCAAGTAAACTGTCTGTGCGGGGTAGGGAGGGTTAGGGTCAGGCTGTGGGAGATGGAGGGTTAAGGTCAGGCTGTGGGAGATGGAGGGTTAGGGTTATAATTAGGGAAAGGAGTGGGGGACTATTTTTCTTAACTTTTTGGCGCACAGAGCTTTCGGTGCTCCATGGATCGATTGCTATGCCTCATTGAGGTATAGCAATCGAAATCTCAGCCAGTTCGCAACTGGCTGGGGAGGAAACGGCCGATTAAAAAAAACAGCTGTTCGGTCCGGAGCCCCACACCCTTTAAAGATTATACCATATAATTAAAAGAGAACAAAGAGTGTGTTATCATAGAACATTAACCCAATTAACCCAACTAAAAGACTTGGTTAAAAAAAAAGGTCAGCTGCACATGGAATAGTAGGACCTTAAAGATATTTGGACTCATGTGAGCAAAAAAGTAATGTATATGTAATAGAGGCGGAATTTGGGTGATTTGTTGTAAAAAAAATAAAATAATAATAATGATGTTGAAGATCTGAAGGACATCACAGTAAAATGGTGCGTGATAAAGATATATCCGTTGGAATATTTTACAACAGGGGTAGGACCGAAAGGTTCAGTAAGATGGGGCCTATATTCATAAATGTATGAAAAGTTATAAAACATGGGGCAGGATCCAGAAATAAGAATGATGTGTTCGTTCTGTGCAGAACAGGGACATTCACATCGGAACGCAGTCGGCCGAAGCTGTGTTCCAAAGCGGAAATCCGTTTCCAATGGCTGGGCAGGCCTACTCACCATATGTATGGTAATGGTAATCTTACCCAAGCCATTACATATGGTCCTCCATTCCGTACACGGCCCTTCTGCATCGGAAAACTTAAGGTAGGGATCTAAATGCGGAAGGGCCCTAAGTGCGAGAGGAGCGCAGAATTTAGGAATTAAAATTCCGTACGATAGCCTCCGTTGTGGATGGAATCTGCACTTATGTGTAGATCTAGTCCATGGTTTGTAGAGATTTGCTAAGTAGTACAAAAGAAGTGGAGAAGCACAAAAAGAAGGTAACTGTGACTGCTCAGGAAGCTTGGAGAGAAAAATGGCATAAAGCAGGGGGGTGCAGTAGTGAAGGCAGGAGAGGATGAGAAGATAGTTAAGAAAAGGATGTATTTGGTCAATATTTTCCAAGGTGGTGGAAATAGAGAGGAGAAATAAAGCAAGGAACGAAGTCAACACCAAGGCAGCCAACAATATAGATGAGGAAACATTTAATAGAAAGTAGAGACTCTTTATAGATTCTTGAATCTCCACTAACATATATCCAAAAGTTAATAATGTTAACATGGTGTTTCACTTATACGTTTGCATGCATAGAAGAAAACATATGCTGCTTTTGGTCGTTGTGTATCCATGGCCATGATTGAAAATGATCAAGGGCCCACACTATATGCTTTGGAGGACAATGTCAGACCCTGACATTCATCCTTCTGCACCGCCTGGAGATCTGCAATGCGGGTGT
>WWET01000325.1:295600-320125 GCA_011038615.1 Limnodynastes dumerilii
TCCCTACAAGGGGCATCATGCACCTACTTAACATACAGCCTTCTAACATCTCCCATGTCCCACTGAAGACAGCTCATTGCATATACAATGCAGACAGGCTTTCAGGTTCTAAACCAGCACTTAAGAAAAACCTTCAAGACTAAAATCTGCAAGATGCAGCTTCATATTGAGATGAACCGGAGATACTGTATGTGCACATGAATAAAAGTTGAGCCCATTTATCATGCAGTGCAAGGCATGTGTGCTCTGCCCGATAGTTGAATAGTTCAGTCTCGATATGATGGAAGGAAAGTGATGGCTTATAACCACTAGATAATCCACCAGCTTTGGGCTGGACCCAGACTTAAGTGCTTGAACTTAGTCACTCCTGGGTTAAACCATGTTGATCGCAGGGCAGTCATAGTTCATCTGTTGCAAACAGTATTAGAGTTGAGCGGTGATGTTTCCTATCCCAAGTCTAAATAACAGTGTGCTAATAAAGCTGGTCAGTATCTGTGTGCAGTAAGCAATTCAAAGATATATCCCTGCATGCAAAGAATACAATTGACTTGACTCCCCCCTGAAATAAACATGGTTTAGCCCAGGAGTAACTAATTTCAAGCACTTAAGTCTGGATCCAACCCTTTGAGAGTATTTTATCAGGACCCGGGGACATTGTATAGTGCAAATGCTTTATATTTAGGGGCTGAAGAAATCATGCTATTTTTGTATATCTTTTATGATCAAATATGTGACTTTTTCCCCCCATGACAGTCATAAAACGTTGAAACGAGGAGGAAAAAAAAAAGCCAATAAAAAAAAAATAAAACACCTTTCTCTGGAAGTGTATAAAACTAAGAGCAAAACTACTGCTCTAACACTACAGCTAAACTCCATTTCACACCAATGACAATATGTTGAGGGTCCAGGAATTTGTCATGGAAAGTCAGCAGGACACAACAAAAAAAAAAAATTAACACTTTATTAGACACCAGTGTAGAGCTTGTAAACTGTGTTTAAGAAAAGGTGACTAGTTTCATCCTAAAATATTTTACAAAGCCACTGGAATACCAGGGATCAGTCTTCATGAATGTAGATATACACTTCAGCAACTAGGTAGAGTGAAAAGGATTTTAATATTTGACATTTAATGTCGTCTGTATTCGTAGCTGTTAATAGTACTCCAATAGCATAAAAGGTTCCAAAGAACTTTCTAAAGGTTTTACTTTATTTGCTAATGTGTTCTACTGAGCTCATTATAGAAAACACATTGACTGTTTGGTGAGAGAAGTTATAATGGTACGAGTATAAAAAAAAAAGACCACTGAACCAAACAAAAGTTTATTCAAAAAGAATAGGCAACGCTTCCAGAGGAAGGGGACATAGGGGAGTGTCACGGTATGGATGCAAAGTTACAAAACTATGAGCACTTCGTTATATTTAAGCTTACCATGATAACATATAGAGAACGCCTTCTGAAATTGTGTAAACAGACTGGACATTGCAATGTCCCACTTATAGGGCCAGATCCAGACTTGGCACTGTGTATCCATCTTACCCTACTTTAAAACGGTCAATCTATGCCAGTGTTGGCTAACCTGTGACACTCCAGGTGTTGTGAAACTACATGTCCCAGCATGCCTTAACTGCAAAAGCATAGCAGATACCTGACAAAGCATGATGGAAATTGTAGGTTCACAACATCTGGAGTGCCACAGGTTAGCCAACACTGACCTATGCCCTTAAAATAGGGATAGATCAGGAGTCTGATAGTGTAGGCTACATAACACATAGCCTGTTATTTAAATAGTACCACACACACACACACACTATTGGAAACAAATTTCTCCCCATGTGCCGATATTGACACTCATAGCAGTGAGTGAACAATTTCCCAAACCTAGCCATCAGTAGACATTTACTATGAGCAGGTGTCTTCTGGTGAGTAGTAGTACTTTGGGTCTGACCGATAATTAGGAAAGCATGGTAGAGGACCATCTAAAAGTAAATATCTATTATTGATCTGAATCACTTAATTGATGTCCGTAATATACTACTATAACATGCAACACAAAAAGATGCCTAATAATTCAGATTGCATGTTATTTTCTTACATACATTCTAAAGACAGTAATCTTTGGGTTGGTGGCTGGAAGAGTTTGTTAGGTCACTCTTATCTGTGAATCAGGTCCAATATGAACATCTAGTTTGGACACACACGGACACACACGATGAGGTCTAGCAATTTGCCTGATGTGTAGGTAGTCAGCTGATGACCACATAGGGGCTGAATCAGAGCTGCACTTATACCTTTTTTTAGGTGGAAGTGTAGACCTGAGCAATACCATGTGTAACTGCCAGGGAGGCAAATGTAAATTGTGAAAACAGAATTTAGAGTAGTATATAGTATTGGAGAATTAAAAATAACTCACACCCTTTACTTTGCCGAATGGTTTAACGGAGCTGTACACTTGCACCTGTTTTACCCTTACTCCTAAACTCTGAATCAGCCCCATAGGCTTTAATATAGTGTCTTGGGTATGGCTGCCTCGGCTGTATACAATGCTGCCTAATCCACACTGGGTTTTTCCTCTCTGTGAATTGGATTAGAAAAAGATGGGTGCTGGACTTTGACCAAGGACACCATACTACTGTTAGCTTAAAATCATTTCTCAGAGGTATTGTACAAGACGCAGAGTCATATCAGAGATCACGTTTCATTTACAACACGTGTGTCAGCAATTATTGAACTATAGTACAGGCCTGGCCAACCCGTGGCTCTCCAGGTGTTGTGAATCTACAACTCCCAGCATGCTTTGACTGCATAGGCATAGCTGATACCTGACAAAGCATGCTGGGACTCGTAGTTTCGCAACACCCCAGGTTGGCCAGGCCTGCTACAGTGGATTCACAAACCCCACATCCATTATGCAGAGGCCATAAGATCATTCAGTATCCAGACACCCCCCTCCCCCAATGGCTAGAAATTACTGGTATCCTCATTACAGTAATAAGTAACCAAGGATAATATGTATGTGTTAATATATGTGTGTATCATATAAACTGAACTCTTCAAAAGCTAAAGTAAACATTAGTTGTTTCCATTCAGACACCACTCACATATATGCTATAGAGGCACAATGGAGTATAAGATCATTTTGTAATAAATATATATACACACACACACACACACACGTGTATATTATAATTTTTTTCTCTTTCTAAAGTTATATAATTTAGGGCAGGGCTCGACCAACAGTTCATGGCAACTAGAAATTGGGACCTGGTGCCCCGTAACTTTAGAATGTCATTGTACACAAAATTTGAAGTTATTATACACACACACTGTACACACACACACACACACACACACAAACATATATTATATATACACACACACACAATTTTTTATTACCTGTCATTTATTTTCTGTTTTTCTTGTTTATACCCTGGTGCCTAAGATTCTACAGTGAGCCCTGCTTTAATGTTTGCCCACTGAACGGCTACATAAAGAGTTACTTCTGGCTTACTAAAATAAATATCTCATCAGACACCATACACTCACATATATACAAGTATAAATATGTATATTGAAATTAAAACAGTATAAAGTATATAAACAATTTTGTATTCCCCCCCCCCCAAACTTGTATACTTTAGTGTTTGTCCACTGAATGACTGCATAAAGGAGAGTTCCTTCTGTCTTCCTTAAACAAATAAGTTTTAATTGTTTCCCCCCTACACTGTAGATAGAGTAATATCTGAGTACAGTTAAGTTATTTTTACTTAAGCAGAAATAACATGGCAATCACAACATAGAGTTAATATAGACGACTTAGCTAAATATTGAAATGTGTCAGTGCATGCAATGGAGTATACAGTCATCGCTTGTAGTATATGTAACATTATCCCTGAGAACATTTACACCAGAAAAGAAAATTGAATACACAGAGGCACTATAGCAGAAACCACAATGTGAAATTAGAAGCTTTAAAAGGCATCATTTTAATGACTATCATTACAGACGCAACAAGCCCCTAATGGTTTAATTACAGGCGTTAAGTATAAAAACAGGTGACTATTTTACACATCATGTTTGTTTTCAAAATGTGTCGAGATACGTATATTATTGTATGGGATTACCCTCCATTAACAAGGATGAAATGAACTGCTGCAAGAGGAATATTGGGTTATTCATGACATTTAAACACATGCATGCAAAACATTTCCCGTTTACCTTAAAACCATCTTTTTTTAAAAAAAAAAACCCGTAAACGTTATATATACCCACGCTGAGGATTAAAAAGAACATTTTATTATGGAGTCAAGGCTACAGTTTTCAGAATACCATTCAAGTTAGTTTGCAAGTTTCAACAGTAAGAATGTGTTCAAAGCTCTCAATAAATGACACAGGAGGCAATAAATTGACACGACAAATAAATAAAAGTCTAAAGCACTCCATACCATTAAAATGTTTTAATGTTGTTGCAGTGGCATTGTGCAACAATCATCAGTACGGTAACACCTTAGAAACCTCGCTTGAGACGTCAACCCTGAACATTGTTTAAAATGTGTTATCAAACCTGAACTATCGGTCCCACTTGCGGTGTCCCCATTCCTAAAATCATTTGTCAAATGTACTAGCGTGAGAAATACCCATAAAAAAAGAAAAAAAAAATATTAACCTCTGCTTCAATGTATAGTTTCCAGAACCTGCCAGAACTTGGGAATTGGACCACAAGACGTTCATATGTCTTCCGTGCTTTGTCTATAGGCTGATTCTAGAATTTGAATAAACAGCATTTACAACATTATGGATTATGGAGACAACTTAGAACATCAAGCCTCTAGCGGGACTGAGAGAGAACGTAATGTAATCCTATGTCACTAAACCTGTGCTTCGCGAATGAGAATGCTCCATGCGTCAAGGTCGTAGGGATTGTCTTCCAACTTCTTTTCCGCTTTCTTCACCTTTTCTGGGACGTATTCAGCAGCCTTCAGAAAACAAAGAGCAAACAAAAAGAAAAGGAAACGGGAAGAAAAAAAAATAAAAAATATTATAAACTTTTACTGGTTGGTCAAATTAAACAACCCTTTCTTACAAGTCATTATTTACAGAGAAGTCTGTGTATTATGAAGTTTGTAACTTCACTGACCTTGAAAACTTTTTAGACAGCTAAACCCTATTGAATCGTTTCTCTCTCTAAATACTTAACTGTTAATTGTTCATAAAGTTGGCTGTAGTTTGAAAAACTGTATTAAATATTTAACCAACATGCTCAGGACACTCACTGAAAGGAATTTTTTTTTTTTTTTTTTTAAAGAAATGCCTTTAAAATATTACTAAAAACACATCCTTTATATAGGTTTCAAAGGACAACGCTTTAAAGCTGGGCACACATGACAGCATTTTCACTCATTTATCATAATGATCATACAATACCCCTTTCACACCAAGCTATGGACCTAAGAATAACCATGGTCGGGTGTCAGTGTGAATAGGTCAACTTGGGTCTGGAGCCCTTGGTCTGGGACGCTGGTCGATACTAGGGTGAATTCTGGGATGGCTTAAGCCGTGCTGCGGTGTGAAAGTGTTCCTGGGTTATTCAACTCAGATTCCGTTAAAGTACCAAATTGGGGGACAGGAACATAGGTCTAGTGTAAAAGGCTAAAAACTCCCTAAGTTTACCAATTAATGATGGAACAATGTCAGAACAGATGGTATAGAGGGATGAAAAGCCAAGATATATCCATGAATTGTAAAATGTTTGCAGTTTTAAAGGTTCTTCTGTTAATTATATGTAGAGTTCTGTACAAACAGAACAGCTAGCAAGCAAGTTCAACTGAATTACAGGACCCCACACATTGACAGGGTATAATAAAATGCAGTGACCCTTCACAAGGCAGATTCATTTTAGAACTTAAAAAAAAAATACTGGCTTCTATATAAGCGAATGGCACACACAAGAATACACAAGTGATGTTTAAGTACCACTGATGACTAGTATACTCATTCAATAATCAGCGCATACTTAAAATTCTCATGACATTTAGAATTGCCCTAAGGCCATAATCTTTTAAAAAAAATTATATATATATATATATGACTTTAGACTGGCTTCATAAACAGACTAATCAAAAAGCAAGACTCGTTTTATTTAACATAGAGGTAACATTTCAATTCATAAATCATATGAAATAAAACAGAATCCCTATAATGTAGAGAAGTCCTAGAATCTTTGGGGGCCACAGCAAATGCTTGGCTGCATACAGGTTATCGATCAGGCCTGGTCAACCTCTCCAGGTGTTGTTACAGCATGCTCCGTCAGGTCTTCGCTATGCCTATGCTGTTAAAGCCTGCTAGAACTCCACTTGCTTCCCTTCTTTATGTCTTCTGTAAGTCATCCCTTCCACTTACTGTGTTAGCTCACAAGAGCAGGACCCTCCATTCTAGTGTTCCCTCCTCCAGCACTCCTCCCTCACCTCGTAGCCTGTCGCCCTCAGCTACCCTTTTACCCCATCCCCACATGGTGGCTCCCTCTCAACCTCTCACTGTGCTCTATCGCCTCCTCCTTCAACTTCCAAGTTTGACACCTCGTATTTTGCCTTGCTGTCTGTGCTTGCTTCACTTTATTGTATTTTTGTGATATATTTATATTGTAGTTTATTATGTACTATGCTGTTCATCCCTGCTCTGTATGTCTGTACTGTATTTTGTATGGCGGTGCGGACACCTTGTGGCGCCTTATAAATAAACGATAATAATAAGAACACCTCGAAAGCCAGTTTGGCCAGGCCTATTATAAAGCATTAATGATATGTTTGCCGATGAGTTGGTCCGATACTGAAAGTGTGTCCACTCCCAGGATCTTGATTTTTAGTGATAAAAAAAAGAATCTGTTGATTTGGTTTCATTAACTTCCTAAAAAGAACCCTGAAATAACGGTAAGATGACAAATAAATGAAAATTTTACAGACCAGCCACAGGGCCCCTGCATGTTTTCCAAGCAAACCATTTACTAATACATAAAATGACAATATCTACAATATTTTGTCAAAAATGAAAACAAGGTATTTTGCTGGAAATATCAGTTTAGAAATGTATAGACATAAAAACCAAAACAGCATAGTATCCAAAGCACACCTATTTATATAGTAAATGAACATAAACTGACAATAGCAATATAAATTAATTTGGCTTGATTAAGGCATAACATACAACAGCTAATTTCCATGAAAAGATCACCTGAATGGAGTAGTCTATTCTTTGTTACATACATCTATATATACTGATGATAATATAATGCGGACAGTTTAAGTCCAATAAGGAAACAAATGTAATACATAAAAAAATAATGCTAAAATATCTGTAGCTCATAAAAAGGGAATAAACTGCAGATGGTCATTTCAGAAAACCAAAGGCTGGAAAACATAATTGTGCTCATCAATTGTATCTGATGCAAAGCAAATGTATATATTTCCTTGAACAACAAACATGTCCTTAGTAGACAAGTGTGGGCATTGGAGATGCATTAATAGGCCATAGAAGAAAAACATAATTGAAAGCAAGGGACCAAACAGAACTTATTGTTTATACTTCATTGTAAATGTCATGTTAATTAAACTACGTTTAGATAAGGAATAAATTAATGTAGCCTTATATTAAATTACCAATATTTCATTCTCTTAAGACTCCTGAGCACTTTTTAAGAAAAGAAAATGTTTAACACAGTGTGTGGCCATTTTGATCATATTCTAGAAAGTTCCCTGCAAAAGATTTTACAAAGGCACCATCAGAATATAACTAGACAAGTATTAAGGATCCATATCTGTCAGGCCTACTTGGAAAAATATTTTGCACTCTAGAACATTTTACAGATTTTAGGGTAACTAAATTAAGGCCTACATTTAGCCAGGTTCAATGGGTCACAAAAACTTGATTTTCTAACAGTAATTTAGCAGGTGACTTAGACAAGCAATGATTTTCAAACATAACAGTTTTATTGTTATGAGATGTGACAAGAAAAATAATTGTCTAAAACTAAAATTGACAGGGGTTGCTATTAAAAAACAAGGCCACAAACTAGTGTTTCAAGACGTAGGAGATGTGGGTTACAAATATAAAGTGCAGGGAAGAAAACCCAAAAGTGGAAAACTCTTAAAGTTTCATTGGTGGATACAACAAAAAAAATAATGGACACTGAAATCTGGGATGTTAATGACATGAATTATAGGCAGCTTACTGACAAACAGCTGTCAGTGATCTACCAGGCCTGGCCAACCTGTGGCTCTCAAAAACCACAAGTCTCAGCATGCTTTAACTGCATGGGCATAGTTGATACCTGACAAAGCATGCTGGGATTTGTAGTTTCCAAGCAGCAGGAGAGGAACAGGTTAGCCATACGCGATCTATATGATAAGGCCCTTTGCAAGACTGCTATAAACATTGAAGAACATGATCGCTTGCTTTGTTGTATTCCCCGAGGGTATAATCATTAACTATCAAGAGTATTCTCATGTGGCTTTATCAGGAAAAGGTTCATGGAGTATAAGAATTGTGTACAAAATGAAATTTTTATTGTAAATGTTAGTATAAACATGTATGTGATTATTGGGTTGGAGGGGGCAAATGAGCACTCTACAGAAGGCATAAGCACAATGCAGTTGTGAAAACTGCAACTCACATGATGCTTTGCAAAGGTATCAGCTAAGTCTATGCTGTTGGAGCCTGGTGGGAGTTATGGTTTCACAACACATGAAGTGCCAAAGGTTGACTACACCTGCTGTAAAGTTCTGCATTTGTTGAATTATAAAAAATTAGTATGATGTGAGCAATGTTAACCAACTATTTGGCTTGAATGCGAAGCGGCTATTTGTGTCAAATTTGGCCTCAAAACAAATGCTGCTTTTACATTATCTCAAGGGCGTAGCAGTAAAACAAAGAAAAACATACCATAAAGATACAATAAAAAAAATAGAGACACGTTTTCTATCTTAAATAACTCATAATATGCATAATGGTGCGTTTTTAAATTACAGGTACAATGGGATGGAAGTCCACAAAAGCTGAAATCTCACTAGAAACAATGAAGGGCTTCGGGGCCAGATTTACTAAGCTGCAGTTTGGAAAAGTGGAGATGTTGCCCATAGCAACCAATCAGATTCTGACATTCTCTATTATGTAATAGTTAAATGAGAGCTAGAATCTGATTGGTTGCTATGGGCAACATGACCACTTTTTCAAACCCGCAGCTTAGTAACTTGGGGGCAGATCCACAGTTACGGCCGCCGTATGCGTAAGAACGGCATTTTTGCTGTTCTGCGCATGCGCCTGGGTGCCACGGATCATGCGTCCTTAGCTACTGCGTAGTTGCAGTTACAGAAAGTAGGCGGGGGAGGGAAATTAGATAGTGAGGGCAGGGTTTTGGCGATTACGCTCCTGTGTGAGCATAGTTACACACAGTTACGCCGACTGAAGTTAGGGTAGCCTTCAGCCGGCGTAGCTGTGTGTAACTATGCATACAGGGGGAGTGCACCAGAGCTACGCTGGCTGTACTAACGGAGAGCGGGCCAGCGTAGCTCTGTATCAGGTTCTTGGATTTTTAAAGTACCAACTCATTCACATATAGCATTGTCATCCATTTTATGCACTGATCTAATGTAAATGAAGCTTTACTCACTGGAAGCCAATAGGATTTAATAGTATTTCTAGTCAACTAAATAGGCACTAGAAGGTCTGAAATATGGGAATGTTTACACACAATGTACACTTGAAACATTAGCAGATAGGTCTAGCAAGTACAATAACCATAAATTCAAGCAAACCATTTTCTGCATCTTAAAGAAAACACGCCCACAAATCACAATTTCATCCAATATGTTTGAATTTGTAAGATAACATACAAGAGGTGAATAGTTTTTTGTATCATGCAGGTGGTCTGAACAGTATATGGAACACTGCTTCTGATATTATCCACAATTATCAATAAACCAAGCACTAAACAAATGAGCACACCGGATGCAGTCTAGTTCTGCAGGTTTATGTCAATAACTTATCTTTTAAAGAAAACAATAAGTTATTGTTAATAGATCCAATGGGGACATGGTTGGTTTAAGGTACTGTTGGGCAAACAGATACATTTAAGTACTACTTTGTGTGGAACTAACTATGTAAAGGGTGGGGCATTAACTTCTGTAGGAAGGGAAAAAAAACACTGCACGCAAGACACCAATTTGTAAAACTATGCAAAGAAGGATCCTATGCAAGTGTTACAAGCTATAACAAGTAGCTGGCAACCCATACTAACGATTACCACCTCTTGCCCATCACTGGTTATTTGTACTATTTAAGCAAAAAATAGTAGCAGCCAGTGTTAGACAATGCAGCAACACTGAGCCATTGTTCCTTCATCCCACAGGCCTTTAGAAGATCACAATACACATTGGCACACAGGGACTTGACATACACCAACAACTTGACCACAATATAAAGATTAGATACTAAACACCACTAGCCATCTTCATTGTAAGCAGACAATGAGGTTTTGCAATTGTTGCAGAAATTCTTTAATAACACTTTTATAAAATGGCACTCCCCAAAAAACACCAGCTGGTCCTTTTGGCCATACACAGCTATGTATCATGCCTGTGGATCCCGAGGTGTTATGGCACTACAAGTCCCAGCACGCAGTACATGCCTTTTATTTTCACATTCTAGCATGATCTAACAGTATAACCATAGCTGACAAATTTACACATAATGGTGGCTAAAATTGCAGTGTGCATGCTGAGAGTTGTGATTGCACATCTACTGCTGAGGCCTGATCTATATGAATACCATGCAGAGACCAGAGTTGTAACATTGCAATAGGTGACATGAATATTTATGGATCATGTGTAGTTATCTCTCTAGTGCATGCCCAGATTATGCAAGGCGACCATGGGGTGAGGATGCAACTATAACCACCCACAGGCTGCCCATAGAGATCCTGTGTCAGCCAAGCCTAACAGAGTAGAACATACTCTAACCGCCTGTACTTTCATGTAACAGCCCTCCAGCAGGCCCTGTGCGGCCCACCCCCCTGTCTAACACCCCCAGCCCGCAACGGCCCACCTGCCTGCCTGTCCACCCAGCCTCAGCCGCTACTCACTTGCTCGGAGGGGCCTTCCCCGGCCGACATCATGTCTCCGCTTAGATGAGCAGACAGGAACGAGCCCTCGCCGCGCTCACACATGAAGCTCCCACCTACACTGAGCCCAACAACCACCCTCAGGGACGGCGCACAAAATGGCGACCGAAAGAATAAAAAAAAAAAAAAGACCAGGAGCCGTTTCCGTGCTGCGCCGAGCAGAGGCAGTCGAGACTGTCCCTGACAGCGCCACCGTGCGGAACCAGGAAATATTGCAGAACCGCTGTAGCGCCATCTCGCTGCACTAAGTGGCATTGGATGTCTGCATGCACCACTGTGATGTATTATTTTGTGGAAGGGGAAAAGGGGAGTGGGTGTCTTGGGTCTTAAAGTTGCCAGATCTGCCAGATCTTCCTTGGAGAGTAGGACATCTGTTTCATACTCTGAAGTGTTTGTCAGTCTCCTTGATGCTTATATGTGTCTAAGAGCCCCATCCCATATCTGACTGTGCATCAGCTAGAGTGACATTTCTTTGTTTGATTTGCTACTGTGCATGCTCAGAACAAAGGAACACGCAGTCACAGCCAATTCAGATCATAGCGCAACCCTGGCGCCCGGGGCTCGCGTTCAACGGGGTGTGTTGAGAAAGGGAAGGGATGGATGGATGCTTTTAAAAGTCAGCAAACCTGCAGTAAGGGCGTGCCATGGCAAGTGCCCCCTATCTAGATCAGATCGCAGATGTAACAAAGGTTACTTTACGTTACAAAATATGTACCTTCTGCAAGTCATGTCAGGGGGGCAGGATGCGCTAGTTCTTTGCACTCAGATCTGGATGGGGCCATTGCGGTAATTTAGAAATTGTGTTCTATTTCTCTGCATTGAGGCCATTTTCTTGGAGGCCAAGATGTGATCAAAGACTAGCAGTTAGCTATAACAACATGGCTTCAATAATGGAGACAGAAATGAAAAATAGACTTTGATAACTTGTTAATCAGCTGCGGAGTCTCCAATTTTTTATCTTTTGTATAAAGATGAAGATGTGAGAGTATCTCCTATCTACAGTCTTAATGCTATACCAATCTCGATGGTACTCATTTGCAAAAGTTGGCAAACATGATCTTAAGAAGAATTTTGTATACTGACAGCAGCCTTTTCCGTAAAGTTTTAGAATAACCAGCCATGGGATCATTGTATGGTGGCTCCAGGGCCACCCAGAGCACAGAGCACTGATTCAACAGTGCTAAAGACAGTACTGCTCCTCATTTTCCTAGGTGATAGGGGGACACGATAGGCCCTGCCTCCTGATCTACCCAGACTCCACCCTGACTTACCTCTAAATGACCATATTTGGTAAAAAAAAAAGTTAGCACTAACTTTGTTAAAAGGGGCAGTTTTGTCATAGAAAGCTTTTTGCTACTTATCCTGAAGTTCAGGAAGAAAATAGCTTTCTTCGAAAGATATGTCCCTAAAATACATTGATTTGTGTTAATGTGGAGGGACCTTTTTGCTGGACCTGCCACATATATTTTCAGGGATCATCTTTTCCCGAGAACAGTAAATCCCAGATTTGTAAAGCTTTTTGTAAATCGGAAGGAAGTTCTTAAAAGTCGCCAATCCCGTTCTATATTTTACAAATTGAAATAGTTGGTAGTTTGTAGGAAAGCATCTTCAATCCTATGTCTTGTGGTTGTGTTTAAAGCAGGATACACACTGGGGCTATTCAGCAGATAATCTTTCCAATCACACAATCATAAGACCGTTTTACCAGATATCTTAGCAGTGTGTACTGTCCAAAGATCTCCTAATAGACACAGGACACAATTGTAAAAAGCAAAAGATATCTTTTCATGGTTGATCTGACATATTGGAAGCTCCAAAAGATCAAATCAAAAGATCACAGAGCATTTCAAGAGATTTTTGAGCATCTTTGGACAGTACACACTGGTGAGATATCTGGTGAAACGGTCTTTTCATTGTGTGACTGGAAAGATTATCTGCTGAAAGATCCACAGTGTGTACCCACACTATAGACAGATGGAGGGTACAAGAGCCTTATTATATATTAAATATATATTATATATATATATATATATATATATATTATATTTCTATTTGAAAAATATGTAAAATATTTGTAAAAGTACATTTGTTGTGTTGCTTCTCCTACCCGTGGGCTGGATCCAAGTACGCAAAACAGCCTATTTATGTATTTTGAATGCGTAAGTACTCGATGCATCCATGCTGCGTATGCGTGCGCATCTTGGTTACATATAGGAACGTGCTACGAATTATCCTGGATTCCGTGCTGGAAGCCTTAAATCTGGATCCAGCACTGCGTTTGTAACTCCTCTGCAGCAGAAGCTAAATTACGCCAATGTGATCCTATATTCCCAGGGCCAGATTAACAATGGGTCTAATGGGACTGAAGTCCCAGGCCTCCATGTGAAAATAGGCCCCGCACAAAGATCTCCAGGCCTCCCACTGCAGTGCATAAGGATGAATGTCAGGGACTGAAATCCTCCTCCAAAGCATACTATATAGTGTTGGCTCTTGATAATTTCAGCCCCAGCCCTACATGGCATTCAATCCGGCCCTGTATATTCCATACGTGTGGGGGTATTACACTTCTGCTGCATGTACAGTATTTCCGTACCCTGCACCCTACCTTAACTGTCACACACAGTGTGCGTAATGAAGGATTGTGCATAAGGTCTTAACCAAGCCTTTACTATGCAATTTAAATACCTTCCCCCTGCCGACTATGCATATACACTGTGCGTATGTCACGGAGTAAATAGGCTGTTTTGCATAATTCTTGATCCAGTCTGGTGGATCAGCTCACAAATGTGTAAAGAGTAGTTCTTACCACTAGGTGGGCTTCTTAACACAAGTGTAAGGACTCCGGGTAATCTGCTAAGAGGTTCCCTGACGTGCAGGTGCTGTGTTTATGAAATGGTTAAAAGCTGAAACCTTCAGGAGGTCACCAGGCTGGCAGTAAGTTAGGAAAATACTGTGAAATTTACTGAACAGTGATAAAGATGGAGATAATTAGTATACATTATGATAGTGCCTGAAGCAGCTATAATGAAGCATAATAATACTGACTGTGTTTTTCATAACCATGAAGAATATAACTCTCACTCTGCAGAATACAATATTTCTAATGGGAATTATAGCCCCAATAATAAGAGATATCAGAATGGATACTGATGTTAGTGGTATGACCAACATAAGTAGCTAGAGTACTTTGAATAGGTAGCAGGCCCAGTATTGGCCTATAAAATGATAATAATTGGTGCCAACTAGTGAGTTGTGGGTCCAGGTGCAAAAAATATGCTTTGGCTAGATACAGCCCTCCTTAGATCTGTAGCAGTATGTGTTATCATGTATACCATAATAACATAACATATAATACTAGTACTAAACGTCTTAACAATTAAAACCATTCCCAGTAATAATTTTAGTGAATAGCACTTGTGTCTCACGGCGCTGAGGTCATGAGTTTGATTCCCAGACTATGCCTTATCTGTGTGCAGTTTGTATGTTCTCCCCGTGTCTGAGTGGGTTTCCTCTGGGTGCTCCGGTTTCCTCTCACACTCTAAAAATATATTGGTAAAGTTAATTGGTTTATAGGTATTGTTGAAGAAATTAGTCCTGTCTGTGACTTAGAATGTAGCTCTAATGGGGAAGGGACTGATGTGAATGTGAATAAATTGTATGTTCTCCCTGTGTCTGTGTGGGTTTCCTCCAGGTGCTCTGGTTTCCTCTCACACTCCAAAGATATATTGGTAGGTTAATTGCCTGTTGAATAAATTAGTCCTAGTCTGTGTGTTTTTGTGTGTGTGTGTGTGTGTGTGTCTATGACTTAGAATGTAGCTCTAATGGGGTAGGGACTGATGTGAATGTGAAATAATGGACCGTATTCAGAGATTCAATTTTAACAAAGTACGCAATTAAACGCACGCACGTAGCAAGGCAACACCCACGACACTCCCCTCTCCTGGCCATGCAATCGTAAATTTACACCTCCATAGACCACTCTGATCTTTACATGTGTACTTACGTTAGATATGTCTTCCGTGCATGTGATTCTTTATAACCTCGCCCTCAAGCGTTTATTTAAATGTCTCCCCCCGCCCACTTTCATGTAAATTTTCAAGTACTTATTTCAACCCCATCCATCCGTACGTATGTCACCAAGTGCGAATCACATGTCCGTACCTAAAGCACGTACATGCGCATATTTAACGTAACTTACGTAAATAAAGTTACTACGCATGTGCAGTTAAAACTATCTAAAAGTAAGCACGCAACTCCACGTGAAAACGGATCTGTGAAGACGGTCCAATGTCTGTAAAGCGCTAGGTAATCTAATAGTGTTGTGTAAAAAATGTTAATAAATAAATAATAAAGACACAAACGGCACCCAAAACACTGTTACAGTCAAGGAACTACACATTAACTCCCCCCTAAACATAATATTTATACAGGAACTCACCTGCCTCCCACTAGTACAACAACAGGAGTTTTCTGTCCACTTCACACAAGCTGACAGCTGGAGAAACCATTATCTATACAACTGATGATATAGCTGCTGCCACTTTTTCATTTACTTTCTAATCTGTCAGCCTGGGAAAGTGTAGATCAAAGGATCTATAGATCTTGGTATCTGCTCGACCATGTGGTTAGTCATGTGGGATTAGGTGGGGGTGTTGGTGAAAGTGGAATTTTTGTTGTTGTTGACTTTTTGGGTAAAACAAAGAGATAATCCAATCAGGGACAGCCATACAAACTGTTTATTGCACTCATTGGAAACAAATACCTTTTTCAACATGTTTCTCCAAATGTCTTTGCCATGCGGGTCAGCTAACGTCTGTCTATACAGCAGTTTTTCCATTGCTGGCGTTACCTTAGACCTTTAAAGACCTGTACATTTCCCATATGGAGTAATGGTAGTAGATCCCTGTAGACTGAGGGCCAGAGTTACTAAGCTGCGGGTTTGAAAAAATGGAAATGTTGCCCATAGGAACCAATCAGATTCTAGCTGACACTTTCCTATTACATACTAGAAAATGTCAGCTAGAATCTGATTGGTTGCTATGGGCAATATCTCCCCTTTTTCCTTCCCACAGCATAGTAAATCTGGCCCCTAAATGGGTAAAAAATGGGATGTGGTTGCCGGTACAGCTGGGCGAATTTTGACAATGATACAGTTGCCAGTTGCCAATAGTGATGGGCTCAGGTTAGAATTTGGGATCAAGAGGGGAGTGTTAGAGTTAGGCTTAAGGGGAAGGTTAGGGCTAGGCTGCAGGAAACAGAGAGTTAGAGGAGGGTTAAAGATAGAGGTAGGATGCAAGTTCTTACGTGACAGCGGATCATTCTTTGCTACTGTGGGAGTTGCAGTACCGCTACTGTAGAAAATGGAGACTGACGGCTATCGCCATTCAACTGCTGCGCGACGGTCTGTCACAAAACAGACCATCGTACCAGCAAACCACACAAACCTGGGCTGTGCCTGAAGGCCCAGGGTTAACACTCAAAGATATATGCAGCAGTATGGACATTCGCAGTTCAGGCACTGTTCTGCGCATGCACAGAGCAGCGATCAAACTGTGTGCCGGCTGCCAGCTTGGGGGGAAAGGGGGCCCAAAGACGCTTTGCCCTAAGCCCCGCCTGCCACTCGTAAGGATAGCCCTGGGAGACACACATCTAAACTGTTAATTATTAATAATTTTAGCTGTTTCAGTGGGTAATCAAATGCAAAATATTCAGATGGCTGAGAGCCCCTGGCTTTGAAAATACTGTTTAATACATTAACTCCAAACCTACCGAGCTAATAAATAACTAGAAAAGAAGCCCTGTGGTTGTTATGGTGGATGAAACATTGAGTTCATAAAAATGTTCAAATGCAAGTCAGTGATTTTGAATGGACGATACAGAAACCGAGACTTGGCCAGTGGTCAAAGCAATGCCCTTGACCTTGAGAACGGCTTCTGGCTTTAGGTGTGCATACAAGCGCTGCTTATTTTTAGACTGAGGTATGGAAATCTGACCGTAAGGAATGCGTTCAGTGATCAGGGTGAGCTGCCTGAACAGGAAGAAAGTCAAACTGCAGCTGATACAGTGACAGCACCTTCTTCAGGGATACAGAGTCCTTCTCATCCAAAGCTGGACATACACTAGAGCGGTTGTCACTCCCAGCGGGAGGTGCTGGATAACTAGGAAAAGAGCCTGATGTCAGTGCCTCTCACCTTTCCTGCTGGGGGCAATAATCCTGGCTGAAGAGGAAGGTGCTGCGGAGAGAGACAGGAGGGAGAGACACAGGAGGCCATTGCAGTTGATTGAATGCACAAGCCTCCTGTCAATCTCTGCACTGATCGGCTGCATGGGCCTCCTGTCAATCTCTGCACTGATCGGATGCACGGGCCTCCTGTCAATCTCTGCACTGATCGTCTGCATGGGCCTCCTGTCAATCTCTGCACTGATTGACTGCACAGGCCTCCTGTCAATCCTGGCAAGAAGCCTATGCAGCTGGCTTTAGAATCTCTGGCAATGTCCATGCGTAGTTTCCTTCTTAAGAAGGAAACTGCGCATGGTAAGATAAGATAGGCCTATGCCACTCGTAATAGTGTTTGGGTTAGGGGCAGGACGGCCCAGTTAGGTGTGGATCTGTCCGCACCTAACTCACTCTTAGGTGTGAATACAGCCCTAAATCCACATTTTTGGAAGCCTTTCTGACAAGGGGTCTGATTTGTGGACAGCTAGTATATAAGGTGGGTGGGGTATAAATTGTACAGTAAGGGACAGTTTTATGCAGGGATGGCGAGGAAATGTTATGGTAGGATTCTGCTGATGTGTGAGGGGTGTGGCCTCTCTGCGCCAGAATGCGGGAGTTAGGATAATGCAGAGATAAAACAATTTAAAAAGTCCTGCAAGGCTGTCATTACTACACCACTGCTGTAACAGTCAATGATAATGATGTCATACACAGTACTCCGCCCAGGAAGTGGACCAGCCACGCACAACTACAGCCAATCACAATGCCAATCTCTGCAGAACCTTCGGCCAGCATTGTCAGTCCTCACATGAAAGGCGAGTGGCACCGATATTTGGAACTAGTGGGCATTGTCCCCTTTATCGAGCCCTGTTTTGCAGCTTAACTATATAGAAGGAGAATGTTTTCTGTAATGAACATCAATAATCCTAAACTAAAACTGGGAGATGGATACATGATAGTTAGGGTGGGTGCTGTGTACAGTCATTACCATTTGCTCATTTATATTCAGCCTTCCATTAAATACACGTTCTCTCCCTGTTGGTCATATGTCCCCTGTTTACAGTAATTATATAGTGTGAAATGTATCCCATGGCAGAAACAGGTGTGTGACTGAATTACCCTCTGAGAATAGGCAGTTAAGATGGCTGTATTACACAGGAATTCTGTGTACACAATATAAATATGTGTGTGTGTATATATATATATATATATATATATATATATACACACACACAAAGGATAAAACAAAAAAAAAAAGAGGGAAATTAAAGTAAAATAAATAAATTGCTCCTTGAGTGTTGTGGTTGGGCTTCGTGGGAATGTAATATAATACACAATATAATAACAGTGGACCTGATCTAGAATAACGCAAAGTGGGCATTTTCTGACTACTGGCACCGGAAGACACCAACGATTGCATGTTGCGCATGCGCAGGCTACGTACGTACTGTCTTGTAAGCAAACTGCAGGATTCAACTTTACGATTTTATTTTTCCATTTACGATGGATTCACAATGAGGATTGCATCCGCAAGTAGGAGAGCGTTAATATTAATTTGTACAGTAATGGCGGGGAAAGGGTCTGGATATAGCCTAAATTCTGATTCGTCCCCCATTTTAAGTGGGGACAGATCGGAAGTTTTAAGGCAGGGTCAAGCTGGCGGAACTCTCTTGATGACGGCTGTTGCTCACGTGTTTGCACAGATGTGTGAATAAATCGCAGCTGGCTGTACACCAGAGCTGATATTCTCTAGTATGTAATATGAAAGTGAGAGCTGGGGGCTAGATTTACTAAGCTGCAAGAAAGGAAAAGTGGAGATGTTGCCCACAACAACCAATCAGATTCCTTCTGTCTGTACAGCAGTTGCTGGTGTTACATTAGAACTTCAAAGACCTGTAAATTTCCCATATGGGGCAATGGTAGCAGATCCCTGTAGACTGAGGGCCAGAGTTACTAAGCTGCGGGAAAGGAAAAGTGTAGATGTTGCCCATAGCAACCAATCAGATTCTATCTCTCACTTTCCAATTACATATTAGAAAATATCAGTTATACCATGTTCACACTGAAGCCCCGGCAAAAATAGAAATCTGATTGGTTGCTATGGGCAACATCTCCACTTTTCCTTTCCCTCAGCGTAGTAAATCTGGACAGCAGAACCTGATTGGTTGCTGTGCGAAACATCTACACTTTTCCTTTTGAGAAGTTTAGTAAATCTAGCGCTAAGGGTGCCTTATACTGAATATGTTTGGGAACCGCTGCTCTAATATATAGAATAATATACTCACACCTCACTGGCAATCTCCATAAATGTCCTTGATTCATAAGTATTCTCCCTGTTCAGAACACATGGAAGATGGGAACATTCGTAGCCTTTAGAAATGTGTAAATTCTTTTGGTTTTGCAATGACATCAGTAATATCTAAGACGATCGTATGTGATCTACAGCAGGAACGTACAACTGGTGTGCACCTGTTTAGCTTTAAGCTGAATTCAAGCCTTGTTTAAATGTCCCAGCTGGGCCTGGCAGTTGCTGCAAGGATTATGTTACTGTAAATCTTTAGATGGACGTCCTAGGCAGACTGTGTGTTAAGAAATACTTAATCTGTTTTTTTTTTCTAATCTTGTGTGTCACCTCTGCAAGGCACGTATGCATTTCAGAGCTTGGGGCAAATGATTTGTGGTCTGTTAAAAAATAAACTCTCTATTTACCTTGGACCTTATTCACACTTAAGTAAGTGTAGAATCTACGTGCGTATTTTTACGATCGTATTTTTAAACTGCACATGCCCAGAACCCAAATATACGCATGTAAACCATGGCCAACTGATTCACATACACGGACGTCTGATTTAGGACTGTTGCACGCAGATCAGCACGTAACAAGTAACGCATGTGTGGCTAGAGGGACGAGACTCTTAATACAAATGAGCTGTACACGGGCTACTAATGTACAGTATGGGCGTTCCAACAGAGTACAGTAGATTCACAAGTAGGAGCCTTGCGGAAACTAACATACGCACGGGAAAAGTTAAGGTAGCCCTCGACTACTCGTAAGTTGAAAAACCGTATTGTTTGCCGTGAGGCCATGCGTCTTCTCTTACTTAGTTCAGCCCACACCTGCTGCGTGTTTATAATCAATAGATGTGTGTAACAAATAAAGGCTCGTTTATTAAATCCAATGCTGATTTTACATTTTGTGCAAGACTTTAACATTGTATAGAGGCCATTAATTGGTTACAGTTTGTGAAAGTATACTTTTAATTTTGCGAACAAATACCATTACATTTTCTTATATTTAACTGTATTTTTTAAAAATGTTTTATGAAAGTCTCTATATCTAGTGGATCATTTTATTTCTATCTTTATGCAGTATGCGTTTATGTGTATTGTAAACTATGCCATCATTATTATTTTTTCAAGTTGTATTTTTATTGGTTACTTTTGTTTACATAAATTAATGAGAGTACGAGCTGTTTTTATAAAAAAAAACAACTTTACTTTTCCAAATCCCAATCAGTGCGTTTAGTTACATATCATAAGCAATTAAAAGCACCATTACGCACGACCGATTCATAGCTAATTGTATGCAGGAAAGACTTACGTCCTTACGTTACACTCCCGGCGCAGGGGGAGTGGTTAATTGGTTTGTTTCTTTTCAAATATCTGTTAATCCATTAAAACCAGGTGAGTGACAGTTGGAAGCTCAGAAGCGGAGTATTCTGTACCTAATGGAAGGGAAGCTCAGAAGCGGAGTATTCTGTACCTAATGGAAGGGGTCATGTTGGAGGGTATATGAATAGTAGTTTTGATGGTCAGAGGGCGGGGCTTAAGGTTTCAATTTGCAAAAATTGCATCATCAAGGCACCCCACCCCCCATACCAACATCTATTTATCTATTATCCCACCGCGATCTCCCGGCGGGGAACAAATAGAAAGTCGACAACTCTCGATTATTATTAGAATTTTTGGTAAACCTTTAGAACCAAACTAGGCGCCTTAAATCAAAGCAGCTAATTTAAAATAAATTCACAATTAATAATCCATTATCATATCATTTGTAAAAACATTTATTTTATTTTATTTTTTTATTTATTTTTGAAATTCTTGTTGTACAAATATAAATGTTAATCACAAGCAATATCAGGCGCTGTCTTTCTTGCCAACTCAATAACAATAATGCAGCTGTTATGTATCCACGGTTACTAAGTTACTATGTGTTGGATCTCTGAAGAGGGAAATTGGCACAGAATGTAGAGAGTGTGGGTTGTGTATGCAACTCACACAGGTACATATATAAAGAAAAACCCTATGCCACAGCCAATCCTACAGAGGTAACCAAGGCAACCAGATAAAGACATCCCATAGAACAGTTCCTCAACTCTTTAAAGATCATAATGCACCTGAGCTACAGTGTGATATTTCACAGACACACAGGCTTTTGTACGAAATCTTCAGTACATATTTGCCATATAGTACCTTAATCTCTATCCCTATTGCTATAGGAGGAAAACTAGACATTCAGAAAATGCTAGTGGAATGTCATATGAACTGTTAGGGCCAGATTTACTAAGCTGCTGGTTTGGAATAGTGGAGATGTTGCCCATAGCAATCAATCAGATTCTAGCTGACATTCTCTAATATGTAATAGGCAAGTGAGACCCACATAGGAATTGTATATACTATACATGGGTGTATTAAGGGTCTGGACGTGAAACACTATAAGTACATGAAGGATACATTATAGGTCTGGGATCAGCACATATTATATTTTATTAGGGGGTCTAGGAATGGGGGTATCTCACTGCTCTGGTGAAGTGACAACTGCTGCCGGTTATCAGCAGTTTCTTCAGCCTAGCCCTAACCATCCACTTCCCACAACCATACCTTAACCCTCCCCTAAATCAAACCCTAACCCATCCTCACCCCACAGCCCTTCCTGCAACCCAACCTTAAGTGTCCCCTACCTAACCTTAACCATCCCTGCCCTGCAGCCTAACCATCCTCGTCCCCTCCCCTAACACTAACCTCTATGTCCCACAGCTTACCTTAACTCTCCTATAACCCTGACCATCCTCATCCTGCAGCCTAACCCTAGCCCTCCCGTAACCCTAACTATATTTGTTCCACAGCCTAACCTTAATCCTTCTCTAACCCTAACATCCCTTTCATGCAACCTTCCTTTAACCTCTCCTAACCCTGATCCTCGTCCCGCAGCCCAAAGGCTTGCACTCTATGGGCCAGATCCAGCGCTACATACGCCAGTGATTACGCTAGCTGCTAACGTAAAATCGCACATTAGTACTTACTGCGCATGCGCACGACAGATATTATGCCACGTAACTCAGAGCATAAGGGCCAGTCATGTATCAATAGCGTAACAGCGGACTAAGGGGCGTGCCAGCTATACGACACCCGTAATTACGTTTCGGAGGCAGGGTGAGGCATTTAAATCGTACAGTATGGGCGTGCTTAGGATCGTAAGTATGTGAGGCCTTTACGTACGTCAGTACTTACGCTGTGTAAAGTTAAGGAGAGGCGTAAAATGGCCAAAGTACGTACACGCAAGGGGAGTGCCTAGGGGAGTGCTTAGAAGGTACGCAGGCGTAAATACGCTACGCTATGTAACGTATCAAGCGCTTAGGGCTGGATCTACCCCTATCTCATTATCAAAAAGTATACAGCAACTTCAATTAATATCCTTTTTCTCTTACTGAACATAGATACTGAAGAAAAATTCCTTTGTGTCAACCTTTCCTGACCTACTTATTTTTCCCTATAATATAACAATGAATAATGAATAGCGTTTTTCTCTCTCACTTGCCTTTTTCAGCGTGCTGCAAATCAATGTCAGGTCTGAGAGGTAGAAATGAGCTGCTCGCTTGTAGGTTGTTTACTTGTGAGTTTACATGCTTTGACACGTTTGTTTGTAGAGAATAAAGGATTGGAGCTGTGACTGCTATGCTCCCATGATACAAGACTGACAGATACGCTTAGGTAGTTGAAATGACATTGCCAGGCTGCATAGTAGAAGTTGAGGACGGAGAGCCCGACCCAGGCCTGATAGTACGGATCCAGAAGTAAGTACGACAGGGGATTTACGCAAGTCCTTTGGAACGGCATACTCACCCATTCAGAAAAAAAAAGTAGGAACTAGTAAGTATTCGAAATAGGGACATCCGAAAAGGAACTTCGCAAATGAGATTTTCTTGCCAGAGAATGCAACCGCTGTCCAGTAAGCAATTCAAATATATATCCCTGCTTGCAAATAATACAATTAACTTGACTCCCCCTGCAATCAACATGGTTTAGCCCAGGAGTAACTCATTTCAAGCACTTACTTAAGTCTAGATCCAGCCCATAGTGTCAGAAGTAGGGTTAGTGTCAGGTGCGCCACTGATGCCCACTCTCATTGCAAATACAAGCAGGGAAGCAGAACTCCTTCCACTTTGCATCCATCTAGGCAGCTGATTGATCACAGCCCACACCAATCCCCAAACCCACATAATTCCCCACTTATCTGCACTGGGTACAGGATTTACTAAAGTACGACTGCTACCTCCTGGTCCAGTTGCTCCCCGTACCAGCAGACGATGATGCATTATGAGATTCTTGCCTTATCAAATATTCAGTTTTAAAACAAACATGACAGTGAGCATTATGGGAGCATAAGTTTATGTTGTAGATTGGTATATGGGGCCTTGTTGGGTATTAGGGTAGAATATCTGGGTGCTATAGACACAGAGGACATTAATAGGTGTAATGGTTGTCTGGGAATATAAAAGTCACTAGCCTGGAAAGCAGTAAAATATATCCCCTGTGCTTTTTACAGGAATCTGGATGGAAGGCATTTACTGTTTTGCAGTAAACGAGTTATTGAACCTCTTACATTTTAACCATTAAAAATGAACAGCAATAAAACATCTCTCTTAAATCATTTAATGTAGACAGGTTGCATGGGATAATAACAGGAAGATGGCTTTGTGTAGTACACAATTCTACAAAGACTCTATTATGAATGGAATGGAAGAATCAATAGCAGTTTAACAAGAGAGAAAGCAACAGAGAGAGGGGGAGGGGAGAGTTCGGGGGAGAGAAAGTGCAAAAGAAAGAGAGAGAAAGAGGGTATAAAAGAAGGTGGGA
>WWET01000325.1:344632-354632 GCA_011038615.1 Limnodynastes dumerilii
ATATATATATATAATGTGTGTGTGTGTATGTCAGCACGTCAGGTACAAAGTCCTGGTTTCCATGGTGACCTGGCGCGGGATTTTTCAAGCGCTTTGGAAAATGATTGTATCGTTGAATAGTGGTTACTAACCCATGTGACTGTAGCCTGTTAAAAAAGATTACATAATAAATATTAAGATTATGTGCTGGATTCACAGCCCCGTAATTTTTAACATACGTGTCTAATTTTACGATTCTAGCTACTACGCATATGTAGTAACTATTTTATGCTATATATATGTAGCAATTTGTTACGTAGAGTGCATACATGCAGTCTTTCAATGTTAAAAATGACGGGGTTGTGAATCCAGCCCTATATTTTGTTAATTCGGCTGTTTTACTTTTCAACCCACAAATGTTCAGAGTAGATGCTCACTTGCTTTGGTTTTGTGATCCGTACCCCTCTACCCTTTATTGAACATTTAATATTTTGCTGTCTGTTCACTGCCTCGTCTGGAAATGGTGGTTTGTACAGACAGAAGGTGGAAAACTGGCATCGCTCCGCTCCATACAGCCAGGTGGTTGAATACAGATACCTGCTTTTCAGTTAGTTTAGAAACTTTGCTTAACTATCTCATAAACTCCCAATTCGATCCTATATAGTAAGAGAATTATTTTGCTTAACCCAGCTGGTCGACAGTGTTTAAAGTACATATATTTTTATTCCTATTTATTTCTACATCTCTCATATTCTTCAGCTTTATTTCAATATCATTTCACATTGCCAAGTAAATAGGCCAAGATCTAATCCATGACATTCAAACACCCTTTGCTACGTCAGTTAAGATCCCTGTGTGTTTGTAGAGTGTAACAAAGTTCCATTTCATGAAGGAACATTCTGTACTTTAGCTGTAGCTGCCCTTTAAGAAAATTGTCACTTTTATTTACACCTTCATAACTATAAACCTATGGATATCTTGTATATTTATTGACAATTCTGAACGGGATGCAGCTGCTGGTTCGAACAGATGAATTTCAACACATATACAGCTGGTAGCTGAATTGTGGCTGTTTCAGTGCCAAAATGCTTCATGTTCAGTATATAATTATCGGGAAAGGGTGCTTATAGTAAATGGCCCTATTTTACCTAAGTACCTGTTCCCAGTAGCAAAATGTATTCTTGCTATGGGGACGGGCTGATAGAAGGGAAGAGGTTAGGGTTAGGCTACAGGAAATGGAAGGTTAAGGTTAGGCTACATGACAGGGTTAGGCTGTGGGAGATGGAGGGTAAGGTTAAGGGGAAAATCTTACCTGTCACTGTTAGTTGTTACTCAGGGTAGATCCAGAATTAAACGTACAATAGCCACTGACGTAAATACGCTGTTTAGTATGTATGAGCGGCAGATATTACGCCATGTAACTCTGAATGTACGTACCAGCATTGTATCAACAGCGTGGGGAGTGCGTAGTAAACACGCTACGTCTTGAAACGTAGCTTTAGATCTGGCCCATATTCACTTGTCGCGGGGCCCACCCTTTATTCTTTGCAGCAGTTTAAAAATGACTGCTGTGGCCGCGTCGCTACCGGAATACGATTTGTGGAAAATCATACCAGCGAACCACACCCTTCTGACCGTACAAATATTAAGGAAACATATAAAATTCTTCTTTGTTCGTGCTCTAAACGCTGTTTTTGTTAGGCTGGCTTGCGTGTGTCTAAACTGATAAAAGGCTTTGTAGCATAGGAGATAGAAGAAGGATTTTCTAATCAGCACTGGGTGGGCAGGACACAATAGCTGATGTTCTTAGAAGTAAATGATATCGCTTCCCTTTATCTGTCGTCACCCGCCAGATGGGTTACTGGATCCCAAACGCACAATCACCTAGATATTAATGCTGGCTTTCTCTGTTAGCCACTTTGGCAATGAAGTCAGTTACTCTGGACCGTGGTTTGATTAGCGTTGTGAGGGGTTGTGTAGACAGGGTCTTGATTGAGTGGATCATCCCATCTGTCGATGCTTTTACCGCTTCGTCTTTGGCTGTTATAATATTAGGCGTGGCATTTATCAAGGTTTGACCGCGTGGTTCCAAATTTTGTAGCACGTTTCTGAGAGATGCGTGAAACCGATAAACATGTCTGTATGTGCGTGGGGGGAAAAGAGCAGAAATAATCGAACGTTAGACATGACACGAACCAACAAAGAGGAGAGGACAGACGTGAGACATATGGCGCAGGACTCTGTCTGTCACAGCTTAATCGACTAGAAAATAATGAGTTTACTAACGCGTGAGACATTAATTGGATATTGTTTAGCCCACAAATGGGCCAGATCCAGAGTTTGAAAATAAGAGGAAAACAGGTGGAATGTTACTGTTACTGTTCGAAGGGAGTCAAATGAATTGTGTTTTTTACATGCACGGAAAATACTTTTGCTTATTGCCCACAGATACTGACCAGCTTTACTTTTACACTGCTATATAGACTTGGGCTAGGAAACATCACCTCTCAACTCTAATATAGGCCCGCATAGACCGCATTTTACGCAATCTACGTAAGAAAAAGATACGTAGATTACGCAATAAAAATGACTACGCATGCGCAGCAGTAAAAATCACTAAACACCGGATGTATATGTTATATGTCCGGTACTCTGAATATGGGCCATAGTTAGCAACAGATGGAATTTGTCTCCCTTCAATTCAACATGGTTTGCCCAGGTGTAAATTTCCACCTGTTTTTTTTCTTAATTGCCAACTCTGGATACGGTCGCATGTCATTTGAGAATTTTCGCTTATAATTAAGCTGTTAAATGTGTTGGCAAAGAGTGAAACATTATACCAATGCTTCTGTAGAGATCGTTGGTACAGCTCCGCCTAGAATACTGTGTTCAGTTCTCCAGAAAGACATAAATACATTAGAGACTGTGCAAAGAAGAGCAACTAAAATGGTCCATGGCCTGTGTTACACAATATACCAGGAAGGACTAGAGCAGTGTTGGCTAATCTGTGGCACTCCAGGTGTTGGGAAACTACGAGTCCCAGCATGCCTTAACTGCATAGGCATAGTGGATACCTGACAAGGCATGCTGGGAGTTGTAGTTTCAAAACACCTGGAGAGCCACAGGTTGGCCAGGCCTGGACTAGAGGAGATTCTGAAGATGTATAGCTTGGAGCAGGGAGCGGGGGTGGGGATATGATAGCAGCTTTCACATGTATTGAGAAGTATAACCAGCTAAAGGAGGGGGGCATTTTCAAAGGAAGAGGATAATAGAACACAAGGGCATATGTATAAACTAGAGGATGGTAGATTCAGTTGCAATGTGAGGAAAAATTACTTGTTGGATAATTATAAGGATATTCTAAATCTCAAACTAATCAATCTACGTACCATTTCCCGCATACGTAGTAGGTCATTTTTTAAAGGACCACACTTAAGAAGCCACAGCCTCTGAAGTGTGAATCTGGTCCTAAATTATTGTGGAGACAACGTAATTTTAGACATGTCCTGGCCACAATCTCTAATTATTTGCCAATACGCATTTGTTGGACTTATGCTCATTATCTTGTCTATAGGACTAAACATACGGTTCAATATGCTGCATTAACTCTAGATCTGGATGTTAACATGGGCAGGAAATTATATTATTGGGTGGAGATAAAATAATAAATAGTTTTTTTTATTATCAAATGCAACTGTAGAATAATAACAATGTAATAATGTACAATAAATGACCCACACCCTTCAAGGTACTGTTAATTAAACAGATCTTTGTGGGGAGCTGGAAGGTAAACACAAGTAAATGTGGTTCTGAAGCTTCATGGGCAGGTAAGAGTCACGGGAGGTTGTGCCAGTGCTGTGTGATACATACAGCTGGGCTTCCAGGAAGGTCGGTTAATATTTCTCCACATCAGTTCTGTGAAGTGCTGGGAAGGGTTTTGCTTGCTAGAGGAAACGATTGCGTTGTCGCTGGTTACACTGTTACTGTAACTCCATTGCCCTGACTTGTACAAATACTCCTGCGATAACGTATAAAGGTCTTTTAGTGATAGGTGTATATGCAGACAACTGCTAGCAATGGTTCATTGTAATCCCCGGTACATTGTAACTGCATAGAATTCATGCTTAGATTGCTGAATTTTATAGTTTGCAACAAGAGACGCCCAGTTCTAGTTTATTCATGGCTGGTAACTGTGGACTGGATCTAGATTTACACTCCCCTGCGCTCTGAGCTTTGAGACGATGGATCGGATCCAGACCTGTTCACATATTCCGTCTGCATGGATGAGGGAAGTAAATAATGGACTGGATTCACACCCAGAAATTTTTTACTTACATGCCTATTTTTCTGATTAGAGCTACAACGCATGCGGGGTAACTATTTTATGCTATCTACGTAGCGTTTCGTTACGTAGATTGTGTACATGTGGTCTTTAGGAGAGAGAGGGAGAGGGGGGGGTGCTTCCAAGACTTTGGGCTTTATCCAGACTTAAGTAAGTGCTTGAAATGAGTTACTCCTGGGCTAAACCATGTTGATTTCAGGGGGAGTCAAGGTAATTGTATTCTTTGCATGCTGGGATATATCTTTGAATTGCTTACTGCACACAGATGCTGACCAGCTTTACTGTCGCACTGTTATTTAGACTTGGGATAGGAAACATCACCTCTCAACTCTAACACTGTTTGCAGCAGATGAAATATGACTCCCCTGCAGTCAACATGGTTTAGCCCAGGAGTAACTCATTTCAAGCTCTTACTTAAGTCTGGCTCCAGCCCTTAGTCTTCAGACTTCATCCTCCCTTCTCCCCGCAGTGTGCTGGTTGAGACACACTGACTCCAGAGGGACCCCTCATGCTGATAGCGTCACTCTGCTGGGAGCTTGTCTAGCAGTAGGTTCAGTAGTAGTTTTACCCAATCATTTCTGCTGAGTCCTCTCTTTACTGGGGATGCGTCAGAGGTCTGGATAGTGCAGAGAAAGCTTAGCACACGCTCACATTAAATGCATCCTCCTCCCTTGTGTGCTCGCTCCTATCTGGCCATCAGAATTGTGTTGTATGCAAATCTGCACTAAACTCGGGATCTTAAGGATCCAGATCTGCAGAGAACTCACGGCAAGTGGGCATGAGCAAACGCAAAAAGTAGACGTTTTCTGACCCTGGCCAATAAAATGCGCACCCTTTACGGAAATACGGATATGGTCCTATGGGCTGTATCCAGACTTCCGATTTCTGCCAAGTGGTTCAGTCAGATTGCACATGCTTTACCAAGCCGAGCATGCTCAGCAGTACCCAGGGGTTCATGCTGATAGTTTAGAGATTGTAACTTTATGTATAACGACATTTCAGACCGAGAGGTTGGGTTGAACTCACTGATGATGGAAGTTAATCTATGAGCATGGTAAACGCACGGAGGGCCGGATGGTGTAGTCTAGCGCTAGCAAATAACTTAGAATGTATTGCTGCGTGATCCATGCACATACACATCTGGGGCCAGACTTACTAAGCTACAGGTTTGGAAAAGTGGAGATGTTACCTATAGCAACCAATCAGATTCTAGCTCTCACTTTCCTATTACATACTGGAGAATGTCAGCTACAATCTGATTGGTTGCTATGGAATACATCTCCACTTTACCAAACCCGCAGCTTAGTAAATCTGACCCCTGAGGTCTATTGCCTGCACTACTGTTTTTCTGATTTTGAAATCCCTCTGTGTTGACCAACCTGTGGCTCTCCAGGTGTTGTGCAACTACAAGTCCCAGCATGCTTTGATTGCATGGACATAACAGATACCTGACAGAGCACGCTGGGACTTGTATTTTCACAACACCTGATAATAATGGGCATTATTTGGATCTAGAAGAGTGATCATGAAGTCCCTTTCTATTCTACTTGCTGCAGTTCTGACAAGTGACTCCCGTGGACACCTGTCTATGGTGCCTTTATAACAGTAAATCCTTTTTAAAAATAATCTGTTTTATGCTTCGGCTTTACCCTCACCTATCAAGCACATGCTTGTATACACAGGGTTCTATAATGCCACCAAGTGCTTCTATTGGTTCCAGGAGCTTTATGAATATTTTAATGTTTTTGTAACATCTCCTCCAATTCAGAAATGATCCTATGGGGTTCCAGAGATCTGACAACTGTAGTATAGGTGACATTTAATCACTACGGGCCGTTTTCACGTGGAGTTGCGTGCGTATTTTTAGGATCGGATGAACTGCGCATGCGTAGTAACTATTTACGTAAGTTGCGTTCAATATACGCATGTAAGTGCTTTAGGCACGGACATGAATAGCACTTGGGGACATACGTACGGAGGGGCGGGGTTGAAATACGTACCTGAAAAGTTACGTGAAAGAGAGTGGGGGGAGGCATTTAAATGAGTCTTTGAGGACGCGGTTACATAGAATCGCACGTACGGCATACATATACACACGTAAGTACATGTAAAGTTAGAGATGCTCTATGGAGGAGTAAGTGTACGATTGCACGGCCGTGAGAGGGGAGGGTCATCATCGACCCAGCATCACCTCTGTTTATACATTCTCTATGTATGCAGTGCTGCCTTCTGGGAGAAGCACTTCTCTTTATACATTCTCTATGTATGCAGTGCAGCCTTCTGGGAGAAGCACTTCTCTTTATACATTCTCTATGTATGCAGTGCTGCCTTCTGGGAGAAGCACTGCTCTTTATACATTCTCTGTATGCAGTGCTGCCTTCTGGGAGAAGCACTTCTCTTTATACATTCTCTATGTATGCAGTGCTGCCTTCTGGGAGAAGCACTTCTCTTTATACATTCTCTATGTATGCAGTGCTGCCTTCTGGGAGAAGCACTTCTCTTTATACATTCTCTATGTATGCAGTGCTGCCTTCTGGGAGAAGCACTTCTCTTTATACATTCTCTATGTATGCAGTGCTGCCTTCTGGGAGAAGCACTTCTCTTTATACATTCTCTATGTATGCAGTGCTGCCTTCTGGGAGAAGCACTTCTCTTTATACATTCTCTATGTATGCAGTGCTGCCTTCTGGGAGAAGCACTTCTCTTTATACATTCTCTATGTATGCAGTGCTGCCTTCTGGGAGAAGCACTTCTCTTTATACATTCTCTATGTATGCAGTGCTGCCTTCTGGGAGAAGCACTTCTCTTTATACATTCTCTATGTATGCAGTGCTGCCTTCTGGGAGAAGCACTTCTCTTTATACATTCTCTATGTATGCAGTGCTGCCTTCTGGGAGAAGCACTTCTCTTTATACATTCTCTATGTATGCAGTGCTGCCTTCTGGGAGAAGCACTTCTCTTTATACATTCTCTATGTATGCAGTGCTGCCTTCTGGGAGAAGCACTTCTCTTTATACATTCTCTATGTATGCAGTGCTGCCTTCTGGGAGAAGCACTTCTCTTTATACATTCTCTATGTATGCAGTGCTGCCTTCTGGGAGAAGCACTTCTCTTTATACATTCTCTATGTATGCAGTGCTGCCTTCTGGGAGAAGCACTTCTCTTTATACATTCTCTATGTATGCAGTGCTGCCTTCTGGGAGAAGCACTTCTCTTTATACATTCTCTATGTATGCAGTGCTGCCTTCTGGGAGAAGCACTTCTCTTTATACATTCTCTATGTATGCAGTGCTGCCTTCTGGGAGAAGCACTTCTCTTTATACATTCTCTATGTATGCAGTGCTGCCTTCTGGGAGAAGCACTTCTCTTTATACATTCTCTATGTATGCAGTGCTGCCTTCTGGGAGAAGCACTTCTCTTTATACATTCTCTATGTATGCAGTGCTGCCTTCTGGGAGAAGCACTTCTCTTTATACATTCTCTATGTATGCAGTGCTGCCTTCTGGGAGAAGCACTTCTCTTTATACATTCTCTATGTATGCAGTGCTGCCTTCTGGGAGAAGCACTTCTCTTTATACATTCTCTATGTATGCAGTGCTGCCTTCTGGGAGAAGCACTTCTCTTTATACATTCTCTATGTATGCAGTGCTGCCTTCTGGGAGAAGCACTTCTCTTTATACATTCTCTATGTATGCAGTGCTGCCTTCTGGGAGAAGCACTTCTCTTTATACATTCTCTATGTATGCAGTGCTGCCTTCTGGGAGAAGCACTTCTCTTTATACATTCTCTATGTATGCAGTGCTGCCTTCTGGGAGAAGCACTTCTCTTTATACATTCTCTATGTATGCAGTGCTGCCTTCTGGGAGAAGCACTTCTCTTTATACATTCTCTATGTATGCAGTGCTGCCTTCTGGGAGAAGCACTTCTCTTTATACATTCTCTATGTATGCAGTGCTGCCTTCTGGGAGAAGCACTTCTCTTTATACATTCTCTATGTATGCAGTGCTGCCTTCTGGGAGAAGCACTTCTCTTTATACATTCTCTATGTATGCAGTGCTGCCTTCTGGGAGAAGCACTTCTCTTTATACATTCTCTATGTATGCAGTGCTGCCTTCTGGGAGAAGCACTTCTCTTTATACATTCTCTATGTATGCAGTGCTGCCTTCTGGGAGAAGCACTTCTCTTTATACATTCTCTATGTATGCAGTGCTGCCTTCTGGGAGAAGCACTTCTCTTTATACATTCTCTATGTATGCAGTGCTGCCTTCTGGGAGAAGCACTTCTCTTTATACATTCTCTATGTATGCAGTGCTGCCTTCTGGGAGAAGCACTTCTCTTTATACATTCTCTATGTATGCAGTGCTGCCTTCTGGGAGAAGCACTTCTCTTTATACATTCTCTATGTATGCAGTGCTGCCTTCTGGGAGAAGCACTTCTCTTTATACATTCTCTATGTATGCAGTGCTGCCTTCTGGGAGAAGCACTTCTCTTTATACATTCTCTATGTATGCAGTGCTGCCTTCTGGGAGAAGCACTTCTCTTTATACATTCTCTATGTATGCAGTGCTGCCTTCTGGGAGAAGCACTTCTCTTTATACATTCTCTATGTATGCAGTGCTGCCTTCTGGGAGAAGCACTTCTCTTTATACATTCTCTATGTATGCAGTGCTGCCTTCTGGGAGAAGCACTTCTCTTTATACATTCTCTATGTATGCAGTGCTGCCTTCTGGGAGAAGCACTTCTCTTTATACATTCTCTATGTATGCAGTGCTGCCTTCTGGGAGAAGCACTTCTCTTTATACATTCTCTATGTATGCAGTGCTGCCTTCTGGGAGAAGCACTTCTCTTTATACATTCTCTATGTATGCAGTGCTGCCTTCTGGGAGAAGCACTTCTCTTTATACATTCTCTATGTATGCAGTGCTGCCTTCTGGGAGAAGCACTTCTCTTTATACATTCTCTATGTATGCAGTGCTGCCTTCTGGGAGAAGCACTTCTCTTTATACATTCTCTATGTATGCAGTGCTGCCTTCTGGGAGAAGCACTTCTCTTTATACATTCTCTATGTATGCAGTGCTGCCTTCTGGGAGAAGCACTTCTCTTTATACATTCTCTATGTATGCAGTGCTGCCTTCTGGGAGAAGCACTTCTCTTTATACATTCTCTATGTATGCAGTGCTGCCTTCTGGGAGAAGCACTTCTCTTTATACATTCTCTATGTATGCAGTGCTGCCTTCTGGGAGAAGCACTTCTCTTTATACATTCTCTATGTATGCAGTGCTGCCTTCTGGGAGAAGCACTTCTCTTTATACATTCTCTATGTATGCAGTGCTGCCTTCTGGGAGAAGCACTTCTCTTTATACATTCTCTATGTATGCAGTGCTGCCTTCTGGGAGAAGCACTTCTCTTTATACATTCTCTATGTATGCAGTGCTGCCTTCTGGGAGAAGCACTTCTCTTTATACATTCTCTATGTATGCAGTGCTGCCTTCTGGGAGAAGCACTTCTCTTTATACATTCTCTATGTATGCAGTGCTGCCTTCTGGGAGAAGCACTTCTCTTTATACATTCTCTATGTATGCAGTGCTGCCTTCTGGGAGAAGCACTTCTCTTTATACATTCTCTATGTATGCAGTGCTGCCTTCTGGGAGAAGCACTTCTCTTTATACATTCTCTATG
>WWET01000325.1:359632-365496 GCA_011038615.1 Limnodynastes dumerilii
GGTGGTCAAGTGTTGGAAGAGGGGGACGAATGAAGTGGTGGCAGTGAAAATTTTAAAAAACCATCCTTCTTATGCACGCCAGGGCCAGATCGAGGTGGGCATCCTTGCCAGGCTGAGCAGCGAGAACGCGGATGAGTTTAACTTTGTGCGCGCATACGAATGCTTTCAGCACCGGAACCACACCTGCTTGGTTTTCGAAATGTTGGAACAGAACTTATATGACTTCTTAAAGCAAAACAAATTTAGCCCTCTGCCCCTGAAAGTCATTAGGGCCATCCTGCAGCAGGTAGCTACTGCACTGAAAAAGCTTAAGAGTCTCGGTTTAATCCACGCTGACCTCAAACCTGAAAACATTATGCTGGTGGATCCCGTCAGGCAACCGTACAGGGTGAAAGTAATAGATTTTGGCTCTGCTAGCCATATATCAAAGACGGTTTGCTCAACATATTTGCAGTCTCGCTACTACAGGTAATGCTCGTTTATAGTTATTTTATGGCGTTTGTTATATGTACCACAATTGATTTATTATTTATGAACAAAACTTTATATAGCGCCATCATATCAGGTTTTGAAGTTCTGTAACAGACATACAGACACAGACTAGGGGAATCGAACTCCTGACCTTAGCAATGTGAGGCAGAAGTACTAACCACTTGAGTCACTGTTCCTGATTTTAGTTTTTTGTTTCCGAACAGGTTAATCCTTCTATTTCTCTTCTCAAATCTCCTCTCCTACCCGCTTTTTTTGCTGATTTGGTTTTAAAGACACGGTTGAATGGAAATTTGACAAACATTTGGAGGCTGAATGCGTTTTTTGTTTTTGTAAAAAGCTTTTGTTGTTTTCCCGGCTGTGATGACTGAAGTTTGTTTGTGAGATGTTTGTCATTTATATGTTTATATAGCTATGAAGGTGTGTAGTAAGCTTTTGTGCTTGGCATAACACAATATTTGACTGCTGTGATGGGGTTGGTTTTTGGAATACCTTACAATCAAACTCTGTCTAATGCTTCATACTGTTATATGTCTGTAGAATTAGCATGATGTTATCTGGACAATATAATCTAGTAATCTCTTATCCTACTCTATGTTACAGGATACCAGTATCAGTAACTATTTATGTCTCTAATTTTCTGTTTCCTGAAATCTATGGTTTTTTTTTCTCCTTATTTCCCATTCCTTGGTGTTTATAGCTTATTTAGTGATTTTTACTGAAAAGACACGTTTTTTTATGAGGATGTGTCCTTTTGTCATCTGTGCTGATGGAGCAGTGTATGGCATTGACTGAGGTGTTGTAACACTGCCTATACACCTCTATATTTTCTTCTATGCTCCTATTGGATTATTCCACTTGGTCAATATCTACTTTGGTTTACTTGTCCTTTATGACCCAATGACAACACTGCACCTGCACACATAGGGCTGGATCCAGACTGAAGTAAGTGCTTGAAATGAGTTACTCCTTGGCTAAACCATGTTGATTGCAGGGGAGTCATATTTCATCTGTTGCAAACAGTATTAGAGTTGAGAGGTGATGTTTCCTATCCCAAGTCTAAATAACAGTGTGATAGTAAAGCTGGTCAGTATCTGTGTGCAGTCAGCAATTCAAAGATATATCCCTGCATGCAAAGAATACAATTAACTTGACTCCCCCTGAAATCAACATGGTTTAGCCCAGGTGTAACTCATTTCAAGCACTTACTTAAGTCTGGATCCAGCCCATAATGTGTCTCCAGGTGGTTCTGACCAGGTTATTTTATTGCTCAGTTTTCCTGACCATCGTGCCATTGTCACTCAGTTATGTATGCTTGATAAACAGAAATCATGTGTAAAACTTATTAATCTTACAGGCCCAGTAGTTGTTTGTTGCTTGAACGGCTGCAGACACTGCTTTGTCTTGATGCTGTAAAGCTGGGCACTCAACTATGCAACTGAGATACAATGGCTCTTACATGATGATTGCAAGTCCCGCTGAGCATGGCGACCACGCATACACACTCTACCAATTTCCCAGCCAATCTGAGATCATCATCTCTCCTACCCATCTTCAGAAACAATCGTGACTCCATATACACTGTACAGATATCTGCCTATACTGCACACAATACTGCTAGACGGTTTCCTGCATACACACTGTACAGATATCTGCCTATACTGCACACAATACTGCTAGACGGTTTCCTGCATACACACTGTACAGATATCTGCCTATACTGCACACAATACTGCTAGACGGTTTCCTGCATACACACTGTACAGATATCTGCCTATACTGCACACAATACTGCCAGACGGTTTCCTGCATACACACTGTACAGATATCTGCCTATACTGCACACAATACTGCCAGACGGTTTCCTGCATACACACTGTACAGATATCTGCCTATACTGCACACAATACTGCCAGACGGTTTCCTGCATACACACTGTACAGATATCTGCCTATACTGCACACAATACTGCCAGACGGTTTCCTGCATACACACTGTACAGATATCTGCCTATACTGCACACAATACTGCCAGACGGTTTCCTGCATACACACTGTACAGATATCTGCCTATACTGCACACAATACTGCCAGACGGTTTCCTGCATACACACTGTACAGATATCTGCCTATACTGCACACAATACTGCCAGACGGTTTCCTGCATACACACTGTACAGATATCTGCCTATACTGCACACAATACTGCCAGACGGTTTCCTGCATACACACTGTACAGATATCTGCCTATACTGCACACAATACTGCCAGACGGTTTCCTGCATACACACTGTACAGATATCTGCCTATACTGCACACAATACTGCCAGACGGTTTCCTGCATACACACTGTACAGATATCTGCCTATACTGCACACAATACTGCCAGACGGTTTCCTGCATACACACTGTACAGATATCTGCCTATACTGCACACAATACTGCCAGACGGTTTCCTGCATACACACTGTACAGATATCTGCCTATACTGCACACAATACTGCCAGACGGTTTCCTGCATACACACTGTACAGATATCTGCCTATACTGCACACAATACTGCCAGACGGTTTCCTGCATACACACTGTACAGATATCTGCCTATACTGCACACAATACTGCCAGACGGTTTCCTGCATACACACTGTACAGATATCTGCCTATACTGCACACAATACTGCTAGACGGTTACCTGCATACACACAGTACAGATATCTGTCTATACTGCACACAATACTGCTAGACAGTTACCTGCATACACACTGTACAGATATCTGCCTATACTGCACAGGATACTGCCAGACGGTTACCTGCATACACACTGCACACTTATGTCCAACAGCAAACTATCAGTGATCGTAATTTGTAGGATGTTCATAAAACCACACTGTCTCAATATTGTTCTGAATGGTCTGCAATTGTGTGATTGACCCATATTTGCATAGGCTGCACCCATCAGGTATAGGTCCCCGCAAAGAACAGCCCTATTTCAATAGGGCAATTCTCTCCCAGACAGTTTCGAACTGTCTGGATATCGATTGCTTATGCCTCGAACACAGTGCTCCGAAAGGTGAGTGGCTAACCCTAACCCTCCCCTTCCATTACCCCTAACCCTCCCTTCCCCGCAGCCTGACCCTAATACTCCCTTCTCTATAGCCTAACCCTAAGATCCCCCTCCCCGCAGCCTGACCCTAACCCTTCCCTTCTATGGTCCTAACCCTCTCTTCCTAAGTGCCTAAACCCCCCTAACACTAAAATGCCTGGATAGGTTACTCACCTCTCCTTAGCTGTTATCCACCGGGTGTGGGAAAATGAATGGGCGAGTATACCGATCACACACTCACCCATTCCTAAAAACAATTTCTAAAATGGCCCCCTATTCCAAATAGAGACAGCCGAAAAATTTTCAGCTGTCTCTATTTCGCAAAGCGGGTCATCGGACCCGTGACTGCAACCGTGCCCATCTTCGTACATGTTTTTTTTTTTTTTATTGTGTGTATTATTATTATGTTTAAGTCTACGTCTCTCTCTTATATTTGTAAGTTTTGCCTGTGGGGAAGGCAAATAGAGTTTGCCAAAGACACTGTTTTTCAGCTGTAACACATTGTGTTTTGGCTCTTGAGCTCATTCCCTAGACAAGGGTCACATGATCTTAGAGTACTCCATTCATGTACATGAAGGGTAAATGCGGACACACAGAATGTCATATTATGGAGGTTGCTATGGTAGTTGTGTCATGCACGCCTAAATCATTCATATCTGCTTAAAGAAACAAGGTAACTAAAAACATCCTCATGTATCTTCTTGCAGTAAACAAGTCTGATATGCAGGTTTTCATTGACACATTTTTTTTCTTTTTAAAGCACATCAATTACAGCTTTAAACTAAATAATTCTTCACAATACAGGAAATTAGAAAGATTAACGTCATTAGAGAGAATTGTGAAAATGTGTTTATTTTTAGTAATAGTCTTAGGCAGAGTACATGCTATACAATTATTGTGTACAGCAGGGCTGAATAAATACTGGTCGCCATGGTGACTATAAATGGGGACATGGCATGTGGATTGACACGGAGGAGAAACCATAGCAGTTTTATCCACGGGGTCACCCCTGCGGCCTCTCTCTCCCTTGCGCAACCACTGAAGCTGCTAGGAGATAAGCTCCCAGCAGTATGATGTCATTTTGCTTTGCTCCTTTCCAGGCTATTGGACAGAAATCACACTGGTCACCTGCTTTCTGGGGTTTGTATGAATCGTGTGTGTGTGTTCCAGGACACCAGTCACTTGTCCACTGTGCACTCGTTGGAAGGTAGATAACTGCTACCAGGATGCTCATTAAACCATTTACTGCTGGATAGATGATATTGCTACTGCAGAACCTGTTTGCTAGTTACTGTGACTGGTTCCCTTGCATTTACAAGTTGTTCATTTTATCCAGGGAACTGATTTAAGTGTAACATCTTATTAGTTGGTCCACAGGATATAGTAGGTAGAATGTTGGTGTAGCAAAAGATTTTTATTACCTATAAGGATTGGTGGTTTCCCGTTAGAGCTACTAGAGATCAACGGTGTTACAGAAGTAGAATGCACATTTATAGGCAAAATACAGGGTTTTATATACACCTGGCAGGAGGAGTATTAGTCCCAGCTCATCCATAGTAATGTCATAAAGTCTATTATTAGATATTAACATAGAGGTATATATAAGTGGAAGACAGGAATGCTGTGCTCTCATTGGTCACTTAGACCAACGGCATAATGGAGTTTTGAAAGTTGTCTGCTTGAACCTCAGATGTTTATACATTAACAGCACCCTGATCATTGTGCTTATAATGATCTATATGATATGCTGCAGCACTAAGAGAAAGACATTTATACAGTGAGGGTTTTTAAACACAAAACTCTGTCATGCGGGCATAATGCATCCTCCCTGGCTCACACTCATGTTCTTTTAATACAAAGGTGTTCCCATGTTACTCATGTTACAGCTGGGTATAGAGTCTTCCCCAAGAAAATAGTTACATTGTTAAGGCCAGGTGATTCATCATTGTAAGCAACCGAGGAACGGGTCAGATTTCTCTAAGTAGCCTCCGCAGTAATTTGTAACTTATAATAACTAGATGTCTCAGTCAGCCATGAACCCCTTGTACTGGTCCCAGTCACCAAATGTCATTTGTCAGTAATGAAAAAAATAAATACATTTTTTTTAAATATACGTGTGTGTTTGTATGTATGTATGTATGTATATATAATAACTAGTCAGTTAGCCATGAACCCCTTGTACTGGTCCCAGTCACCAAATGTCATTTGTCAGTAATGAAAAAAATAAATACATTTTTTTTAAATATACGTGTGTGTTTGTATGTATGGTATGT
>WWET01000325.1:372647-397150 GCA_011038615.1 Limnodynastes dumerilii
ATATTAAGGCCCCGTATATCAGCTCTGTGTTGGGAGACGTTTTGTGTAGGGTCTGGCCAGATTTAGGCTTGGGCAATTCCTCTTTGATGTTCTGCAGGATACTGCTGTGTCTAATTTTCTTAACCATAGGAATTTTGTGTTGTATACCCCTTGCCCCATTTATTTTCCATTCTTGCATACATGAATAGCAGGTGTGTTGTCACATTAAGGCCAGTGACCCCTGTCAGCCTAAGGGCAATTTTAACTAGTGCCATTGTTCTCTGGTATTCCCCGTACATACTCCATGGAATGCACACCCAACACTCCCCTTGTCTTTCCCCCCTACAAAGACGTTGGTGTATAAAGGCTGCAGTTGCTAAGGAGATATGGGACATGTAAAGAACATAACTAAAAGCAAACACTTTCAGTGATACGCTGATAAAAACAGACTTTAAATGTTCAGTAGGCTGGTAACAAGCAGGACACACCTAACATATAGTGATCAAAGCAGAGCATGGGCTAGTAGGTTTATTATCCTGACATCCTTTTCCCAGTGACCAGCTTGAAACTGTAACCCTTCTTAGTGATCTAATGTATCTTAATATTCTCTACACAGCATAGATTAAAAATGCATGATTCAGATGTGATGCTTCCCTCTGAAATGAGTCAGTCCTCTTCCTAGACAGAAGTAGTTTGTTTTCGTGCGGATCCCAGCCGCTGTATCCAGTTAGTAAAAAACTAGCCTTGTTGTGTCGCTGTATCATCTAGCATTTTACAGAGCAGATTAAATGGGTTTGCAACAGGGATTGCCACAAGTTCATGTCCCTTTCCAGACCAGCGTGCTGACCATTATGTTCCCTCTACTTCAGCATTTTCATTTAGATACTGGCACAGACCCTTACTCCCATGATCCCACGCGCTGAACGAGGCTTTCAGGCACGCATGGCCGGTTGCCAAGGCGTCGGTCAGTAAATAATTCAAATAGCATCTGGGGTGTCTTGCTTATATTACAGGAGCTGATGGCAGGTAGTATTGGGGCAAGGTTTTCATAGGGGTAATAATTTGCAGAGCAGTCTGTACATTACAGGTCTATCACAAGTTTTATTTCATCCTTTACTCTGTTAGATCCTGTAATGTTCTGAAATCTTGCAAATAAAATAAGCTTTTTCCATAGGATTCTTAGACGTGTTTATTAGGATTTGTTCCTTAAACTACCTTTTATAATTAAGGTAACCTAACCTATGGCAAATGCGATTCCTTCCTCTATCGTGTACCTGTACCTATTCTAGGTGTTTAGACTGCAGTTAATACATTTATTTGTAGTCAGTTTTTATTGTATATTGTTATCAGTATTTAAATTAAATCTTAGAGTGGGCTGCCCCTCTCAAGTGGAACAACCTATCATGCAATCCAACACCCTTGAAACCTTCAAACGCTCCCCACTTCTTCAGGCTAACCTACCCTTCCTCCAGCTAAGCTTACCTGCCCTTCTCATCTTCATTCCTGTGTCTCCTGTTTGTTCACCCCCTCCCACTTAGCATGTTAGCTCTTATGAGCAGGGTCCTCCTCCCTCCTGTCATCACCCCTCTACCTTGTCCTCAATAATTCCCAGCTTTTTTTCTACTGTCTATCTTTCTCCTTATTCACCTGCTCCTACACACACATCCAGCAGCTTTATTCTCCATACATATTGTTCTGCTATTTTTTTTTTTTTTTTACAGTATTTTACTTTCACATTATACTTGTATTGTATTTGTTATTTATTTGAACTTGTACCTTGTTTGTTAATGATGTTGTGTATGTAACTATTGCCTTTGTACGGCGCTGAGGATACCATGTGCCTTATAAATAAACAATAATAATTAAAGCCTATGATGTTCCCAACTCACTATTTATCTCACTATTTATAAGTAACTATGGATTGGATCCAGATTTATGATGCTGCTGCACATGGGCAGTGCTAAGGTGTTAGGTGCTTCCTGCAAAAGTTTGCACCTTCCTGAGGAGGAAGGTGATTTGGGGGATTGGCTGCACTGCCTCAGCCTGCCTGTCATACAGACAATGTCAGAGGGGCAATGCCTATTGCTGTTTAACCTCATGCTTGCTGAGCCCTTCACTGACTCCTCAAGCGTCGTATAATGTTCAACAGCAACAGGCTATCTGCAATTGCTGACTGTAGCGCTTTTCACACTGTATGACCGGCAGGCTGAGGCAACACAGCTCATGATGAGGTTGGCGCCGTACAAACAGTAACAACCCAAACACACAGGTAAACGTCATCACCTAATAAGATCCAGCAAAGCAGACTTTCAGTATATGCATCCTGTGGCTCTCCAGGTGCGCTGCCATTCCCAGGATGCTCTTAAGCAAAGCCGATGGCCGGCAAACTGTGCTGCTTTACAACACCTGCAGAGCCACAGGCCTGGTGGATGATACTGATAGAATCTGCTGTGTAATGTAAAGCACATAGACTGTGAATTGTTAAGTGCAAAGACGAGCTACAGCCTGTTGCTACTCATGGAACAATACATACAGTCTACTCTTCCGTGTCCCTCTCCCTTCATTATGTGATCCTTCCTGTCATGAGTGACAGCATGTGTTTCATTTACAATTCTTTAACTCTTTATATTCAATCTTTATACATAATAATACAGTACTGGATCCAGAAGTACAGTTTCATAAACGCTAATGGGGAACCAATGGCGATTCACCACTGTAGCCTCCCCTATATAGTTATTCCGGCAGAAGAACCCTACCTTAAGAGCCGTACAAACAAGTTGTCTTTTTCTGTGTGCTGTCTTCCATTTTGTGTCTAGTTGAAGCAGTATAGGGCCCACACATGACCTACTCCGGCCCCTATTTTGTGTCTAGTTGATGCAGTATAGGGCCCGCACATGATCTACTCCGGCCCCTATTTTGTGTCTAGTTGAAGCAGTATAGAGCCCGCACATGATCTACTCTGGCCCCTATTTTGTGTCTAGTTGAAGCAGTATAGGGCCCACACATGACCTACTCCGGCCCCTACTTTGTGTCTAGTTGAAGCAGTATAGAGCCCGCACATGACCTACTCCGGCCCCTATTTTGTGTCTAGTTGATGCAGTATAGGGCCCGCACATGACCTACTCCGGCCCCTATTTTGTGTCTAGTTGATGCAGTATAGGGCCCACACATCTTCTCTGGCCCCCATTTTGTGTAAGGGCTGTCCCCGGTAAAAGTAGTTGTTGGCTCGTGGCCTGGGGACCTGTTTGACGCAGGAGGGCTTTTTGCTTGTGAAATGACTGGCAGAAAACACGTTTATTCAGAGAGGTTTCCGTTTTTGTATAAAGAATGCAGTCTGAACGGATTTTAACCCTCCATTTGTTTTTGTCCGTTTCTAAACGCTGTATGGCTCAGACAGGCCATTGCCAAGTACATTTCCTGGTTGTGATACAGGGGAACTTTGCATGATATAAGTTTCTTTATGTATTTTACATAGCAAGGCCTTGCTGTTCACACAGGCTTTAGATTATATTGGACAGCAGTTAGTTTATGGTAAGCCATGTGTAGATGTTCAGTATTTTGTTTAGCCTGTAGTGTTGTTTATGCTGTATTATGGATTATATTTTTGTTGTCGGAGTGATGTTACGCCACGTAACTGTGATTGTACGTACCAGCCTCGTATCAACAGCGTAACTACGAACGAAGGGACTTGACATCCATACGACACCCGTAATTACGCTTCGGAGGCAGGGTGAGGCATTTAAAACTTACGGTATGGGCGCACTTAGACACTTACGTAGATGCGGCCTGTACGTACATCAGTAGTAACACTTTGAAAAGTTAAGGTAGGGTTTGGCAAAAGTACGTACGGCCGAGGGTAGTGTCTAGTAATTATGCTATGTGTTGTAATGTAACTAGCCCATAGGTCTGGATCTACCCCTGTATTTGTATGATCTTTGTAACATTGTCAGTCGAACATCTGAAAATGTCAATCCTTATTACTCCATACTTTACCAAAGGAAAAATCAGGGCGGGATCTTTCCAGTAAGCCGGCTGTTTAAGCCTGTATGAAGCGCCTTAGTGTAGTATACAAAACTATTTTAACTTACTCCCTATTGATCTTGTGCAATAGAATGGTCACTTGGTATTCATTGCAGGACTCTAAATCATGAAATCAAATGTTCCTCCTGGACATATTGACATATTTTATTCTGTGTAAAAGCTGTGAGCAACTATAGAATGTGGCAGCAGATAAGAGACACTTGGCCCATCCAGTCTTACTCTGTGGCATGCCTGGCCAAGCTATGGACCCTCCTGGGGTTCTGGAACTACGTTTCCTAGCATGCCTTGTCAGGTATCAGCAATGTCTGTTTGGGCAAAGCATGCTGGGACTGGTAGTTTTGCAATAATTGGAAATCCACAGATTGGCCAGGCCTGCACTTGCTGGAATTAAATGCTTCACCCGGAACGCCCCTTGGTTCATAGTTACGCAGTTGATACTAGGCTGGTACGTACGGTCAGCGTTACGTGGAGTAACATCTGGCGCGCGCATGTACAGTACATGCAAAATCGCGTTTTTACGTCAACGGCTAGCGTGCTTCGTTCTGGATCTACCCCATTGTGTGGTGATTACCATGGGTGTTTTGGGAGGACATAAATGTATTCTAAAACAGGGTCAGAATAATGGACCGGATCCAGACTTACGGAAAGGGATTATTTTCTGCTTTGAGGGTGGATAAAGCGTTTCGCAACTACATGTACTTGCTGCAGATTTCCAGCATTGATCTGGATCCAACGTCGGGGAAGGCTGCATACGGTGTGCACGTTAAATGGGATCCATTTATATTTACAATAAGAGCTCTTCTAACAAGGATGCTACCAGCCACTACTACAGTCTGGCCACGGATGCACAGATCCAGTTAGAAGGGAGTAGAGGCACCTTCTTACCGCTTAAACGCTGCCTGTTGCATTTTGAGCACTAATACGTGTTTACAACACTATTATAGAAACTTGAGTAATCTTTTATCAGGAATGCTATTAAGATGGCCATACACTAGAGTGATTGCTGCTCCCAGCAGGAGGTGACTAATAAATGGGATGATTTCCCCCTGGAGAAAGGTCTTGATGTTGGTGCCGCTCACCTCTCCTGCTTGAATGATAATCCAATCTGAAGAGTGGAGCGGCTGCTGAGATTGACAGGAGGCTCTTGTAGCTGATGGGCTGCACAGGCCTCCTGTCAGTCTTTGCCCTGATTGACTAAACGGGCCTCCTGTCAATCTTGTGTGGCTCCTCCACCCCTTGGCCCTATTTTCGGCATTTATCTGAGTCAATATTTACCGGCAGGTATAGCTGTAATCTCTGCAGAATAGAGGGATTTCATTACTGTATTACTGCTGTACTTGCCAATGATTATGCAATCAAACAGAAGGGGAAACTCCAGACGGGAGGTACAGGGTTAGACTTGCCCACACACTACATAATATCGTCCCCTCTGGATGAGAATCATTTAGGATTTCTGAACAATCAGATTATCGAACCCTAGAAATGTACAATATTTGTATGATCGGGCTGATATCCGCTCTAGTGTGTGGCCAGCTTTTGACTTCTCAAAAGCATTAATTGACCTTTATTTATGGGTTTTTAATATAGCTTCTACATCTTCCATGAAAACACCATTCACATGGCATCTTTTTAGAAGTTCTAATACCAAAGCTGCCACCACATTACACAATAATCTATGTATGACAAGGGTTCATTTGTTGGAATAATAACAAAATGGTGCAAAAATAATCTGACCTGATAGTATGGAGTGTTCGATCTGCGTGAAGGATCTGACCGCTGCTGTGTAGTGTGTAACCTGCTTAAGATCCTGTACTCTTACTTGTGTTCTACTTATTTCTGTTTCCCAAAATACAAACTTAGTAAACATTTGCAGCCCCATTATCACATATTTGTCATTTGTGAATAATCCTTTTTATTTTTAGTTTAAAGAAAGGGTGTTACAAGCACATTGTGTTTCTGGATTGTTGGATGGGATCTAGGAGTCACTATTTCATGTGACTTAAAGGTAGGTAAGCAATGTAACAAAGGAATGAGAAAAACAGATGCTGGGTTGCATAGGGAGAGGAATTAATATTAGAATGAGAGAAGTAGTAATGTCACTTTATAGGTTATTGATACGACCTCCCCTAGAATATTGTGTTCAGTTCTGGAAGCCATATCTCCAGATAGACATAAATACATTACAAAATGCACAAAGAACAGCAACTAAAATGGTCCATGGCCTGTGTCACACAGAGAAATACTAGAGGAACTAAACATGTATAGCTTGCAGCAGAGGAGGGTATTATAGCAGCTTTCACATATATTAAGGGGTGTAGAGGAGGCTTGAATTTTTCAAAGGAAGAGATGTATTAGAACACAAGGACATGTATAAACTGGAGAGATGTAATGTGCGGAAGAATTACTCTACTGAAAGGGTAGTTATTGTGTGAGATGACCTCCCATCAGAGGTAACAGGTGTTAACAAAGTGGAACAACTTAAGCAAGTTTGTTATAAACATAAAGATATCCTAAATCGTAAACCAAAACTAAAGCTAAGGCCTAGGAAAATAGGAAAAGTGGCTGTGCCTCCAAAATCTATATTGATCAGCAGGTGTGTTGTGTAGAGGCGTTTAATGTACCTCTGCTCCAAGCGATCACCATTCCTCCTCAGTAATAAAAGCAACGTGCCTTGCACTGGTGAGACAGCACCTAGAGATAATCAACCCAAGCGCCTTCTTTCCTTTACTACAAACATAATTCACAAACAAAACTTCTTTTCAACGCTCACTTTCTCCGCTGATAAAAATATCTCGCTCTTCCCAGCAGTCGCCATATTTCTGCTCTTCCTTACTGAAATGTTATTTCTGGAAACGTCCTGGGACGTTGTGTGCCTTTTGCCAAATTGGCAGCGAATTCTGCGAATCACATTGTAGTCATTATGCTTTAAAAACAAAACAAGGCAAGGCATCCAGAGATGTAACATTCTGCAGCACAAGAGAGGAAGTTACTGGGCTTGCCTTAATCTTTCCTCACTGTGCCTGTTGTGTAAATAATCCATTACACACACACAGAACATGTGCCGTCTCTTGTATTTAGCTATCAGCACTCTGTAAGCCCTATTTACATTGCAGCCCTCATCCCTGTTGTCTCCCTCGTTGGCACCAAGAATAACTGAAGCTGCGGAACTATGGCACCATACGGAATGTTCTGTAGTCTCCGGGAGAGGACCGGTCGCTCGATTTTGTGCAGATGGAATGCTTGTGGTTTTAAATAACTCCAAAAATACACGGAACTCTAAACATTGCTCCCTCCGCCACAACATATGCAGTCACAGCAGCGTACATTATTATCTCTTCCTAAATTCCACAGATACTTCAAAGGCCAGCTCATCTAGTGAAATGTTTAAATGCACTTTATGTTGGGATTGGTTCACATTGCACACAGGAAAAAGGAAGGCTGTGGCTGTTTGGGATTTAGCAAGAATGACGTTCAACCAAACTTGAGAGGCCTACTCTAATCTTAAAATAGCTTTATTAACTCTGCAATTATCTTCAAGCATATTAGATGTTTAATGACAGAAAAGATGTTTAAAATAAATCTGTGAGTCCTGATTGAGCAGAATATATATGTATAGGCCTATTTGTGACTTTCTTAGCTGATGTCCTGCCTAACACATTATTTGGACTGTGCTTCTGTTTGTTGTCAGTATGATTCTTCCTCTGAATGGAGGGAAAATTGGGCCTGATTCAGACTTAAGAAGGAGCTTGAAATTAAGGACATGATTCACACTTAAGAATCTTCTTAAATTAAGAACTTAGTCACTCCTGGGCAAGACCATGTTGTTTTCAGGGGGAGTCAAGTTAATTGTATTCTTTGCATGCAGGAATATATCTTTGAATTGCTTACTGAAAACAGATACTGACCAGCTTTACTTTTACACTGTAATTTATACTTGGGATAGAAAGCATCACCTCTCAGCTCTAATACTGGTTACCACAGATTAATTTGCCTCCCCTGCAATTCAGAGACTCAGTTTTGACCAGGTGTAAATATCCACCTGACTGCTTCAGGTCGTATATGTGTTAATCCTGCGTTGTGAATTACACTGTAAAACTGATTCTGTTAATTAAACTATAACCATAGTGTTAAGTATTTGCCACATGTGTTATGACAACTGGCATGCCTCATTCTTGGAATACTAAAGGATGATTTAAATGTGATTGCCAGCAGTACTTCCAATGGGATTCATAAATATGTATATAAAAACAGCAGTTTATACCAAATATAGACGTGTCTGGAAAGGGCTCATTTTAATTTTCCAAGATACAGGTGACCAGCTCCTGGAGCTTGGCCATAGTATTTACAAGGAATATTCCCATTAGGCCGGTGGACTCTGGAGGTCACCAAGCAACACATCTTTAATGAGAAGAGAACTAGGTTGCTGACAGTATTGGTTGGTGGTCACTAAGATGCTGTCTGTATAGCATGCAGTTCAGTGTTCCATACGTTCAAGGCATTTAAATTGTACATTATGGGCTGGGTTACGAAATTCCGTAAGTCTAACATAGGTTTATGAACAAAGAAGACACCTAAATTCCGTACGTTAGAGGGGAGTGTTATGTGCATACTCTAGTATCTTGCATGAGGACTTTAGGAACTCCGAGTGTGAGGAAAGCGCACTGAAGTCTGGATCAGGTCCGTTGCTTTTCTAGGGCCGCTTACAAACTCGATGATGTGAATTATGTCTTCAAGCCCCACTCCTATTGCCCAGTGCTGTGAACCATGTCAAGGGGCGGAGAGAGGAGAGTGGCTTGACCACCTGGGAATCAAGGAGTAATTAAGTTTCAGGAGTCTCCAAGACTCCTGAAACTGGGAAGCATTAGTTAAGCCCCTTAAGTTAGATTTACTAGGATCAGGCTGCAAGTAAGGGATGGTTAGGGTCAGGCTGCCAGGAAGGAGGGTTAGGGTAGTAAGAGGGGAGGGTTAGGGTAGTAAGAGGGGAGGGTTAAGGTAAGAATTAGGGGAAGTAGTGGTGCTCTGTGGATCGATTGCAATGCCTCCTCGAGGCATATGCAATCGAAATCCCAGCTAGTTTGCAACTGGCTGGGGAGGAATGGCCGATTCGAAAATCGCCCATTCAGACCGGAGCCCCCCACCCGTCCCTGATATAACGCTCACTGCCTTATAATCGTCCCTGCAGCACAAACTATACTATTATCGACACTGAAGCGTTTTTGGAATGTCTTTCTATTAAATAATCCCTAGACTGGGGATTACCTTTACCTTCTAAGAATCCATTTACATTATTGGATAGAGCTTTGTGAATGGCCAATGACTCTGACCCACCCCCTCTGCAATCACACTCATCCCCTTCACAATTCATTGTATTAAATTGTAATATAGCGTAACCTGCAGCTACTCGAGGCTGCAAGCTTGATGGGCAGCCTAGAGCTAAATCCTGGGATTATACGAGGATTCGCTAGAGAAGATCATTTGCAATCCTTAAAGAAGCTGAAATTGAATTCTTTATTAGATCTAATGTAGTGCTGTTTGTACGGTGCCCATTCTGATAAAGTTTTGGTTTAAAGGCAAATAATTTATTTTAGAATGTAAAGCAGAAACTACTGGACATTTGCAAAAGAGCTGCTAGACACACCTCTGTACGCAAACAGCAAACATTTGTACAGCTGACTTTTATTAAAGACTAAAGTTATGTTGCTGTGGTCTGAAGGCGGCATTTTATTGGACAGCTGTGGTGCCTTCTAGCCAGTTGTCATACTACTAATAGTTATACTAATATACAAAAAAAAACCAGGTGCAGGCCGATCAGATATAGTGAAACTAAGAATCCCAGCATGCTTTGTCAGGTATTAGCTATGTCTGGGCAATAAAACCATGCTGGGACTTGTAGCTTCCAAAGGTTGACCAGGCCTGGCCTAGTGTATGACACTAACAGAACTGTTATCTCCTAGTTGTCGACTCTCCCGGAATGTCCGGGAGACAAAAGGGGTTATTGATAGGCAAGGGGCGGGGCTTAATGATGTGCTTTGCATACATCACATCGTTAAGCCCCGCCCCCTGCATGCATCTATGGCATAGCTTTTAAAAGTCAGCAACCCTGTGTTATCTATGCAACAAAGTGGAGATATCTGTTCATGTACAGCAAGCATTGTGTCCTAGGACAGACCATGAGCTCCTAAATCCAGATATTCATATAATTAAGTTTGGAGGAAATGGTTATCCGGCAACATGTCCCAGTTTGGGAGATAATGGTAACATGCTGAGATCTGGAGCCTTTGACTCTGCTACCTGTATCACATAGTGTTCTAGAACACAGTCCACGTGATACACCTACTATGTACTTTATCTCTGGTGTTAGTTTTAAATGACCTATCTATCGATTTCTTGTATAACAGGCCTCTTTTTTTTTTTTGTCATCTGAAACACAGGGCAGGCCAGAAAATGGCAAGTAAATATGCACGCCTACAAAGACGGTGAGGCGCTATCGTCTAGCCTCGTAAATGACAGTAATTGTTTATTGGATGTTGTCTTTGCAGCGATAGAAGTCATGTGACGGGGAATAAATAGGGCAAGCAGAGAATAAATCTGTTAAGACGCAGGAGAGTCACTGAAATCCTGTCACGCAGGCCATGTGCACGCTATGTACTTTCTGAAGGCTTTGTAATCCACTTTTGGCTGCCATGTCTTCACATAATATAGCACATAAGGCTCGGCGTTAGGTTTTGTACCTTGTACGTGTTCAAGCGTGATCGTGATCAATCGTGTGATCTCTCCAGTGGACTTTTATTTTATTTTTTATTTTTACAGCAAACACAGAATTTAATGTTTTATTTTCTGCCGCTGATGGCGATCAGAGCAGCTTTAAGAAATCAGATTAAAGCCAAGCCGAACAGCTGTGAAGCAGCTCCTACCTGGTGCAGATGGTAACACAATATCACTAACTAAATAGAACATGAGAGAAAAGCAGGGCTTCCATTCGCCACCAGCAGACCATGTGTACTGGGCATGAAATGTTTTGTCAGGAAAGTCTAAGCTCCTAATAACCCACTCTGAAGGGCATTAACGGTCTGTGTGCCAGGACAGGCCTTCACGCCGTTTGTGTCACCTTAAGGAGACGGCTTCGTAAGATAAAGCCTTCGTGCAACATTGCACCATCCTGAGAAAGATAGACTTGCAAAATACAATAATCCATTTTTTTTTTTTTTTACGTTTTAGAACTAATAGCAGTCCCTCGGCCAGCAATGAGTTAACTGGCTGACATTTGTTATTGCGCTAATGTGCTGGCTCCAAGTGGAAAAATAACACTCCCCTGTTTGTGCAGAGCAAACGATACAAAAACAGATTTTACGTCAGTCAGGTACAAAATCCATTGGCGGGCCCACGGTGCGGGGGTTTTTCCGTGTAGCTGGCGGCGAAGGGTTAATGGGACGCTGACCTTTGTGTGTTTAGCTTAAGCTACTTCACATTCTGTTCTAATTCCTAAATACATAACAGTGCTGAGTTTAGAGTTGTCCTTGCTTTTTTGTGGATAGAGCCTTTAATGGCGATTCAGCCAAAAGCCTCAAGTACCGCTTTCCCGGCCTGTGTTACGCCATCAATTCACTCATTACGCTTTTCCCTGCGGACATGTACACTCTGCTGTGTTATTTTACACTTGTCTTTTTTTTTTTTTAGTCTATAATTTTTTTTTACTTCTGCAAATGATGAGAATGATGCTTAAAAACATCCTGTAGCCAGATTCTAGATTCTCATTTTAGTTAACGGTTTACTGGTAAGGAAAATAAGTATTTTATTTAATACATAAAAATGACAGAAACAATTTTGATTTGTATTTGTGATGTTTTGAGTTTTGCAGTAGATTTTTTTTTTACTAAATGATTTGTTTTGCTATAATTCCGGGCAGGACAGGGTAATGTTGATTTTAGAACACACCACTGTATTTGTGTTTATAGAACATTTTAAGAGGATCCAGATTTACTAAGAAATTCCATAAGTAGCCCCCACAACGTATGGAATTTCTGATTCACAATACCGCAGGTAGAAGAGTAGGGGCTACATGCCGTGACCTGCGGGGTACCCTTAATTATTCGGCATGCAAGTCTATACGTGTGGAATAGCCGATTGTATGTAAGTGCTAAAACCAGCCCCAACTGTGCAATTTATATGCCTTAGGCTGCCCACCGTGCATATAGTAGGTGGCTCTGCCCCCCCCCCCCGTTGTGGAACCTGATTCTGCATGTTACGCAGCATTGAATGGCTGCGTTCCGTTGCAGAAGACTAGATACTGCGCATTCGTGGACTTACATACGTAGCATATTTTCTTAATTCTGGATTCGTCCCGAGCTGCCCAAAGTGATTTCCAATAGATGGTAATGGAAGCTGTGAAAGTCAGGTTTATAGCTTAGAATTCTGTGTTGAGATACAATACTTCAGTAATCTAAAATAATTTTTGCATCACCCCAGCACACATTGGACACCTGGGAGCTTTCATACTTTACATTGGTCATATGATTGGCGTTTGGATTGTCTGATTTTTCTGCAGGTTTACGTGAGATATTACATAGTAACTATTTTACATAAATTTACGTATCATTTCCTTACGTAGATTACGTATATACGGTCTTAAAGCCTGCATATAAGCAGTCTACGTAATGAAATGATATGTAAATTAGGTAAAATAGTTACTCCGCAGGCGTAGTAGCTGCTATTGGGAAATCAAGTACGTATGTGGAAGACGTACGGGATTGTGAATCCGGACCATAGTGTGACCATAGTGTGTGGTTGCCTTAAAACAGCCGGCACTAGAAGATGATAAATATTTGCGTTTTAAACTCCTTATAAAAAAATTGGACAGTGCTAAATACTGCAGATAAAATGTGAAACTTCGACTTCAAATGGCAGGCCCAGGATACAAATTTCCATCTAAGCAATTTCCCTTTTGCTGGCTGCAGTTTAAACACCCAGATTGGAGTCTCAGTCGATAAGCTATTTGATTATTTTTCATTCCGCCTGCCGCCACATCTCTATACATGCTAGATTAGCCCAGCCATTGATAACTAAATTCCATTAACACCAGCTATTGTTTATCTCCCAAATTCTAGAACAGGCTCACAAAAGCATTTCTCGACTCTCCGTGTGTCTGGTGTTGGGCGCTCACAATTAGCTTGTTCCAAAAACTACATTAGCAGCTCTTTCTCGACAGATAAGATGTGAATTGCGATAACTCTCCGCAGTATAAATGCAAAATAAATCTCGGCGCTTGGAGTGATTAGACAGTGTGTAATAACGCCCAGTTTTACACGTGTGCATGCTCTATTATAGGATTTCACAATAACCTTGCTATCAGTGATGTAAGTGAAATGATGATCCAGTCAGGACTTGTGTTGTAAGGTTGTTAGGACCTGTCGTAGCTGAAGTTTCCAGGCGAAGATACAGCAATTTCCAGTCGTTAATAGTTGTTACAGCAAACTGAGACATGTTGTAAGAAAAGGGTGTAAAGAGGCTGTTTGAGTGCCCCTCCTCGTAAGAGTGATAGCTATAGACAATAGTCTTTAGTGTGTCTGTTAATCTTTTAAAAATAAAAGTAGATTTGTTGAAATTGCTCCTAATGTCAGCACACAGGTGAATGTGCAGAGCTATCAAAACGCGTTGTGCCAAGATGAAAATGATACTTCATTAATGCCTGTGGTGAAAGCTCTCTATATGGTAGCTTATTGTATTCAACAACATGTTTTTTTTGTATGAGAGCCAGTGTTTCAGACGCATCAAAGGCAGGAATCGTCCCTAGCATTGTGCGTTCAGAGGCTCACTGTCATCTTACACCTGTTGGACATATGTACAACGTCTGGGAAACCCCATTGTTATGGATTGTTTTGTGTTTGTTTGCCTCGTGTCCTGACTACAAATGTGAACATGATGTTGTTGCTTTGACTTTTCTCTCTAGAACAATGCGGGCCTGCGACGAAGGGATTTCCACAGGTCACCCTATGACCAGGGAATTGTTTGTGTGGATCTTGTGCAGGAATGGGCATTGTGGCGATGCTTCCATAGAAGGGTTGTAGCATGAAGACGGGGGACACCATCCAAAGATCTGATCCACACTGTCACTACACATTTATGGAAGGGATTGGGAAACCAATCATTGTGCGCATGGACTTACCACATCAGGGCCATACCCTTAAAATGGTTTTGATCAGTTTGCTCTTAGAATGGTGGCGGATCAGAGGTCAACCTTGAGAATCCCCACCTAACCCCACCTATACTGATCATTGTATGTATTTGCTAATTTTTTTATTATTAAAAAACAAAATTAAAATAAAAAATAAATACACACACACACGCTTACTTCTCCCCCACGCGCAACACCTTACAGCTTCTCCACAGGGGAAGGCCACTAATCCCATGCCCGCGAAACTGCAGAGGCAGCCAGAAATGTCCTTCTGTCCTAGTCGTTTAAGTTGGCAGGAAGGTGGCCGCTGGGTCATCCCCCATGAATGAACCGGTGGTTTCTCCTTCATAGCATTTCGATCACCAGGTCCCAATTTCTAGTCACCGTGGCGACCTGGTGAACCAGTATTTGACGAGCCATGGTGTAAACCCAATCCTCTTCCAGTTGTGATCACAGACTAGCCCTCCTATTGGATCGCTCAAAAGTCAGACTGTCACTAAATAGCTGTTGTCTGCACAGTTGTAGGGAAGATAGGGTTTAATACAAGAGGTAAAGAGGAATCATTGAAGTTGCAATCTGGGATATCAGCCGCTGTTTGAGTATAAACCCCAGAGATTTTAATTTTCCGCTTCTTACATCCTAATACTATTTTAATTGAATACCTGCTGTGCTAAAGTAACAGTGAACTTAATGGTATCTTGGTATAAGCCAACTAGTATTTAATTCTCTCCAAGCGTGTGATACCGGTGTGCTTATGCAGCAAGGAGCTCTGTGTTGTAGAAGTGTATTCAGCTCCTTGGTGCCAGTTAATGCCTTTCCTTCATACACGCGCTGAGGACACGTGACAAATGGCAGACAGGCTCTAAAGCTCTAACCAGTATTGTTCAAGCACTTTTCCTTGTGTACTCATCCTCACTTGTGACCTTGCCACTGAAAAGTCCTTCCCTTCGTAACAAATATCCATTGCTGAGGAATACTTTACAACTCCGTTGAAGGCCTTTCACTTCTACAATGCCTAGCCAGGACTTATTTTTAGAATTGTTAGATCATCCACTCTGTTCACCTGATCCAATATGCAGGGGAATCATGTAAACATGTCTAAAATTAAGAAGGAGCTCTAGCGATGAATGGCGAGAATGGTAAACAGCGATCAGGTTTTGCGTTTTAAGATCTGAAGGTATCGGCAGACCTTTGACGTGTATGTAAACATACTGTTTTGCTAGACTGGATTAGTCTGTCTGGCCGCGTTGTGTTTTTATACCGTTACAACGTAGAAAACCCCTTTGACTTTATTTTTTGAAACATTGAACTTTTTTCGTGCAGGTAACCTTGACAAGATTGGGGGTAGTCGGCCTCATGTCGTGCTGTGAGGGCTTAGCATTTTTGTGTCATTTTTAGCATTTTTGAGCACTGCGTATTCCTAGAATCAGAGGCATGATAATGCATGCAATAATTGCTTGTGTGCATTCACGTCCCAGGGCGGGCTTGGGGATCTTCCGACTCTGGTTTGGGGTGTGTTTATGTCATTTATGGGAAAATAAATGCACCTGCCTGACTGTGCAAGTAGTCCCACAAATATTATATATGCTGCTCTGCCTTAACTATAACATAGCATGATAGATCATCGCCTGCAAATTGCATTGTACTGTATTCTCTGGATTGTAATCGCCTAGAATGCACACAGCCTGTACAAACACAGGACCGGATCCAGAAGTAATAACGTCAGGGGACTTAGGCACGTAATTTGCGCAAGTCCTCTGACGAGTAACATCACCAAATGTGCGCGCCAGATGTTACTATAGCGTACCTGCTTTAGAAGCGGTATAGGCATTTAAATGAGGAGTCAGGGAGGGGAAGGGTCGGGAAGCATTGATTGATGTGCACTCATCTCTACCTTGCGTAATTTCAGACCTGCCACATATGTAAAGTGTGCGGGTGTCTGTCTAACAACAGAGTATATGGCTAAATGGCCGGTGTTTCCCCATCTGTCTAACTCCATAATTAGCGGCAAGTACAGCAGTATAAGAGCAACGGAAGCCCTGCATTGTGTTACTTCTATACTTGCTGTAATTATAGAGTCAGACAGGCGGGAGGTAGAGGTGTCACGCATTGTCTAGAGTTGTCCTGACAGAGCCAATTAAATAACTGCACTGGTCTTCTGCTGAGATTGACAGGAGGCCTGCACATCCATTCAGTGTAGAGATTGACATGAGGCCCATGCAGCCAATCAGCTGCTGCAAGGGCCTCCTGTCCATCTCAGCTGCCCCACCCTCTTCAACAGATATCATTGCTCCCAGCAGGAGAGGTGCGTAGCGCCAATATCAGGACCTTTCCCTTAGGGAAAACGGTGCTGTTTATCGGCAACCTGCTGTTAGGAGCGATAAGCGCTGTAGTGTGTGGTCAGCTTCAAACTTCTAAGAAGATCTACTAACGAAGGCAGGTTTTGAGTAATTGAGGGACCAGACTGCTGAATCTTGATGTCAAGTGTAGCTGGGGGCAACGTTTACCTTTTAAGATATATAGAAAGAACCCTAAATGTTAGGCATCAGCAACACCTTTTTATGTGTAGTCATTCCCAGTCAGGTATTAATTAATTATGATTTATTGAAGGCAGCGGGTTACAGACAGTTCACCACAGACTTGTCCAAGTCCTGTTTGTCTCAGACTTTAATGTCAAATTGATAGAGATAAGAATAAAGGGCTCCCTTTCCTGGGGTCGGACGGACACACTGGGAACAATGTCTGCATTCACTGCAGAATAGACTGTCCGTGTTTTCCCCTCAGCCCCAGATAACATCTGCTGGATCAGGGGGTGTTCTGGATAAGAATCCATTCTGTGTCTGTGCATGCTGGAATTTTACAGTCATTTGAGTATTAAAACTGTCTAACATGCAAAATCATGGCATTAGTGAATGCTGTATGTTTAATATAAGGACAATCTCTATGTCCATGGCTCTGTGTACCCGTTCTGTATGATTGGCTGCGTCTTCCATCATGCTGCAATTAAACATTATTCACAGCAATGAATCTGTTTTGAGTAACTGATGTTTAGAAGCTTTAACCTGTTACTGATGTTTAGTAGCTTTAACATGTAAATAATGAAATAAAGATTGTTTTTGCATAACAATGACCTATAAAAATGAATACACAACGGTACAACCTTTCTTAGTTGTTTACAGTTTTGTTACCCCCTAAAACACTAATACCCCTTCTACATCGCCACCAAAAAGCCTGGTTTTTGGCCAAAAACCCAGGTTTTCACTAATAACGCAAACACCGCCCTCCCAGCCTCATTACCCTCCCTCCCCCCGCCTACCTACACTAACTGCAGCTTAGTAACGCTGGGGGACACCCCCTCCAGCGTTACTACGCTGCTGCTAAGGCGTTGCCGTAGCTATGCCGGGCAACATCTGCCTGGCGCATGCGCAGATCGGCTTTTCAGTTTTAATGCCAGCAAGCGTAGGTCTGGATCAGGCACAATGTCTGTGAACCAGGAATTTCCCGGATGAATGCTTATCTTAAACCAGGGCTTTGTTTTTTTTTAGCCCTGGCAATTCACCCGAAAATAAGTTGGGTGAAAAACCCGGCTTATTGCGCTGTGGTGATCTGAAAGCGGTATTAACGTTAAAAAAAAAAAGAAGTTATTGATAACCATCTGAACACGATATTGCACGGTGAGCCTAGATGTTTCACAGCGTGTGCACACAGTCTTCTGGCCCTTTGACGATGGACAAAAAACCCATCTTAGGTGAGGCTGCAGTCCTTGGGTAGGTTGTAAACCTCCTTCACTTGAAGGACACTCTGCAATAACGCCTGGCTTTCACGAGGTAAAGTTGGTTGCTCCAAACAGTGATCCCACCACGGAACCATCAGACTGTAAGCTAGCTGTTGAAGAAACAGACGTCTGGCCAATACAGCTTTGTTTTGTCTGATGATCTCGCTGTAGATCACGTTGGCATTTATTCCTACAGCATGGAGTGCACCTTAAATACACATAAGGGCCATCGTTTGGTTTTCCGACTGCCATAGGCAACAGAGCTAAAACCTGTAATGGGTAAGCACAAACAAAAACAAAATAATAAATAAAAGCAAAGTAAAACTTATTTCTGAAAACGTTACCACACTAACCATGGATCTGAGAGACCCGACTTCTCTGTATCAACATTCCCAAAATGTTTGTGTTATGGTTGATGTAGATTTAATATTATAGTAAGGAACTGAAGATATCAGATTTTCTTAAAAATAGTTTCTTTGTTTTATTTACAAATGGGACAAATATTTGGGTGTAACAGGCTCATGGTAAGTGTTCCAGGCTTGAATAGCATTCTGTCCAGTAGTAGGGATGATTGATCACTTTTATAGATTATACTCTAGAAATACAGGGGCGTAAAACTTGTAACAAGAAAATATCTATTTCTGAATGCTTCTGCAGGTGTCAAACACTTGAATATATGTGAATTGACTAAATAACTTAAGGTGAAACAAAAAATTCACTGCAGCTATTCAATTCTGAATTGTTCTTTTGTTGTGGGAATATATATAATGTAACTCTTGCGGGTTTTGTCTGTGAAATGCTATTGTTCCTTTTTAGCAACGAAAATCACCACTTCTAACCACTGCTGTTTACTATTCAATCTTTCCAGTTCTTTACAGAGCGGTGGTGATCACATTTCTGAGAACACAAAATGGAAGTAGTCCTATCGTAGCCACGTAACAGATATGAATGTTTCCAGATAGCCGTATCTTGTGGGCACAAATGTTAAATGTCTCTGATGTTTTTCCACATTAGCTATTTGTAGTTGTCATTTTATCTTTTTTTTTTTTCTAAGTCCTTGGTTTCCTGGTGATAAGTGGTGAAACGGCATTTGTGATTGTTCAGTCACTAAAACTCACATAATGCGAGGCCACGTGACTCCAGACAGAATCTGATGTGGACATTGCAGTCACAATTTTTTTGTAACATGGAAAGTATATAGTACAGGTACTTCCCAATAACATTCATTCTGATTTGTTGGCATCCAGCAAACTGCTAAGGCCTACTGTGTCAATAAGGCTGCTCGACCTTAGTTCCTGACCCTCCAACATGACCCATTCCATTAGGTACAATATAATCCGCTCCTGAGCTTAATTAACTAAAAAAAGATAAAAAAAAATAGTTGCCTCTTCAACAAAGGTGGTTACCATAGTAACTGACATTTGGAAGCTCAGGAGCAGAGTATTTTGTACCTAATGGAATGGGTCATGTTGGATGGTATGAAATGTGGGCTGCATTCCTATGGTATAGGAATATATTTTTGTACGGCGCTGCGGACACCTTGTGGCACCTTATAAATAAACGATTATAATAATAATAATATAGATCTTAAAATGGACGCACGATGTTTAGGTGACCAGTGCACTAGGGTTAGTGTGGTCTGTAGCTGCAGGACTTAAGCATATTCCCATCTCATTACTCTTTGTTCTGGTTTAATACACTGAGAATGGTCCATGTAAATGGGGTCTTATTTGCTCTTCTTGAATACGAGATACATATGTGCGTCCACTATTTTCCTTCTGGTGTTTCTATATATGTTTTTCATAGGCAATATAAATATAGTTTGACTCTTTGTCCACAAATGTTCTTTATATTGTGACAGTATGAGTGAAACTTGCTTCTGTGCATGTGTTCATTTTTCAGAATTGGGAATCCTCTTGGTCAAATTATGATTGACAGAGCCGTGCAGTGTTTGATTGCTCTGGTCTGCCGCTGGAAGTCTTGGACTTTGCACACTTGAGATTACACACTAAGTCTGTGTATGTGGAAGAACACTGCCCTTATGCTAGGATACAGAACCACTATATGTCAATTGTAGCAAGCAAAAACAAAAATAAAAAAGTATAAAGTTAAAAATAAAAATATGATTATTTAAGGAAGAGAGAGTTAAAATGTAGGCTGCACACATGTCCTTATTTATCCATTAATGAATATTACAATTAAACTAAAAAAGGAACTGCTTTTTACAACAGACATTAAAGGAAGACTGCTTTGAGTTGTTCTCTATAAAGACACATGTTAAGTCTCACATCCTCGTATTATGCATTGCACTGAGGCCTTGTATTATGTCACTTGTTTTCATGGTTGGAGCCTGGGTGTGTCTGAGCCTTCCAGTGGTATATGGGTTACACATCTCCCCCACCCCAGGAACACACAATAGAGTCAGGTGGCAAGTCTGTCTCCTAGCTCACAACTGTGGCGCACAGCTGTTCGATCACCTGTGCCTCTCTACTCAGCTGTCTCATATGTGACAGCACACTCATCGACTGTTGCTGAGATATCACAAAAAACCTTGTCAATATCGAATTAATTACTCCGCTTGTTATATCAAATACTTGGTTCTCGTTTCCAAGACCAGCATCATTCATCTCTTTTCTGCAGCATAGATTATTATAACCAGAAATCCTTATTATCTGTCCATTAAACAAGCGCTATTCACTCATCTGGGCAATTAAAGCATTGAGAGAGGGAGACTTCACACAACATTGTCTAATAATGTAATGAAGCTAGAACTTCAGTTACACAATACAACTGCTTGCTGTGGATACAGGATCAGTCACTACACACCCTAGTGTGTACCTGAAGCCAATCACTTACTTGAAAGGTCCCTGCCCTCAGCCTCCATATCAACCATTAACTTCTCCACCATGCCTGAGCTTGCACGCTGTGCTCTGATTGGCCAGCCGTACATTCCTCATGCTTCTGTAGTTGTCAGTGAACCGTCTCCTCGGATTTGACTTCATTGCACATCAATAATGGCTACCGCCTGCACAGAATTGTGTCATGGTGTGCTTGTGTTGCCACACAGTGGTGCAGCTTGAGTGTTGGTGTACCGTCTCCAATATAATGGGTTAACATTTGAGTCGTTCAGATAAAAGACATGAAGCATAATTGCTGATCTTTACATAGATTTGTAGGACTTTTTCTTTTTCTATTTTAGCACCTTGTTGTTGCTGATAAACTGCTTAGAGGCTTAGTTGTTTACTTTGGGTTTTATGTTGTGTTCTTAGCAAGATGCACACAGAGAAAACAGCCAGACATGTTTATGTTCTTAAACAAACTACAATTAAGAAAATAAAAGTAAATTGGTTTTAAACTTTAATGACCTGTGTTAAATCAGATTTATTCTCACTGCACTGAATCCAAACTCATGCAAAATTGTCGTTTTCTGATTACGTGCCCAGAACGTATGGTTTTGATCTGAATACTCCGGATTAGGACACGCTGAAGTGCTTGCGTATGCTTTCGGTCGGTCGGATGGGTGCACGGTTACGCTTATGGGATGAAGGTTGTAAGCAGATATTACAGTGTGGTTGTTCTAAGCGCCCTCTGTAGTATCCAGACTTAAGATGTGTCCACAGTGCCGAGGACATATTTTTAGGGTAGGGACCTGTTCACGGAATTTCATGTTAGCGAGGAGAGTGTCCTTCTGTCGCCTGCATGGGAAGCTGGATACAGCATCAGATCCCTGCCTTCAAGCACAGTAGGATCCGTTTCTTTGAGATGACCGTCATAAAGAGTACACAACGTTTGCAATGAGACGTACATATGTTTCTATTGCACAGTGCCCATTCCTTGTATTTTTATAATGCTATATCTGCTGAGTTTTGGGAAACTAAATCTTCAGGTTGGTCCATGGCCCTTGTCACACAACATACAGAGAAAGGCTAGAGGAAGTAAACATGTATAGCTTGGAGCAGAGAAGGGAGAGGGGGGATATGATAGCAGCTTTCACATATATCAAGGGTTATGATCGGCTAGAGGAGGGGGACATTTTTCAGAGGTGTGATAGAACACGAGGGCATGAATATAAACTGGAGGGTGGTAGATTCAGAGGAAATGTGCAGAAAAATGACTTCACTGAAAGGGTGGTAGATAAGTGGAATATTCTCCCATCTGAGGGGGTAGAGGTGACACAGTAGAACAGTGTAAAAATGCAGGGGATAAATATAAGGATGTCCTGAATCTCAAACTAAATTGAGGGTAAATAGGGTGTAGGGTCAGTATAGTTTTAAATAAACAACTGGGCAGACTGGATGGGCCATGTGGCTCTTATCTGCCGTCACTTTCTATGTTTTTATGTTACTCCACCTCGCCTCTCTTCGTACTGTATTGCATTTGTCAGAAAACGACTGTATTTCATCAGAAACAATGCACTCATCTGTGCACGACAGCCCCTTAATAAACACAGCTTTCATATTATATTTTGGATATATTTGAAGGGTTTTTATTTCCAGTCTGTTCTCTTATTGTTATCCAGGATTGCCTTGGTGCATTTTACAGTATTGGATAAGATTTTATTAACGATGGTGTAGATCTTGAACAACGTTCGTGAGTGTATTTACGCTAGCCGCTAGTGTAAAAGCGCTCATTAGTACTTACTGCGCATGTGCGAGGCAGATGTTACGCCACGTAAGTCATAGCGCAAGGCCCAGTCACGTATCTGTAGCGTGTCAACTTACGAAGGGGCGTGTCAGCCATACGCCACCAGTATTTACGCTTGGAAGGCGGGGTGAAGCATTTAAATCGTACAGTATGGGCGCGCTTAGCAGCGTAGCTCCGTGATGGCTATACGTACGAGAGCGGTTACGCCATGGAAGGTTAAGGTAGACTTTGGAAAGCATAAGGCGGCCAAAGTACGTACATGAGAGGGGTGTGTCTAGGGCAGTGCATAGAGGGTACACTAGCATAAGTACGCAGCATAGTAAAAGCGCAGCTCTGGATCTGGCGCAATGGCTGCAGATGGTTTCACAGATGCTTTATATATTTTCTGTAGATTAGCGAGTGTGTTCAATAGGATAATGGGGTAGATCCAGACCTACGTTTTCCGTACGTTTATTCGCGTAGCGTATTTTCGTGTGCTAACATTCTATACACTCCCCTCGGCACACCCCTTGAACGTACGTATTTTGTCAAGACACGCTTTCCAAACCCTACCTTAACTTTTGGCAACGTAACCGCAGTGATCCGCACACGTATGTATGGGCAACACGTATTTACGCAGCTAAGCACGCCCATACTGTACACTTTAAATACAAGCCTCCGCCTACTTAACGTATTTCAGACGTATTTTGGACTCCGTAAAATTGGCACGCCCACACGTAAGTAATTACGTGACACATATACGTGAATGGCCCATACGTTCACTTTTACGCTACGTTACTGAGCGTATTTTCTATTGTGCGCATGCGCAGTACCTACCAAGAGGCAATTTTACGTCTTCGCCACGCGTAAATTCGCTCGCAAGCGTTGTTCTGGATCTGGGCCAATTTGTTTGGCAGTGACGTCCTTTATAGGTCTTATAGCATCTGTTGTGTCTGCCTGAATTCCAGTCTGTATACTTCTTGTTTGTTAATCTGACATTACTTAACCGTCTGTGTTTCTCTTTTTGATTTTTAGAGCTCCGGAGATCATTTTGGGGTTGCCTTTCTGTGAAGCCATAGACATGTGGTCGCTCGGCTGTGTGATTGCAGAACTGTTCCTAGGGTGGCCGCTGTACCCCGGAGCACTGGAGTATGACCAGGTAGGTAGAGGCTCCAGTCCTGTTTCTTGTTCTGTATGAAGCCTGTGGAGCAGTCAGCAGAGTGATCCGCTTGTATGGTTCTAGGTACACGGCCCCAGCAGTCCTGTGTGCTCACTGCTTTGCATGATTGTGTAGAAAACAACCTGAAAATAGTATCGCCAAGGGAGGGCTTTTCTCCTCCAGAGAGCTAGCAATCTTTATGTGCTAAATAAAGAAACACGTAAGGATTGCCAGTACAGAAGTGTGTGTATGAGCCAGGTAGAAAGGCACAAAACATGTCACTATTTTTATATTTCCATTGTATTTTAATATGTACTATTATAATTATTATTATTACTATTATTATTTTTATTGTTTATTCATAAGTTGCCACAAGGTGTCTGCAGCGCCGTACAAAATACAGTACAGACATACAGGGTAGGGATGGACAGCATAGTACATAATAATATACAGTACAGACATACAGGGCAGGGATGGACAGCATAGTACATAATAATATACAGTACAGACGGGCAGGGATGGACAGCATAGTACATAATAATATACAGTACAGACATACAGGACAGGGATGGAGAGCATAGTACATAATAATATACAGTACAGACATACAAGGCAGGGATGGGATGGACAGTACAGACGGGCAGGGATGGACAGCATAGTACATAATAATATACAGTACAGACATACAGGACAGGGATGGAGAGCATAGTACATAATAATATACAGTACAGACATACAAGGCAGGGATGGGATGG
>WWET01000325.1:399636-414383 GCA_011038615.1 Limnodynastes dumerilii
TGGGGGGTGGGGGGGGGGGGTGGGGGGGGGGGGGGGGGGGGGGGGGGAGAGAGACAGTGCTTGGGTTAGGGATCAGGTTGGGGGAAACAACTATCAGAGTACTGTGTTCGGTGCTCCGGGGATTGATTGCTATGCCTCATCGAGTCATAACCAATCGATATCCCAGCCAGTTCTGAACTGGCTGAAGGCAAACGGCCTTTTTGAAATAAGAAAATAATAGAATCCTTTGGACATTCCCCTGAAATTGCACCATGATTTTGCTCAGGTTTAAATTTCTACCTTTTCTCTTCCTTTTTTATCTGGAGAAAAAAAAAGCTGTTTAGTAAAAAAAAAACAACTAAAAACAATTTCATATATATGTGCTTTATCTCAGCTTCTTGCATTAATGTTTTAATGAAAAAAAAGTCCGATTGAATCCCACATCTTCTTTTTTAAGAAGTCACAGCAATGAGCCTGTAGTCACAACAAAATAAACAGAGTGTTAAAAACAAACAAACTATGGGATAAAGCAAGGTGGTGTAAACCAGCCAACCCTGGTTCAAACTCTGGGTGCTGTCCTTTGATAGTCATTGTGGCTGAAAGCCCAGTGATGTATCACCAGATAAGACCAGCTGGATATAAGGTAACAGGTGGAGACTCCTAATGTTACAAAACAGTGTTGATGGGTTTCAAACACAAAGTAGATATTTCAGTTAATTATTTACTAGGCTAAATACCCGTTTGCTCTTAGTGCCTTAGGTTGCGCCATCCTCCTCTCTGAATAAACCTCGTACTTCTAAAATATAAATATGGAATGTAGGGGGACCTGCGCCATGGAAACTCATTCATGCATTTATCTTGCTAATGAAGGAGAAAGTAAGATACAGCCGGATAACGGAGCGGCTGGACACTAGTGAAGCCATTGTTCTTGTTTAGCCATCAGTGGAATCTCTGTCAGACTGACGGTTATGGAAACTGATGTCTTTGTATTAACTGGCCTGGAAGATGTATCAAAATATTACACATTCAATCCCTGTTATAGGCTTAAACATTTATTCTGTTCATTAATATAAAAGCCACTGTCAACAGGGCAGTAGCCAGCAGGAACCTGATCCGTCAGGGAAAAGAGGAAAAACCTGTTGTTGATGTCCTGGTGCAGCTTAATCGTCAGAACGCAACCTACATTTAGAATAATGAAACTATGTGAAAAGCAGAAGTAGCGAATGCATCATCCCGGGCTTCAAAGTACAGCACAGACCTCTCACTTCCTTCTGTTACTGACACAGAGCTCTTGTTATTAACAGTGTGCAAAACCCAAGAGTGAAGTCACGCGTTTCAGTGTAATTCTGTATCACTAATATGCTTAACCGTGAGGCCACAAAACCTCTTCTCTTCTATGGTAACTGGTTATTAATGACTGTTTATAAGTACACAGATCCCTTGTGCTAGTTTAGTTGCATGTTAATGATGTCGCTTATATACTTTGCTCCGGATGTGGTTTACTGGCACAAAGGTCTTTTTTGCAAAACACCATCATATGGCGGCTGAATGGAGATTGCCGACTGTCTCCATGGTAGAAAGCTGTATTAAGGCGACTCCTGGAGTCCCCTACCTAACCCTACCCTTAACCGTTCCCTAACCCTCCCTTCCCCACAACCTAATCCTAACCCTCCCCTTCTTCAGCACTAACCCTAGCCATCCATGTACTGAAGCCTAACCCCCGTCTATGCTCTGCAGCCTAACCCTAACCGTCTATGCCCTGCAGCCTAATCCTAACCCTCCCCTTCTTCAGCACTAACCCTAATTGTCCATGTACTGAAGCCTAACCCTAACCATCTGTGCACTGCAGCCCAACCCATACCGTCTGTGCCCTGCAGCCTAACCCTAACCTTCCCCTTAAGCACTGAACGTATGCCCGCAGCAGTCTAACTTTAATTTACCTGGTGTATAAATAGGTTGCTATATAATATGTAGGTTCCCGTTTCCAAAGCCAGTGCTTTTCTGATCCAATTCCAGACCCTTTTTTTTTTTTTTTTTTTTTTTTTTTTTTTAGAAGTCTGCATCCGGTCCTCCACCTGAACTTTTCTGCATTGTCCCCATGTAAAAGTTCTTACTGTGCTATTAGCACCCCCCCCCCCTCCACATGGAGCAGAAGCGCTACCGCTTACTGCTCTGTCCTTCCCACTGACGGATATTTAACCAGTACAAGACTCTGAATCCTCCTTCCTGCAGCACCTGCTCGTGTGGCTCTCCATGTCCTCTGAAGTCTGGATCTGGTCCGTTATTACTAAGATTATTAATGTTTAATGATTTTTTTTTGAAGAACCGTGCTATTCAATCTTCTTTTACCTGAGTTCTGTGTTTTGTAGTGAAAGATCTTTGCTGTATCTTTGAAGGCAGATGCACTATATTAATGAGTGGTAAAATCTGGTTGCTATTGGCATCTCTCCGTTTTATAAGGGTCGATAAAACCTATTTGGCCGGATCACTGATTATCATTGTGGTTAAACCCTTTAAAGCTGAGCTGTGTGATCCATTGTTGAGAAACACTGGGCTCAGGTGTAGAGACAATGGCTCGTTTGCCAGATGAAGATGTATGTTACAGAACATTAGCACATTCATTAAGCCAGGATTCCAGAACCCCAGTCGTTCTTGCTGATTTGGATTTACAGCAGCATTTTTTTTTATTAAAGCCTAAACCCAGCTTTTGTAATGTTGGATGAATTTGCAGCTTTCATACCTATATTCCTTATTAACCAAAAATTTGTGATATTTCTCTCCAGATTCGATACATTTCCCAAACTCAAGGGTTACCAGGAGAACATCTACTAAACGTGGGTACGAAGACATCCAGGTTCTTCTGTCGTGAGACAAAACCTCAATACCCCAGCTGGAGGCTAAAAGTAAGAGACATTCTCTATAACCCCTTTATTGTATTGCTGCTTCCAAAGTGACTCAGGCTCTGTCTTTATACAGGACTGTCAGAGTACGTTTCTCATTAACGCTCATTTTATTTTAGTTTCTCACCAATAATTTATATTTTTCTTTTTGTGGTTTACTTTAAAAAATAATTCACATAATAAAATGAAATCCCCCTTTAAACACACTTGTCTGCCTTGGCGGTTCTATTACAGCAGTGCATCGTGGTGGTGGGAGGAGAGAGGTTGCCACTATAGAGTACAAGGACTATTGGTTTAGAACACAAAATGGCTGCCTCTGTTAATGGATTTTAAATATTCTTTTTTTTCTTCATGGGCTTCTGACTGTGCTTCAGGGCTCCATATCAGTTGCAGATGCAGTTAAGCCAATTAGAAATAGAAATAGAGGCTGCTGGTAATGTTTGAAGTTTTGCTTGTTTCACATAAAAAAAATCATCAAGGAAAAGGGGGAGTATTCTCCAGATGAACCGGCAGGCTAAGTGGAAGCCATTCCTCCCTGCAGGAAATAAGTGAGGGAGGAATGTTGGGCGTTTTTCTTTCTTTTTTTTTTGTAACAACACGCTTTTTCCTAAACCATTCTAATTTAATATCAAAGAGCCGGATCCAGAATTCCCGAAATGGGGGTGTGTTACGATCACTGGGATCAGAAAACATCCGCTTTTTGAGATTGTGCATGTTCTGTGATTTGGGTATGGACCCGGACCCGCAAAGATCTAGACATCTGTATCTTTTGCACTGAGGGGAAGGGATTCAAAGTGTAGAGTATATTTTAAGGGAGGACGGTTTGGAAATCTTAAGGTATTGTGTCTGGGACAGAACAGCATGTAGTTGCCGCTGACTCATTAGGGTTAGGCTGAGGGACAAGGAGGTTCAGGGTTAGGTTGTGGAGAATGGAGGGTTAAGGTTAGGCTGAGGGACAAGGAAGGTAAGGGTTAGGCTGCAGAGAAGGGAGAGTAAACATTAGGCTGCTGGACAAGAATGGTTAGGGGAGGTTCAGGGTTAGGCTGTGGAGAGGGGAGGGTTAAAGTTAGGCTTCGGGGAAGGGAAGATAAGGGTTAGGCTTAGGAGAGGGTTAAGGTTAGGCTGCTGGACAATAATGGTTAGGGTTAGGGGAGAGTTAAGGTTAGGCTGCTGGACTATAATGGTTAGGTTTAGTGGAGAGTTAAGGTTAGGCTGCTGGACAATAATGGTTAGGGTTAGGGGATTTTTAAGGTTAGGCTGCTGGACAATAATGGTTAGGGTTAGGGGAGGTTTAAGGTTAGGCTGCTGGACAATAATGGTTAGGGTTAGGGAGAGTTAAGGTTAGGCTGCTGGACAATAATGGTTAGGGTTAGGGGAGGGTTAAGGTTAGACTGCTGGACAATGATGGTTAGGGTTAGGGGAGAGTTAAGGTTAGGCTGCTGGACAATAATGGTTAGGGTTAGGGGAGGGTTAAGGTTAGGCTGCTCGACAGTAATGGTTAGGGTTAGGGGAGGTTTAAGGTTAGGCTGTGGGACGAGGATGATTGTAGGTGGGTCAGAGTTAGGCTGTGGAGAGGGGAGGTTTAAGGTTAGATATAGGCTGCAGGGTTGGGGTTAGGTTGCGGGAAGGGGATGGTTAGGGTTAGGTTGCGGGAAGGGGATGGTTAGCGTTAGGATCAAGAAAACCTACTTATCGCCATTGGACTCTTTGTGTAGACAGTCGTCGCAGGAGCAGCTCTGTCTTACCGGAAACTGACGGCAGTCTTTGCTGTGTCTCCGACCTGACCTGTCGGAACTGTGTATTAAAACGGTAGCGGCCTCTCATGTGCAGAAGGCTGGATCTGGTATCCTATCACTGCGCTCAGAGCTCCGAGCACAGTGCAATCTATAGTCTGAATCCGGTCCATACTGAATTCTGGTACACAAGTCATTTCCAAGCGATGTTCCCAGGTGTGTTGCTCCAATGAGGTCACATGGGGTATTTATCATGCTCAGCGCCTTTATTTATTTTCCCCTTCTTTGTTGCAGACGTTGGAGGAGCATGAATCCGAAACAGGGATGAAGTCTAAAGAAGCCAGGAAGTATATTTTCAACAGTTTGGAGGATATAGTGCATGTGAGTAGATTTATTTGCAGTGTGCAACCAGCTGCTGGGCATTTTTCAGCCGTTGTCTGACATGTTTGGAATTGGTTGCGTTGAATCACACTGACAGTAAACAGAAGGCGGCTAAACACAGGAACTGTTTGTTCATAACTTCGGAAATGATAAAGATTTGCTTTGTACAGTGATGGTGTTTACTGATAAATCCCTTCACTCAGTGCCTGAATCAGGGTCTTTGGGAGGTCATCATCTCAGTGCAAACATTGTGTCCACAGTGGTGGAGTTTTATTAAAAGCCTTTTGTCACTTATTAACTTAAATCAGTTTCAATTTATTATCATACATTAAACTATACTTTCTGCCTACCAAGAAAGCTTTGCTACCAAAAATCCACCCTCTGACACTATGCAATGTTTTTCTGGGTTAAATGGTTCACGTAAGACCCCCATGAATTGGTACATAATCAGGACATAGCAAATACTTCATTGTGATCCTGCAAATCTGGTCAGACTTGCTGGTGTTTGTATAAATAAATGCTTGAACCATAGTGGCCTAGCATTGTCCTGCAGGATGGGTCGTCAATGCCCCCCTCACCCAAGTATTCCCCTTGCCTTGTCCGTTCCATGTCTAGGGGGTAGACAATGGTGGTTATGGCGCAGAACCGGACATCCTAATGCTCTAACTGTCCCAAAGGTCCAGCCCCTGACCGTGAAGGATATTAGAGGTCCCCACGGGAGGGCCTTTATATGTTCTCCAGTCCAGAAAGGGCACCTGCTCTCACTGCTGCTCACCTTATGATCCTCTGGACTGTCCATAAGAGCTCACATGTTTTATAAATGTACATACCAGAATTAGTAATAACACAACAGCATTAAGTCAGCTATTCTAGTTGGTAAATCTATTCATCTTGGCATGAAAATACACGGGTCATAAATATGACTTCAAATGTAAATACAACAGGACATAATGATCGATGTCTTTATCCAGCAAGGATGCCGCACATTCATACCTTGAGGAATCTGTGTCAGGTGTCATTAGCAGCTTCACCTTTATTTATTTACAATCTTATGACCTACATCTTTCTCATGTTGCAAGCAAGAGAGTAGAGGAAGGTGATGTAAATCTTGTTACACCATATCTTGCAAAACAGCAGTTCCTTGTCTTCTCAAGATGTGTTTGTGAGCTAATTGGCGGTATAGGCTTATTATTACGCAGCATTATCAGTATTTGCAATCTCCAGGTAACATTTGTGCGAAGTGTTGTCCACCTTCAGATCTCTTTTCTATATTGTCTTGCCAAAGCCTTCATGTAACTGACCAATTAGATCGGTTGGTGGTTTTCTTTGGTGCTTTCTAGACACTGACTCTCCAAATCTGATGAGAACTTCAGAACATAACCAACTTTATTTAACTTGATGACCACAGAAGGAAACACAATTTATAGATGAATATGCTTAGTACATGTACATAAGTTCAAAATGGGAAGTACAGTAATAAAATATTATTTTATATCTGAAAATCATTGCAGAAAGTTGTGATCACCTAAGATTGTGGGTTCACTTTTCTTATCATTTATATGAGTAGATAACGTGACATTTTATTGTGAATTGACAGAGCTTGCTTCCCATTTCAGGTGAACATGGTGATGGATTTGGATGGTAGTGACTTGATGGCAGAGAAAGCTGATCGGAGAGAGTTTGTGGGTCTGTTGAAGAAAATGGTGATGATTGATGCCGATTTGAGAATCAGTCCGGGTGACACCCTAAACCACTCCTTTGTGACCATGAAACACCTTTTAGATTTTCCCCACAGCAACCAGTAAGTCACCGGCACCACTTATAATAAAGAATTGACATCTTCTTTTACTTAATCCGTAGTAGCCGGTTATGGTCACCTAATGCTCGTACAGTGACGTATTACTAGCATTGTTTACCATTAAAGACTTTGCAGAACCGAGGAACAAAAACACCTTGAGATTTCTCTTTAACAGTCTAATCTACCTTATTATGGAATTTAAAATAGCCTCTGCTTTTTCCGACCAATAGGGATGTGCCTTGCAAGAGTGTCAGAGAGGTCAATGGCAGAGAGGTCGTGTTAATGTTTGATAGGTCTGGGCAGAAGTGGGCTGTCTGATCATTATTGCAGCATATCAGTGAGCCTTCTGCTGAAAATAATGTGCATTTAATGTTATATACTCACTATTTACAGTAATACTTGTATTTTAACTCTTTAAAGTTCCTCACTTTATTTTTTAAATGTCCCTTTAACAACATGAGCTCTCATTTTGTATATGACATTTTTGGTTTGTGAGCTGAAAGCTGATTAATGAAGGGTTAATATATTTGGCCCCAATCCAGACCTTTGCACGCATTCCGTACATGTGATGGTCTGTAAATCCACATGAGAGGGAAGTTAATGCCCCTTTTACTCCCCACTTACGTGACCAGAACCCTGTCATAAAGTCTCTGTACAGATCTGCACCCATGTGGATCTTCCTTCTACCGCTCACTTACCATAATATGCCAGCCTATCCCTGCCTCTCTAGCATGGATTAGGCATATGGATTACGAATAATACCCATCACCCCCCGCACAGGAAACCTATCCTATGGAACTGACGTGACCTTCTTTTGGATCGTAATGGTTAAACAGGGGCCATTAGGAGCCTTCCCTGCTTTTTTATTTTGTTAAATTGTCCTTTGATATTATTAAAAAAAAATAGTTGTCTATTAAATTGCGGCCCTTTGGAAGGTTAAAGGTGGCCCAGTGTTGCTTAACACTCACCTATATGTACTTGATTGCTTACTCCGTGTGTTAGGAGGAAGCCATGTTAAAACAAAGCTGATGGAAATGAAATGCATTTGAGGCTGGAACGTCACAGCGTCTGTTGTGTTTGTCAGATCTGAATCCTTGAGTTTGTCAAAGTCTGTTGTAAATTCCCTGCAGATAGCAATAAGGGACGTCTTGATTTCCATAATATGCCAAGTGAGAGATGTACAACGGATCGCACATGGAAAATATGACTGCACTGAAACATTTACACGTATTGGCGCTCAGAAACATTCTTAAATAGGTCAACGCTGAGCTATTGATGAAACAGGGAAGACAGATTGGAATTACTGCGTTTTAACCATGTTACTGCTAGACACTGTGGGCCCGGTTGAGAGGAACACACATTTCATCAGGCATTGTGCGTGCCGTAGATGCTTTTAATAAACTGGGGCAGGTTGCGCCATTATGGTGCAATTATTAATGCAGCTTAGTGCTCAGTGACGCAAGTGCATGGTTATACAGTGTGACGCTGACTAAATGGAAGGTCAGAAAATGCGGGGAGCCTCTGTCAGAGGCACGAAATCATTGTTAATAATTTATTTTTTCAGAAAAACATAAAAAATGTCATTTTAATTACAATATGTAGAAATGATGTAACACATGCACTATACAGCGCCAATGACCCTTTGTAATGCGTTCAGTGCGTCCAATCGTGAAGGAAGGGGTAGAAACTGGTTGTGGAAGGCCATCCCCTCTGGACTTAGACATGACCTAATAGGAGACGGGTGCACTTACTGTACATTGGCTATGTCCCTCCGCCTCTTCTCTTCCTCAACACGCCCCTAGAAGGCAAGCTGTTGCGGCTGCAGTTACGCTCAGATCTGAATGGAGCGTGACGGCCCGCTATTCAGTTCTGAGCATGTGCAGTGCAAAACCACATAGAGAAACTCACTTCTGGAACGGGTGCGGTATGTCAAGGGTCCTCAGAATCCATACAAAACAAAGGGTCTCTTTCGGTAATAGGCCACAATCAGACTACCAAAACAAACGTGTGCTGGTGTATGTTTGCTGAAATAATAGGCGGAGCAGATCCATCTATCATGACCCAATAAAGGTTTTTTTTTATTTAGGTTCGATATTAGGCGCTAACCCAGTGTTGTAAAATTACAGGTCCCAGCACAGGCTGGGACATATAGAGCCAGTATATTGTCACTGCTGATATAGCCTGTATAACGTATAAACAACCCTCTTTGCTTTGTTTTTCTGTGACAGCGTGAAATCATGTTTTCATATAATGGATGTTTGCAAGTCTCGTCACAATTTGGGTGACGCAGCTAACCGCAATAAAGCATCAGTCATGAGACCGCTCACCTCGGCCAACACCGCTAACGTTTCAGCCGGCTTCACCAAAATCGGCAATGTTAGGGGGCAGGTGAGTACTAGACACTATACTTTTTGTTTCTTTATCTCTGTCTTAACACCTGTTCTTTATAAGACAATATTATCCAACTCTTTTGCTGTCTGTCTAATTTGCTATTTAACCATATTTGGATATGAAGGACCTGATTCAGGGATGGAAAATAAGAAAGGAAAGTTGCTCCTGGACAAAACCATGTTGATTGCAGGAGTCAAGGTAATTGTATTCTTTGCATGCAGGGATATATCTTTGAATTGCTTACTGCACACAGATACTGACCAGCTTTACTATCACACTGTTATTTATACTTGGGATAGGAAACATCACCTCTCAACTCTAATACTGTTTGCAACAGATGAAATATGATTCCCCTGAAATCAACATGGTTTTGCCCAGGAGTAACTTTCCTCTCTTACTTTCAAACCCTGAATCAGGGCCGAAGTCTTTTTTTTCTAAATTTGGGAACTCTGGGTCTCCTGCTTTGGAGCCTCTCTTCCTGTCTTTTGTGGACAGACTTGAGTGATATTTTTCTTTTTCTTTGTGCACTTGCTATGTCTGAAAGTATACAGTGTTATCTGTTGTATACCTTGTTGGTAATTGTAACCTTGTTAATAACAATGGACCTGATTCACAGTTAAGAAGATGCAGCTTTTTAGTGCGTATATTTAAGAAGGGATACACTGTGCAGGTTTAGTAACGCAATATAGGCAGTTTGTGTAGGACTTAAGAACGAGAAGCTTTGAATCACCACTATGAACCTATTTTCTTAAGGTTCGTAATAACTTAATAATGAAGGGGCATGCCGGGAAAACTTAAGAAGAAAGATAAGAAGATTGGGTGGAGGGAGGTATTTAAATGAGGAAATCTGGGCACGGTTAGGCAAAAACGTTCTTAATTAACCACCTTATGCATACAACTAAGAACCTAAAGATAAGGTAGCTTTATGGCATTTGTAAGTAAACTGGGGGGGTTGTGAGGGGTGTCGCCTTGCTACTTTTTGTGTATAATTAAGAACCTAAATTATTCTGTGTGAATATGATCCAACGTATTTAAAAAAAAAAACAAGACACATTAGACGTCACGCTCTCTCTGCCATTCAGCAGTAAGCTCTGTAAAGGGGCTTTGGCGTGAAGAGTGAGCTCCCTTGTGGCTGAAGTTCAGTTTGCATCTCAGCTACGGCATAATGCAGGATTTCTGAGGAAATCTTTTTATGGAGTTACAAATGATCTGGGGCCGTTGTGTTTAATGTTCTAAAAATGTATTTTCTAGACATTTATTCTCTCACATTGTTTGTTTTTAGGCTTTAACAACATCTGGCCATTCAGTTATACATCACGGGATACCAGTGCAGGCAGGAACTGCTCCGTTTGGTTGTAACGATGCCTTTCAGCAAACTCTTATACTTTGCCCCCCAACCATACAAGGTAAACTCTCTGCTTGGTGTAAAGTAAAGAGTGAGCATTAATGCTACAATGGTTCGTCACATGCATTTAATTAGATTATGTCACAGCCTTCCAGCCTGGTCTTGATAGTTTTTTAGTGCACTGTCGACAGTATCTGTGTCCTAACACTTACCTTTAGTGCAGGGCCCATAAATCTTCTATTCCTCTCTTCCAGTGATAGCCATTACTTGCAATCTATTGAGGGTCTGTAATTACTGCAGTTCCGCGCTGTCTGCTACTTAGGCACTATATATTGGTCTATTTCCATACTTCTTGCTGTCATCCTATAAAACAACAGTTCCCACGAGTCTTTGGACAGTCAGCACATGGGGACTGCAGGGAGAGAGGCTGCACTATGCTGACATGTCAGAGTAGCACAGCTTCTGTCCCCGTGACTCGCAGCAGAACTGCAGGGAGAGAGGATTCTACAGCTCCTCTGTGAGTGCAGTGCATGGGAGGTGCACTGAGAGAGGCTGTGCTATGGTGACTATGTGACATAGCCTCGTTTTCTGCAACTCCCGTGATAAAATAAATCACATTTTAAATCCCAGGTACCGTTACCAATAATTCAGACTATTGCTACCAGCATTAGGAACCACATGCATTGTGGTACTTAATATCGGTTTCCCACTTGCAGGGCTGCCACCAAAATTTGTGGGTCCTGGGCCCACCCCTATTCCCTCTACACACATATAGGTGGGGTGCTGCGGACCTGCAGGTAAATTGTGCTTGAGGGCTTTGCCAAGCCCTTATTGTACAATTAAATACCTCCCTCATCCCACCATGCGGACATGCTTTACCCATACTGCCCTGTCCTGCACCGCTGTAGGAATAATCTTGTAGATCCAGATCCGTGCTGGTAGCCTGTAGCGTGCGCAGTTGAAGAGTGCATCCATTTTCCAATTGCAACCTGTGGAATATGATCCGGATTCCCAGTAGCTTATTTATGCTATCTACGTACCATTTCTGTGTCTAAAGACCGTGCTTACGCAATCTACGTACAGGAATGGTACATAGATAGCCTAAATAAACTACTACACATGCGTAGTAGCTCAAACAACTTACGTAAAACTAAAACTACGTCACTGTGAATCCGGACCATGATCACAACTCTTAAATCTGGGTCCCGTCCAGTGTTGTTTTGGCAATCAGGACGTCTGATGTTCGCAGAGATGTGTAATTCTGTTATAATAAAAGCTGATCGATCATTCTTGCAGGAATCCCACCAAACCATGGCCATGGGAAGCCCACCACTTATTCTGTGAGAGTGGACAATGCGATGCCCTTAGTCACACAGGCACCCGGCATGCAGCCCATGCAGATAAGACCGGTTCTCTCCCAGGTGACTAATTATTATTATTATTATTATTTATATTTATGTTTTATTTATAAAAAACACAAAAAAAAACCAGATAAAACTTTAATCCCACTCGCCAGATTTTCAATTTATGGGGCTGTGCTGATGTCTGTTTGCAGCACACATGGTCGAACGGAACTCAGCCAATCTTGGTTCCGGCCTGGCAACAGGTTACAACGATGGCACCAACAGCTACAACTCTCGCCTCTGACACCATGGCTGGTCCACAACGGATCGGAGACTGGGGGTAAGTTAGAACCTTTGGTAAAGTTGTGGATTGGTGTTTCTGCGAGACATGGAGGTCCTTCTACCCAGACGTTAAAATCCTGTTCTTTTGTTTTCTATAGGAAAGTAATTCAGCATGGAAACCATTACGGTTCTATGATTTTGCAGCCTCTTTTAACCAACCAAATGACACTGTCGGGCCCTCAGCCCATCAGTTTAGGCATCGCCCACGTGGTGTGGCCTCAGCCTGCTGCTAATAAGAGGAATAAAGCTAGTCAGAACAGGTACGACGCAATGACATGCCCATAACAAAAAGCACACGGTGTGTGCTTGGCTTTTTGTTTGATCCAATGCTTCTCTTTGCCCAGAGACTCTACTGATCTGCTGATACTGGTTTGTGTTTTTTTGCAGGAGTAACACAATACAGGACACGGCTGTCCACAGTAAAGCACTTATCTCTCCAAAGATCTCAAACAGCGCAAAGACCACAGAGCCTGAAAGCTGTGCGTTACCACAGGACAATCAGATCTCAGAGGAGCCGGAGGGAGAGACATGTAAGCCACCCGAAGAGCCGCCCATAGATATATCCATGCAGCAGAGGCAAGCCATTGTAATAGCAGATTCCCCCAGCCCCACGGTGAGCGTCATTACCATCAGCAGCGATGAGGAGGATTCGGCGCAGACGCACTCGCTGAGAGAGTAAGTGTTTTTCTCTTCATTCTCCCTTTAACTTGCTGACTTCGGACGTTGGAATTGCCTGCTATAAGTGAAGTGCTCATTACAGCCATTTGTGGAGCAAATGTTTTATTTGTTGATGGTAAACTTTTGCCATTGCGTTTTTGCTACTGTTCATAGCAGTTCATAAGCTTAGCCATACACTAGAGCAGACCTTGCCAACCTGTGGCTCTCCAGGTGTTGTGAAACTACGAGTCCCATCATGCTTTAACAGCATGGGCATAGCAGATACCTGACAAAGCATGCTGGTAGTTGGAGTTTCGGAGCACCTGGAGAGTTACTGGTTGGCCAAGCTTGCCCTATGGTGATAATCAGTCTGTTCATCCGGTTATCTGGAGATCAGACTGATGCAATCACAGTGTGGTGCAGGTAAGATGATTGGTGCAATTGCTGATAAAACAGTCTGATCATTTTATCTTTTGTTATTTCTTAAATATGTCGACTGAAAGGTAATAATATTTGAGGTAATCGCTCCACCTCCACCTCCACCCGGAGTTTCTCTGGCCAGATCGTGATCTACATACGCTAGTGTTTTTACGGTAGCTGCTGATGTAAAATCGGCAATTTGTATGTACTGCGCAGATGTTAAGGTAGGGTTTAGCAAACGTAAATCGAGTAAATTACGTACGGGCGAGGGGAGTGCATAGTACTTACGATAGCGTAAATATGCTACGCCAACAAACGTAAGAAGTTAGGTCTGGATCTATCCCCCTATCTTGCCAACACCGTAATTATCTGCATGTACAGCACTAATAAAGTTATGAAAGCTCTACATTTCTGTAAGGCTGCACAGCTGCCTTCAGGGGTTAATTAAGTCTGAGATGAAGAGACGTTGAGGTTGGAGGAAACTCTGGCCAGGATGTGGAGGTGCCATACACTGACCTGTTAATTCCTGGCTTGGATTGCACTGCTTGAGGAATGCAGGCTGAGAGCATGGGAGAGTCTGACAGCCAGCCAATCGTCTGCACAGGCCTTCCCCACCGCCTATCCAATCCTGGCTCAAGCCCATCCGCATTAGACTGCAGGCTTCCAGAGGTTTTCCCTAGTGCAAAATTGTCCTGTTTGGTCACTTTCTGCTGTTATTGATATCTTTCACATATATCAAGGGTTGTGACCGGCTAGAGGAGGGGGCATTATATAAAGGAAGAGGTGTAATAGAACACGAGGACATGAATATAAACTGGAGGGTGGTAGATTCAGAGGAAATGTGCGGAAACATGACTTCACTGAAAGGGTGATAGATAAATGGAATAGTCTCCCATCTGAGGGGGTAGAGGTAACGTAACACAGTAGTGTAAACATGATTGGGATAAATAAAAGGATTTCCTGAATCTTAAAATAAATTGAGGGTAAATAGGGTCTAGGGTCAGTATAGTTTTAAATAAACAACTGGGCAGACTGGATGGGCCATGTGGCTCTTATCTGCCGTCACTTTCTATGTTTCTTTGATAGTTGTGGCAGCTTTACTATTGTTTCTTTGCTAATGTAGCGGTATAGATTTGTACATTTAAATAACCTACTTGTGATTTCAACTGTTCAGTTGTAAGGGTAACCTGGACTGCGAGGCCTGTCAGAGCACTCTGAACATTGACCGCGTGTGTTCCCTGAGCAGCCCGGACAGTACACTGAGCACCAGTTCCTCAGGCCAATCCAGCCCATCTCCCTGCAAAAGACCCAACAGGTAAGCGCGTGTTTCCCCTATTCACACACTCGCACAAATGATCACACTCTCATGTGCCAACTCACACCTGTTAAATGCGCCAACAGGAGTCAAAGATAAAATAACAGCGCGCTTGCTGCCAGCACAATTATATAGTTTGATGT
>WWET01000325.1:440184-455287 GCA_011038615.1 Limnodynastes dumerilii
TATAGGATAGATACAGGGGGAGAAAAGGGGGTATATAGGATAGATACAGGGGGAGAAAAGGGGGTGTATAGGATAGATATAGGGGGAGAAAAGGGGGTATATAGGATAAATACAGGGGGAGAAAAGGGGGTATATAGGATAGATATATTAGGAGAAATCGGGGGTTGGACAAACCCTCTAAAAATTACTTTGCACTAAATTGAAGACATTTTACCATCACCAAAGATAGAAATGTGGGCCGTGGTTATTATGAGGTTGACAACCTCTGGTTTAACACAACAGCCTTGAGGTGCTCTGCAGGAATTGCTTGAGGCTTGGTATCCGTTTGTTTGATGCTATGTGACATAGAGGCAGAATACTGAAAACTGCATTCGTATACAAGACACTTCACAACCAAGACAACTTGTCATTTTAATGGTGTTAGTCACATAGCAGTTGCTAATCAGATAACAATAGAACACTTAGATGCATTCCACATTGTGATATATTGGTAGATACGTCACAGCAAAAAAACAACATTATTAGCAGACTGTATGTAGAAAAATGTTTACAAACACTAAAACTGGAGTTCAGAGGGAAATAATTATTTGTCCTTAAAAATAAGGACCTGTGTTGGAAGTGATTATAGTAAGCTTGCAATATATTTTATATTTGTATATATTGTAAAAACACTAATATAAATTAAAGTCAAATAAAAATAATTTTGAAAGTATTTTAAATGTAAATTCTACATTTTACTAACAATTCATTTGTGTTACGTTATACTTTTAAGCAGTATTTTAGTTGTATGAAAATGGGACCATTACTCAAAACACATAATAGAGATTTCTGGTGGGGATTCCATCCAACAAGTATTCAAAATGAGAAAGACCCCCCGTGTTTTGGTTCTAAATCTTCTTCTTTTTTTATTTTATTTTTAATAGTTACAATTTTATTTGTAACTTGTCTTTATTTTATTTATTTATTTATAAAAAGAAGGTCTACATTCTAGTAGAATTAAATGGAAAATGTGATTTATTAAGTATTTGTATAAGTAGGCTGGGCCATTTTACCACACACCTGTTGGCTCTTGTAGTATTGGATGGTCCACAAATGACACCCATAACAATAGACCCATACAGAGATGTTTACAGTTTCTGATGTCCTTGGCAACAGTGAGTAAAGGAACATTTAATGAATATGTGGGAAAGTCCCATGGCCATACTGCTTTGACTGGTTAAGTAGGTGTCTACGTCTAATCAGCTAGTAAAACTATAGACAAGACAAGACTGGATAAATGGTTTATAACCTAATATGATGCCATTTTGTTTCCTTTAAGACGATTCTCACATGGGACCACCAGAGGGCGCTGTGTGGAGTTTGTATATTCTTGTGTTGCTTGGTTTGTTCTTTCTCTTGGATGCTGGTGTTTGGTGTGTAATATGTGTGATATTTCATTTAAACTGTACTACTTTCAGCCTTATGACCCATGTCACAATCCCTGTATATGCTCATATACTGCAAATTATTAGACATAGTAACATTGAGAAGTAGACTATATACCTTACATAGCCTCAAAATAAAGATTATGCTATTACTGCAACCAGAAAACATTGTTTTATTAAACATATCTACAACACACGCTTTGACTGATAGAGCCTTCTGATAACCATCTTTTTTGGCAAGTTTCTGCATGCAGAGATAAGAACACTCCTTGAAGTCAAGTGCTTAAACTTGGTAATTAATTACTTCTAAGTATCTCGTTAAGAGACTACAAAAATTCCAAATCTGATTTACTACATAGATATGTTTGATGAGAAACAAAGACAACAAAACAGCACAACAGGTATTGATTGTGTAATGGAATGTGGATGTCGTTTGTATTAGCTAGCTGCCATGGTAACCAGGGTAGTCAGAAGGTGCACAGGAATTACCCAGTTTCACACAGTAAACGTCACACACACCAACACACCAAGCTCATTGGTTAATAATAATGAGGGGCCCTGATATGTTAAATGGAATCCATTTTTGTCACCTAAAGTAGAGCTAAAGGTTTCAAAGTTGATTCACAAAATAAATAAATAAATAATCACCTCATTGTAGAAATCTAGAGCCTTGTCCACGTTCTAATGGTAATTGATAAATGTAGTTCTTCTTTGCGGGTTCCTCACACAGTAGGTGTGGGGGTTTCATTAGATTGTACATAAATCATAGACATCAGAGTCACATTACTGTTTGTCTCCTGAAAGATCATCTCCATCTAGTGGGCGACGTGCACACTACTTGGTCCAATGTTGGGGGACAATTTCCCACAATCTCCATTTTAAAAAGTGACTCCGGGAGTCACGAAGATTTGTCAGACGGAATGTAAGCTTTTTATGGTAATTCTGGCCCTGATTCACGTTTAAGAAGCTAATAGCGATCTGATTGGTTGCTATAGGCAACATCTCCACTTTTCCAAACCCGCAGCTTAGTAAATCTGGCCCCTGGAGACGTGAAGAGTCATCCACTAAAAGGTAAGTGTACCTGTCCGTAACCCATTCCTAACCCTAACCCTCTGTTTCTCACAGGTTAACCCTAACTTTCCCCTTATTCAGCCCTAACCCACCATACCCCATACCATAACCCTAACCTTCCCCTTATTCAGTCCTAACCCACCATATCCTGTACCATAACCCTAACCTTCCCCTTATTCAGCCCTAGCCCACCATACTCTGTACCATAACCCTAACCTTCCCCTTATTCATTCCTAACCCACCATACCCTGTACCATAACCCTAACCTTCCCCTTATTCATTCCTAACCCACCGTACTCCGTAACATAACCCTAACCTTCCCCTTATTCAGTCCTAACCCACCGTACTCCGTACCATAACCCTAACCCTCCCTTTAAGCCTGAACCCTAACCTTATACCCACCGCAGGCTAACCCTAATATATACCTGCTACAGCCTGTTGTTATTGGCAACGGTCAAATAGGTTCCCGTTTCCAATAGCATGATACACTTGCCATTCAACTGATAGCTCTATCAGGATCGAAATAGGGCCGGCCGGAACAGCAACGGCAACCCATGAAGGTGTTTTATAGTTCCAAAGCACATTGCATCATTTGATTTTTAAACATCCTAATTTTACTGATCAACGATGCAACAATGTCGTCCAAATTCTAAAGTCTGTACGGTCTTGCGACCGTCTGTTCAACCATTCTGCATCTACTTCCTCTAACACTGACGTTTTTGTGGGCGTGTATATTTACATCTGTGATGTCACGATCGTATGAGCAGAGGGTTATGGGAGATAAATTCACAGTTATGATAGAAGTGCGTATGCTGCATGTTGAGAAATCATGTTGCAATGTGAGGGGTGTAAATAAATTAGGAACAAATATTTAAATGCAGGGAAAATACAGATTGATTTTGGTTTTTGCTCACAAATACTGAACAGCTGTATTTTTAAACTCTAATTAGAGTTGAGCTGCAAAATCTCACCTCTCAACCAGTGGCATAACTAGTGTTGATAGGGCAAAGGGCAAATGAAACAAATATGTGCTTCCACACTTTATTATACAGTTTAAAAAAATAATAAAAATTAAATTATGGCACCCTTGGACCTAGGTGTCCATCGGCACCCAGGGCACGTGCCACATAAAATTCACCCTAATTATGCTACTTCTCTCAACTCATTTAAATTTGCCTCCTCTGCAATATGTTTTTTCCCCATAATGTTTAAACTACACATCCCTGTAAAGAAATGAGGATGTAAACCAATCCATTAATATTGGCTTACCTTGTTGGCTGGGATTATAAGTGGTCAGCACTGTGGTGGTTGTAACGGGTGCTTGGAGTCAGTAGGGTTGGCATTACCCAATCTTCCCAAATTCTGATCATTAGTCAGCGCAAATCCCTGCATTCTGTGAAAAGTACTGAGCATTCCTTTATCAATTAGAAACCCAAGGACAATCTATTTTTGGTCATGCTGTAATGAGAATTAAATGGCGTAAAGACAGATCATTAATCTTAGCACTTCCATTCTTTTGGAAAAATCTGAAGTATAAGAAAGTGTTATATATAATATAATTAACACCAAGAATTTACAGGATGCATTCTGCTAAACAATAAGATAACAGATGTCATGTTTATTTTGCTTAAAAATGAATTATGCTCCAAAAATGTCAATACAACAGCAATAGCGATGTAACATTGGAACGGATGTACTTGCCACTAAGTATAAAAGCATATTGATAATGTCCAGGAGACTCCCAAAAATGTGGGTAGTGGTCCTAGACTTCTGGAATAATAGGCTTCCCTCCCATAGTTGTCTCATAGCAAGGCTGCAGGATATGAATTGTACCATCAAGTCTTGGTGATGCAGTTTATTTCAAATTGCATCATGGGGCCTGGATCCTTATCACGCTGGGCGTTATCGTCAGATTGGCAGGTAAGACGATCTGCGCATGCGCCGGCAGATGTTTTAGATCGTAAGTACAATTTTCCCTAACTGTGGACAGACCTTCCGTAACTGCATCGTAGTTGCGGCGGAAGGGGCGGGGAGCACCGTAACTACGATGCAGTTACGGAACGTAGGCCAGGGTAATTAGAGTTAGTGGCCAGAGTTAGGACAGTTACGACATTGTCCCGGCGTAACTACACTCGGTTACGCCAGCTGAAGTTAGGGTAGCTTTCAGCTGGCAGAACCGAAAGGTCAGGGGGAGGACATCAGAGCTACGCTGGCTGTACTTACAGACAGCCGCACAGCGTAGCTCTGGATCAGGCCCATGGTGAGTCTTAACAAAGCTCTGGTCAACAACATTACAGGGGGGGGGCGGGGCCTGATGATGCAATTCACATCATTAATGCCCCTGAAGAGTCAGTATGGTAGGTAAAGGAGACAGGATAAGCAGTGGCATAATTAGAGTGGGTGTAAGGTGTGTAGCTAGTACGGGGCCCAGTGGGCGTTACCCCTACACCCACCGCAATTGCGCTGCCTCCCTTCCTCTCTGCCTTGAATGATGGCCACATCTGGACATGCCAAGAAGACTCCACCACCCCATTATGTTTCAGATCAGAGGGGTGGGATGGGTCAGTGCTGCATCATTGGGCCCTCTCAGTAATTTGCTATTGTGCCCGGGTCTGACTATCACCCCCTTGTGTATAGTGTCATTAAAGTACTCTTATAGTGTTAGACACTCCCCCGGAAGCAAGGACACGCCCACATGGTAACAAAACTGGGCCACACCCACTGCAGGGCTTTGCCCTCTAATTTTGGAAAGGTATGATATTAGGGAGCTTTGGACCGGGTCTATGGGCATCCAGAATATTTTGTTTCATGTATGACTGTATCATGTATTGCTGTCTAGACTTTGATGGCAGAGTAGTAATTATTGGGCAGGTTGGATGTTTGAGAGCCCATAAAGGCGTTTTTAAATTTCATTGTTATTGTGCTTTTTAAGTGGAGGTAATGGGTCAATGTAAAGTATGTGTCAGGCTGATTAGATTCTGGGATTTCAGGAATAGTCTCTATCACATTTAATGCTATAAAAGAGCAGTGTTTAGAGACAGCATTGTATACATGTGCACATGAGAAGGAGATTATTCAATGTGTACAATGTAATGTCCTTTGTGAATTCCTGCCTTATACAATTACACAGTAACAGGTCATTTGAACATACAATCTTTATCATCAAGTTACAAGAAAACAATATCCAACTACCACGTAATGTTTTTTCTTAATGCCGATATTGTTGCACTTTAGTCTACAAATTCCTTAGTGCTTAACATTCATGTAGCAGCTTAGTTTATATATTCCTGGATACATTCATTATAGAGATCACGCAGCACAACCCATCCTCTCAATTATCCCAGGATTTATTTCTTTTTTATTTATGATCTGAGGTCTTTATGGTGTTTCAATGTAAATTCAGCAACTATCACCTGACACAGACTTTATAGATGGCACCACCTGAAGATGAACGGAGAGAGAGCGAGAAGAGAGACGGAAGAGAAAGAGAGAGATAGAAAGAGAGAAAAAGAAGAGAGACAAGAAAGAGCAGGAAGAGCGCGAGAGAGTGAAAGAGAGAGAGAGAGAAAAAGAGAGAGAGAGATAGAGAGGATAGAAAGAGAGTAAAAGAAGAGAGAGAGAGAGAGAGGAGAGAGAGACGGAAGAGAGAGAAGAGAGACGGAAGAGAGAGAGAGAGAGAGAAAGAGAGAAAAAGAAGAGAGAAAGAGAGAGAAGAAAGAGGAGGAAGAGAGTGAGAGAGACTGAAGAGAGAGATTGAAAGAGAGTAGAGGCGGAACTAGCGAGTTGTGGGCCCAGGTGCAAAAAATATGCTTTGGCCCTGATGATATCCCAGGTAACTAGTGGGGAGCTTCGACTTTGGGGTGATGACGGCTGTAGACCCTTGTATCAGCATGGGCCTCGGTGCCGTTGTACCTGTTGCACCAATGGTAGTTCCACCCCTGAAAGAGAGTAAAAGAAGAGAGAGAAAAAGAGGAGAGAGACGGAAGAGAGAGAGAGATAGAAAGAGAAAAAAAGAAGAGCGAAAGAGAGAGAGAAGAAAGAGAAGGAAGAGAGTGAGAGAGACTGAAGAGAGTAAAAGAAGAGAGAGAGAGAGAGAGAGAGAAAGAGAGAGAGAGAGAGAAAGAGGAGGAAGAGATGGAGAGAGAAAGAAAGATACAGACGGGAAAGGGAGAGAGAAAGAAAGAGAGAGAGAGAGAGAGAGAGAGAGAGAGAGAGAGGGGAAAGAAGAAGAGGGATGGAAGAGAGAGATAGAAAGGGATATAAAAGAGAATATTGTGTGTATCCCTTGAGTCAATGTGCTGCATTTGTAATACTTAATATAGGCCCAGGCTGTGGGAGTGGTTACAATATTATTGCATGGAGGCAGTGGCTTAACTACAGGGGATGCAAGTGATGAAGTTGCTACGGGGCCCAGAGGCAAGAGAAGCCAGTGGCAGTGGCACTGTAAGCAGGATGTCAGAGGCTGACAGCTCCATGTAGAGTTTTTGGGCCGGATTCAGAGCTCCGGCCGCAGTGCAATTGAGGCCGGAGTTCTGCGAAAAGTGCTACTGCGCATGCGCAGTAATTTTGGAACGTAATCTACGTTACTTCTTGTGGAGTGGCTTGAAACGTCAGTACACAAAGAACAATGCACAGAAAAATGTTTTATGTTATGGGAAACATATACTGACATGTTGCCGCTCTTAATTAAAACCAATATTCATAAATGTTTTAACCTAGTTGTTTGGTATGAAAAAGGCGTGTACGCAATCTACGTTGCAAGAAGTAACATAGATTACGTTCCAAAATTACTGCGCATGCGCAGTGTGCAGGGAACGACTTCCCTGCACACTGACCCAAGGTCAGCTGGTCAGCGCCGCTCCACCCCTTTATAAGACGTCACTAACGAATTAAATTATAATAAGTTGAAGTTCCCTGGAAGCAGATGTAAGATTAATGCTCCAGGCATGTGTTTGTCAGACCCTCTTTCCCCTGTACTGCAGTGCAGGGAGGTCATGTGACAGAACGCTTTGTGACGGGCAATCTAGAGCCCCTCTGGGGATTATAGGAATGTGGCACACAAGTACCAGACATATCTCTGCTTGTGATTTTATTCCCACAGAACCCAGCATCTCCAGCAGACACAGGCAGCTTCCACCCCCCCCGCTGGTCTACACAGATCACGCTCGTTCCTTTTCTTTTTGATATAAATCAAACACAATATAAAAATACCTACATAACACAAGGCTATGGAACAAAATAGGCATAGTCTGTATTGTGCTACATTTTATAGGGAATGATATATCATGCAAGAACTGGGTCATAGACACCTAAAGCATGTACCATGCAACGATCACCTCACCCTAAGGAGAAACCTTCAGGACATCCATAACTAGCAAAACGACTGCACATCGTTACATGTCTGCATCTGTATCTATAAATGCGACCATTGTTATAATCAGTAGGACAATCTATAGCACTGTCAGCTCATTCTGAAATAGGAGATTTAGGACCTGATTCACACTTAAGAATTCTTATGATTGTAGGTGCGTATATTTAAGACCGGATGCACTGCGCATGCGTAGTAACTTTTAAACGCTATTTGCGTTGGACTTAAGTTCGCAAATTCCGTGCTTATACACTACGAACTTAAAATCTGTAGGTTCATAGTAACATACACAAAAATGGGCGTTCCATGCATAATGAACTCGGCAGATCCAAAGATTTGGGGGGAGAGAGGCATTTAAATGACCAAATGAAGGTGCGGTTATGCAGTTACGTTCCTAAGTAGACGCCAAATGCGAACCTACAGTTAAGGGGGCCCTATGGCACTCATAAGTCACATAAGAACCTGAAAACCGGGGAGGGCGTGCCGAGGGAGTTTCATTGCTATTAGTTGCGTATATTTAGGAACTTATCGCGTTCTTAAGTGTGAATCAGGTCCTTAGTGCGATAGAGTTATAGTCAGGGCTTGTTTTTGTGGAGGTTCTCAGAAGTCTCAGAAGATTATCGGGGCAGGACTTATTCTGGTTCAGACCCTTATTGGACATGATCCCAAGACTCGAATGTGCTGCATTCAGCGCTCCTATGCTGTATCCATGTATCATTGCAAGCGCTTGGGAAATTGCTCCCATTGGGGTGTATTTACTTAGAAATTCCTTTTTAATAAACAAAGCTGTTCCAGGCTTGCTTCGGCTCACAGCGATCCTGACAGCTTCGTTCGTATAATGTTCTAGAGCTTACCTGACCTGCGAGGTCCCGCGATGATCTCTGGGCTCATCGCAGGACACTTCATTCATACTTCGTATAGGGAATGTAAGAACTGGGTCATAGTCCAATTTGGTCCACTTGAAAATTTCAAGTCCCGGTATGAAAAACCCTGTGCATGCGCCGTGTCTTCATATCGGGACTCTGAAATCTTCAGCCGGACGTGTCTCCCGGACAGGTTGTTTTTATTTTTTCTTTATTTTTTTTTTAACAATTATTAATATTTTCAGAAGTATTTATTTATATTAATGTTAAAAATTTAATTAAAAAAATCAAAACTTTTTTTCTTTACATTTCTACATATAGGTTTATTCCAGCGGTCTCCCCATACATGCCCCCCTTTTCCTCCTCCTACAGCTATTAGGGGAAGGAAAAGAGGGGTGTATGGGGACATCACTGGAATACTTAGTTTTATGCCAGGAGCGGAGTGAAAATATAACGAACCACCGGCCTGCTCTGAAAATGACACAAAAATGGGCATTATCACAGAAAATGATCTTTATAAATAGACCCCTTTGTTCGCACACAATTCCAACTACCTTAAATTTTTCAATCCGTTCGTAATTTAAATGGTGGCGGTTAGGAGTCCAGATCGGTTGGCCTTCAGAACCCCCATCTGTACTGGATTTTGTTATACTAAACCTCTTCTCCTTGTAAGCGCAACACGCTACCTGGCAGAAGCTGTTGGAATTTTGGATTAAGCAGATCTACGCTCTGATTGGGTTGCTCAGAGGTGCTAAGTATATGACTCAGAACCGTAGCTAAGAATTTTAGCACCAGTCACAAAGAAGAAAAATGAGCGCCCCATAGCTCTAGACTGGTAAACAAACTCACTTTAAATATTGACATACTGACGCCCCCCCTTCAATTTTGGCCCTGATGTGGCTCATGAGCAAAGCTCGTCATTTTGTTTTACTGAAATGTTACTTGAGGCGCTTAAAGTCTTCTTAAGAAACTAAGTAACCGACGGCTCCGGAAACTCCATCCTAGAGTCATTAAGACACCTTGAAAAGCCGTATTGACCTCAGGTGGGATAATCTAAATAACGACACCTAAGATTTACATATCATTATCTCCTTTCTATTTCAGTAAAGACATTTCAAGTTTTCTCGCAGGATAATATGAAATATTAATACTTTCTATTCTAGCCATGCAAAGCTTGATCCTTATTAGCCATATTAAAAGATAGAATGATAAAAATGTAACTGAAGGTTGTGAGGACATTTTTAGCTGTTGTTTCAGTAGAAATAATGGGTCGCTTCTGCTTCTTAGGTGCATATATTAAGTAAATTACCTACTGTGCATGTGTAGAGGTGGTGTATTACCGCCTCGGGGAGCGTTTAGGTAGAAGTGGGAGGGGGGAGGCAATGTCCGTACGGAGTTTCCTTCTTAAGAAGGAAACTACGCACAGTAAGATAAGGTAGCGCTATGGCAATCGCAAGTGCCATAAGGTACCTAAAAATTGGGGGCCAGGCGGGGGAGGAGACTGGAGAAGTTGCTGCGGATATATGTGTATCCGCATCTACAGATCACACTCGCAAGTCCTATTTGGTCCACATGGATATAAAATAATTGTACAGTTTGGAATCTGTTTGGCCAATGTCATTGGCACCTGATTGTTCTGGATGTCGCTTCTGATTGTTTGATCAGACATGTGAGTAAACACCAGCTCCCGTAACGTATCTCTGTGTGAGTTTGCATTGCTCATGTTCAGAACTGAAGATCGCGCGTCACATCTGAGTGCAAATTGAGCTGCGGCGCTTGCGTTCCGAGGAGCGTGTTGAGGGAGAGAGGGGGTGGAGGGACATAGTCAATGAACCGTAGGGACGTGCCCAAGCGAGTGCACCTGATCCAGAGTCCAACAGAGACGTAAAAAAAAGGACGGTATACATCAAAACATTTACTCCAGCCGCAGGTCATGTCTAAGTCCAGGAGGGCATCTTCCACAACCTATATCAGACCGGTGTCACAGATCAAATGCTACAAAGGCTCAGAAATTGCTGCCCAAGTATTGTGAAATTGTTAAATCATTGGGGGTTTGGGTCTCCGCTGAGAGCGGCCCTGTTTTGTAGGTCCGTTCTCTCCCCGGGGCACCGAAGACGAAGCTACAAATGGTAAGTATAAATTTACCCTAATCCTTTCCCTAATCCTGACCTTACCCTTCCTTCCCCACAGCCTGACCCTAAGACTCCCTTCTCCGCACCCTGACCCTAAGACTCCCTTCCCCGCAGCCTGACCCTAAGACTCCCTCCCCCGCAGCCTGACCCTAAGACTCCCTTCCGTGCAGCCTGACCCTAAGATGCCCTTCCCCGCACCCTGACCCTAAGACGCCCTTCCCTGCAGCCTGACCCTAAGACTCTCTTCCCCGCAGCCTGACCCTAAGACTCCATTCAATGCAGCCTGACCCTAAGACTCCCTTCCCCGCAGCCTGACCCTAAGTTTTAAATATTGTATTTGTTCCTGTTTTGTTTCTTCACTTCAAAATAAGATATATGCAGTGTGCATAGGAATTTGTTCATAGTTTTTGTTTTTACTATAGTCCGGCCCTCCAACGGTCTGAGGGACAGTGAACTGGCCCCCTGTTTAAAAAGTTTGAGGACCCCTGCACTAGAGCGATCACCCAATATTCGGGAGATCAGGACAATAATCGTCTAATGTATGGCCAGCTTTATTCTTTAAATAAGCATAATTCTAAGCAGTGTGTTAGTTAAATGTGCAAAGAATATTGCTGATACAAAGAAAGTTAAGTTAATTAGCACCTCTTGCATTGCAAAGTGGTTTAGCGAAGCTGTACACTTGCACATATTTTGCCCTTGCTTCCAAATTCTGGATCAGCCCAATTGTGCTCCATCATAGAAACTATGCACTGTTAGGAGATGTTTAGGAGTGGGACTAATGTATATAATACAAAGATATTGATTAAGGAAATTAATTTTGCGTAATGCCATAGATTTTGACAACCTTTCAACGCATTGCATGTGTGTAAAATGATTGTCTCTAGCCCCAAACTAGAATATACCATGTTGTTCCGGTGTAGCAGTACTATATTTATTTATTATGCCAGTGCATTCTTTCATGGGGGATAAAACACCATACAAACACGTCCCACCCTATACGGTTATGACGGAGCAATGGAACACGGGATACGTCATGTAAAGGGCAGGTCCCCGCTCTGCAGACAATGGTTGTGTCCGTTGCTATAGTGACGCGTCTTGCAAGGGTTTCTCATGAGCATTATTTGCTGAGGCCCTAATTCACTAAAAGTTCTGTGAAAGTCCAGCTTCTAGAACTGCCGACACAGGTAACTGCACAACGCCTTGCAGCTACCCTGGTATTCAGACAATAGGACTAGGTTTTTGGTTTGTTGTGTAAATGATTGCGAAGTGTGTCGCTTTGTTGATGGCCTCACACACGGTGGGGTGCAGTTTGGTGCAGCTCACTGAGCCTCTAGTTTGGTTGCAAATGTTTTTTAATCTTTTCGAGTAAAAAAAAAATACATTTAAGGAAACAAAATATTAAGAACTTAGGTAATTAATGTGTGAAAATCATTTATTTGTCAGAGGAGCACAGGTGATTACATAAGGTCATTACATACAGGGACCACCTGTGGCACGTTGCTACCAGGGAGAGATTTTTTTTCCTGCTTGCATGCCTTTCCAAACATGTTTACTAACAGACTATTTTTATTATGTTTTTTTTTATGATCTATTGCATATTTATGATCATTTTGAACTATAATGTGTGCTAAATGTTTTCTGCTATCCAGTGTCTAATTTAGCCCACTCCATAAAAAGCTTTTATACTGTTGACTGAAGATCTATAAATAGCAATGATTTCTGTTTGCAGTCTCTAGATAATTTTGTGTCTTTGTTACTTATATTTCACATGTTCTGTGAAAATTGTCAAAACTCTTATTATATTAAATATTTCTGCTGTCAGGTAATCTAAAACTTTTCCCTGTTACTTTCTTGTACTTGTTGCTGTTTGGTTTACATTTGTGATTTTTGTTTGGGGGGGTTAAATAGATTTTGTGAACCTGTTTCATGAAGACAATTAACTTTAGGTTCCTCTCTGTTAACTTTTTATTTATTGAAAGTAGTATGAAAAGGAAATCTGCCATCCAACATTTTTTTTTTCCAATAGACAATAGAACTTCAAGTCTTTATATATAATAGGACAGAGTTGTATTTTTTCATTGTTAATAGTTTTTATTAGAAATATGGCTGTTTTCCAACTGCAGATGACCTGCACCTGTGACCACCATCCCCTGACATGGTGTAAGATTTGCACAGAAGTGCAGGTAACTTACACAGCTTCTGTACCTTTTTAAATGCGTTAAGCTCCCCTTTTGTCATTTTAATATCATGGTACACTCCGTACCACAAGCGCACAGCACAGATGCAGGGGAACACTACAGCCAACTTTCTATCGTTCTGAGCCTGTTCTGTGCACATGCAGTGTGCAATTCTGCTGCCTTTCCATAAAAAAAGATGGATGTTCAGTTCTGAAACAGATCCATGGGCTTTTTCAAAATGGGCTGATTCAAAAGTTACTTAGGGTACCCTATTGCTGAAGTGGGGGTTGTGGGTCACAGATGGAGGGGGTATACAGGTGTAGAATAAGTTCAGTTTCGATCTGTGGTTTCCAAACCTGTCCTCAAGGTTCCCCAACAGAACATGTTTTCCAGATCTCCTTGCTGGAGCTTAGGTGTGTTCATTATTGACTGTTTAAAAGATCAATAGGTGGTTTAATTATATACCTTGTTCTGTAGGGAGATCTGGAAAACATGCACTGTTGGGGAGCCTTGAGGACAGGTTTGGAAACCTATGGTTTAAATTATACCAGCTTTCATGTCTATTAGGTTATTATTGGAGTGTTTTCATGTCTTGTAGGTTATTACAGAAGGTGGGGCCGGATCCAGAACGACGTCCCTCTTCCATAGACGGACGTCTAAAAGACCGCATATACGCAATCTACGTATCGAAACGATACGCAGATTACGTACAATAGCTACTACGCATGCGCAGTAGCTACTGTTTATTGAACTACGTCCGTCTATGGAAGACGGACGTAGTTCTGGATCCGGCCCGTTATCTTTTACTATGGGAGGGATGTCTGTTGAGTTTGTGTGTAAGATAGCTGCAAAATATAATTGTTAGTATGACTGCTTGATCCAGTGCCAGGGTGATAGTGATTGGTGGTGTTAATGCTGTCAATTGCATATCTAAAGTTAGCTGTTAAATTATACTCTTTGATGTAGGGGAGATTATTACCCCCTTGTAATTGTAGCATCTTATACAAAGAAAACTTTGGGATGTTTTTGGAACCATATAAATGTTTGAAGGCTTTAAGAGCTTTCATGTCTTGTCTTTTAAATAAGAATGGTTGCACTTGTATAATATATAAAATCTTTGTAAAACTGATCATCTTTATAATATTGAGTTTCTTTATGCAAACATATTTTTCATAATTTATAAAACAAATTATAAGAGGAACTGAAAGATCAGGAATTTTGTGGTGTTTTGATTTTATTATCCAACCCTTTTTTCAAAATTGGAGCAGGATGTACAGCTCCCATTTGATAGACTTTTTATATCCATTAACATGCATTTAATTGGAATAATGTTAAAATGACTTTGTTTATCTTTAACATTTTTACATTTATGAAACTGATTCTGACAAATATTAGGCAAAATGTGTAAATAGTGAAACCGTTATATAACTTCAATCCAAAGATTATGTGAAAATCTGAAAGGGCCACATTAAAGCATTTTAATTACAAGGAGGACTATTAAGTATTTGTATTTCTTGAAAATATTTTTTTTTTCTTAAAAGAAAATTAAAAAAACCCATTTCATTTCAGACTGCATTTCAGTCTGGTTGTAGAGGCTATTGCACAAGCTCAGAGGTGATTGTTAATTCATGTTACTTGATTCAGATTTATTAAAAATAATTCCAAAAGGGAGGTTGTGTTGAGTTCAATTATCAGTATGTGTTATCTGTTAATGCTTGCTGTGGCAGACTTTTGTACTTCTGGGAAAATTTAAGCTGGGTAAACATTTGTACAATTCTCTGCAAATCCGATTCCGACTTATTATTTCATCTGATATCAGTTGTGTGCACAGAGCCTGGTTAAAATTATCTGCTCTAGGTTAACTAATTTGTGTTGCTTGCCACCCACTTGCTCGCACTTTATAGTCTCCTGCAATAAATATGGATATTATGGTATATATACACAAATCCATATAATACAGTAGGCTATATATATATATATATATATATATATATATATATTTGATAGAGCAGTCTCTCTCTTTCTCACATGTTTGTTCAGATACACAGCCACACACAACTTCTACACA